>JAZHPH010000096.1:353141-374232 GCA_037356405.1 Nasonia oneida
TCTCTCTCTCTCTCTCTCTCTCTCTCTCTCTTGACCCCCTGATATTTTTATCTCTCTTTCGTCCGTCCATCGTGTCTCACTTTTTTCTATTTCTCCGCGCCTGTCTTTTTGCTCCCGCTTGTTCCCGCGCTCGCTGCACTGTTGCATCGTTGAACTTCGTTCACTGCTGCACCTTTTATCTTGTTGACCCTTGTCTCCCTCAGCTCGTTTTTCGAGATTTCAACTTCGCAGGGACATGGCCACAGACTCTTGGTGGGTATCGCTTTCAAGGTCGTTCCATAAATTAAGTACACGTTGAATCTCTACGTGCGACATCCCGATGATAACGGTCGGAAGAGAGGCTCACCCGGGAAAACGTCGTCACGCGATCTGTGCTCAATCAATCAATATATTGATTAGCGTTAGGTTTAACTCGTTTCGTAATTATCCTCGAAAAATTTTAAAGCGCTTCTCTTTTTGTTCTCTCAATTCCGTGTCGGCGAAAAAATCCGTTCCTCGCAAAGCCGATCCTTCCAAGGCAGCGCAGCTAGCAGCAGCTCTCTCGCAGCTCAGCTCCTTCGCTCGTCTTTTTCTTCGTCGGCGGCTGCGCCAGTCGGGGGGATGAGCCATGCCGGCCGGCGACCGCGAACCGGCTGCTCTGGCCGAGATACCGTAGTCTAGTATATCTGTATAGAGCGTGATGCATTTGCCCGGTGCAGCGACCGAGGACGGGATCTCTCTCGCTATAGCTGCCGACTCAGATGTAGTTGTATTATATACCTGCTGCCTCTTTGCGAAGGTTTTTCGATTACCTGCCTTTGAAAGTTCTCGTACACGTACAGATTTTGTTGAAAAAGAATTTCAGAACTTTTTATTAATTCTGTGCCATATGTGTATTACGATGATGTAGTCGAAAGGAAGTATTTCCCAAAAAAACTTTTTTCAAAAGTGAAACCTAGGCAAGAAAAAGACTAATAAACGTAGTGAAATCTCTAAATATTAAAATGTCAAGTAAATGTTTTTTGCTATACGCATTAAGATATCATTTTTTGGGAAAACTAATTGTAACATTAATTTTATATCTTAATGCGTATAGCAAAAAACATTTACTTGACATTTTAATATTTAGAGATATCACTACGTTTATTAGTCTTTTTCTTGCCAAGGTTTCACTTTTGAAAAAAGTTTTTTTGGGAGATTCCACATCTTTTATAAAGCATATCCTCCTTGCAATTGCACTTCATGAAATCTTGATCTATTCGATAGCCAATGAGCTACTATTGCTTTAGACATTGATCGCATCGCGCATATAATCGTATAGCATTATTATATGCATATAATCGCGTGTGTCGCCGAGTAGCAGACGAATGTCGGTAAAGTAGATGAACCACTTTAACCACTGGTGTTAACCACTGGTGTATACCTAATATAATACTCACCGGAAGTCACGTGACCGGAGGAGACGAAAAAATCGGGAGAGGATGGAAACTCTGAACGAAAAGAAATATACCGAGCAAATTTTCAACTTGCAATATTAAGTTAATAACTTAATATTTTTGGATGAATCTTTGTAATCATGAAAGATTAGGTTAATATATTCAAGTAGATACCAACAGATTGCGCATACGCGTAATAGTAATGATTTAAATGCTCTCGAGATTTTTTTTAAGGTTAAGAAAACCCAATTTCAAAGTATATAGGGTTGCGCCGTCGACAAATCGTACTTCGTACTTTTTCTTGCCAGCGCGGCACTGTCGCGCCCCTTGATAGTGCTTCTAAAAAGACAGACCTTGATATCGTTAACACCAAGTTGTAAAAATATCTTATACCGGTTATATGTGTCTTTGAAATTACTTCAGATAATAAGTGAAACCTGTATATGTATACGGTGTGCAGTGCTGTTCTGAATCACTGATTTGCGGTACAACTGAAATGTGTCTGCATGGAGTTTACGGCAACCTTCTTAATCTATAGTTACGAAATTAATTGATTACTTGATTGAAGATTTATTATTATATGTCCTTTTTATCATATCTATACTTTCAGTGTGATTAATTTTCATCGCAAATCTTGCATATAGTCTCATCTAATTTTGGATCCCTTTATTCTCAAGAATTATTTGATATGAGTTTTTTTATATGATTTGAAAACGATTTAAAATTGAAAGAATTTGAAAATTATCAAGACAATTAATTCAACTTTTTGAATAATACAAAAGGATTCTCTGTTCGAAGATATTATTATAAAAGATAAATGTATGCTTATATTGGGGCATTTTCGAGGAGCCGCCACACCTTTTATATTATACTATCAATGTTAATTTACTCGATCACTTGCTCCCAATTTCTGGAAAAACGAGGGCCTTTATGACTCTCAAAAAATTACAGAACCTATATGTAGTTGTCGGTACAATCTTTGCCCGGAAGTGAACTGAACGGCATTTATCAACAGAATTCTAAGGAAAAGAATACTTAGAATATACTTTCCATATATGTTAAATATTTTGGATTAGATCATGATCCATCGTTTGTTGTTTATTTGGGCCGAGGTTAGACGCTCGGAAAGAAAGCGTACTTTGAAGTATCTTTTTCTCCAGGATCCCGTTGATGCATGATCTCCAGCTCACTTCTGCGCAAAGATTGTATACCGACATCTATACGCCCTGTAATTTTTTTAAAGTCATAAAAGCCCTCGGTTTTCCAGATGTTGGGAGCAAATGGTTGCGTAAATTAACATTAGCAGTATATATAGTATATCTATATAAAAGGTGTGGTGGCCCCTACCCCATTTCAGTAATAGGTGCCGAATAGATTACACAACTTAATTTTTTTTTAAATGTGTCTTTTATATTTTTTATATATGATATGATTAATTTATATTCTCCTAAATTCAAAAGCATGTAATATTCAAAATCAAAATTCTTTACTAAAAATAGTATTCGATAGAGTTCTTGATCATTGAATCACTCTTTGAGCGATTTATTTATACGTCACCAAAAAAATGAAAGCTCCCCATCTATAATGTTATCCTGTATATAATACATTATGAAAATCAAAAGTTAAATTAATAGCAAAGTGAATACGAAACTTGATGCAGCAAGGATAAATGCATATAATAGTTCGACAAGCCGATCCTTGTAAGGAGAGCGGCCAGACGTGTAGGAATTTTTCGCGATGTATCCATTCATATTCCCGCGTCGTACACGAGAACGTGTTTCATTCAAACGCAAGCGTGCGCGGGACTGACTAAAAGAGTGCGTCCATGAACGGTGTTCATGCCAGTATATGCATATATAGTTAGTGTTGAACGCGGGGGAGGAAGAGCAGCAGACGAGACAAAATATGATGCTGCTACCGGGCTTCTTCTCCTTCCGCTGCAGACAAAAATTAGTCTCTATCGTGTTGTACGGGGATCCGCAACACACGCACACGCATACCCACATTCTCTTGGTTAGCGTAGCGCCGCTGAAAGCCCAAGAGTTATAAGACCGGTGTATAGAATACGCGCTGCAGGACGGGCCATTGCGTGTGCGTGTATCCGCTGATCCTTTTATCGGAGTGGTAAATTCACTTTGTTAGCCGGCGGGTTACACTTTTAGATTATGGAGCATCGCATAATGTATATGGATCATTTTGAATCATTTCACTCAACTGGTGCTGATGCGAATAAACCGATGGTCGTATTATTCGCACATGTCTAAAAAAAAAATATATTCATAAATAAAATAAACAATACGAGTTAAAATAATTTGTTGTGTTTGCGGATATCAAATAAAATTTGTCTATAAATTTGAAAAATTCAATTCAAATTTTAGGCAGATAGTATTGTCAGAACAGAAATTTAATTTTGCTTAATTGTTCTTCTTTTTGACAATCTCACTGAATAACAGCTAAAGTGAAAAAATTGAAAAAAAATGAAAAACGAGCTTTGCTTGAAAAAAGTTTATCATCGCCCTGACTTTCGAACCGATAATTGACGTTAATTCAGATGAGGAGCAATTCGCTTTCTCGTCCGTCCACTTAACGATGTACCTATTACACACGTTGAGCGTCGACAACTTGCTTTAGCGACTTCTGCATACATAAAGGTCTCTATCCAACGCATATATATATACAACGTGATACTGTGTAAACCTCGTATGCAAAATTGAGGAATACAGCGCATTTTTAATTGTTCTTCCTTCGCACTTTCCCAGTTTCTCTCTCTCTTAATTCATTCTCACAGCCAGTCAGTAGTATTCCACTTTTATTATCTAGGCTCTGCGAAAATAGTTTTAAAAAAGTTTAGTTTTAGTCCAACTTTTCTTGTGATTGGCTGAACGAAAAAAAAATTAGATGTTATTGGGTCGGTTTTAGTATCAAATTCTACATTAACAATTCTAATTGAATACGATGCGTATATTAATTTAGGACGTCAAGGGATGAAAGCATCTTTTCAAAATGCAAACACATTTTTTTTCCACATAAGCGTAAGTGCGATTATTCTAATGTTGACATTTTTGCTGTTACAGATGCGGCCAAGTGGAAGTGGGATTGTCTTCGATGGTGTTCGAGCAATGCCGCGAATGATGAGATTTGGCTGGAACGAAGCGGCAACAGTGACAGCCAGATGGCAAGATGGCACGAAATTGTCATAATCAGCTACTTGATGACACTAACCCGTAGATCCGAACTTGTGGGCTTTTTTATATGCATACCGCAAGCTCCTATCTACCGGTACATGTAGTCAGGCCGGCGTAAAATTGACAACGAGATTAAAGACCTTCGATGCCCTGCTAACCAACGATTCATTCATAATTTGACTCTTTTATACTCTGACTTGACTCTTTGCTATGCGGCTTCTACTATTACAATCTGCTGTTTCTTCTATACGCTCATATTGTTATCTTTTTTGATAAGTTTAAGACTAATCTAAGTTCATATAATAATCTGTAATTGTGAATTCAAAGTTTACTGCATGAAAGATATATAAAGATATATATCGTATATCGAAGATACGATTGATTCACGAGATATATCATTTTTCAAGTGCTTCGCGACTATATTGGCGATTTTGATTGATTAGTGAAAATGATAAACTTGTATTTGAAACGTAAGATCTTGATAAACAAGCTCAATTCTGTACCTGAACAATTAATCAAAGTCACGCCCTGGTTGACAGCACTAGAAAAATAAGTGAGACTCCGATCTAAGAGGTTCGAAGGATAAGCTATTCAAATTTCAAAATATCATGCACTTTAGACTATTTATCTATTCAAATAGTAGTTTAAATACTATATATCAACACAATAGATAAAAAAGTCTTAAATTTTTAGCTAAAAAATATAGTGCCATATTTTTATTGCTGTTATCTAACAATGCTATGCTACTTTACGCTTATACGATATAGTCGATATCAATTAAAAGAGCATGAATTGGCGTTATATTATTACTCTGCAGAGACAGTAAATTTAGAAAAACTTCAAACTAACTGCACTATAATATAATATTATGCTCCGTCTTTTAATATCTTCAATATTTCACTTAAATTTCATTGTTCGAAATCATTCAGGCTATAATGCTCAAAAGTATAAACATTACGAATAATACCTATAAACTAATTACATAATTTATTTTCATACCTTGCTGGTCCAGCTACCAATGGTGGAAGGATCCGAAGCAAAGTTCATTTAGGAATTTAGTAAACATGTCTTCGAGCTTCTTAAGACATTATACGAGTGCATACATGTAAGCAAGAGCAAATGAAATTGAATATTTCAATTCGACATTTTGCAGAATTACAGTGACTGATGTCATTTCGAAAAACATCTTCTCGAAGATGTGGCACGTTGTCATATTTATAAATGCGTACGAAAAGCACAATGAACAGTTAGAAAAAAATAGCGGCGACGCCTGGGTGAGGTAGTAGGTTGTATAGTGGGGAATGAAAATTCGTCATTATGGAATCCACTGTACAACTTGCTAACTTTCCCAGTTGTCGGCGCCTCGGCGTTGGACTTCGCAATGAAGAAGATGCCAGCCTTGCACTAGAATATCGTCGCATAACGCAAAAATAAAGCTAGAACTGCAGGGAACAAGTTTCTGATTAATCGAATATGGACCGGCTGTGCTCCCACTACCCCCTGTCAAAAGATGATAAAGAACGCGCACACATATACCTAATTGTTGTTAAATATGTACCATAAGAGTTTGTTATAATTTTTTATATATGAGCCATTACTGGATACCTGTTTAAGTATAACGATTTTTCTCCGCACCTGCACCGAAAGTACCACATTCCCTCCCGGGCGCCTGGAGAGGAATGTGCCTTTTCGGTGTTGGTGTGTGAAGAAAAATAATATACGCACCACGGGAGGAAAATTGAACAGCCCATATCTCGTGTTTGCCATTTACACGAGATATGGACTGTCCAAGTTTTTTCCTCCCTAGGCACGTAATTATCATGTACGCAGACGTATGTTTGTTTAGAGTACAACACACTACAACGTTTCAAATATTCCTTATATTGTTGAATATACTCTATATTGATGTTATGGGACGTATGTATAACATTGTGTGCGTATATAGATCGGAAGCGTAAACTGAGACTGTGTATTGCTCATACTGAATGTTTCATACATTCAATCTAAAATTTTGCCATGTGTAGCTAAAAGCGTTTATTGTGTACCGATCAATAAATCGTGTTGAATGGTATATTGATCATATAGATGTTGGTATGAGTATCAATACTGTAATATTAAAAAACATGTTAAAGTTTTGTTGTTATAAATAAATGATCTAATGAGAGAAAAAGCGAATAATTATTATGAAAATTGTTTTTTCAATAATTTATAGAAATTTATATCAATCGCATTTCAAATAATTACAGTATTGAGATGAAAATATAAAGTAACCATTTTTCGTTAGTCAATGAAAATAAATACTGTAATCTATTTCCCCCTCGGTAAGTAAGTAATATTAAAAAAAAAAAGATTCGAAAATAAGTTATGCAAAGAATTTTTTTGTGAACGTAAACATCCGTATGAAAACTCAAACTGACCTGCATTTCGTGTAGCTGGTAAATCGATACATTATTATTGCATTCAACTTAGTGCGTCATACAATCCAGTATATAATAGTATTTTCAGTACAATAAATGCCCAATAAGGAAAATGTTGATAATCAATTATAACCGCAAACTATTGATCAAACTTTTAAATCGTGCGTGAAACTTAAAAAGCTCGTAAAACGTGACAAGACAAAGGTATTGGCCAACGAAGAGTGGTAAAATCGATAGTCTGAGAGAGAGAGAGAGAGAGAGAGAGAGAGAGAGAGAGAGAGAGAGAGAGAGAGAGAGAGAGAGAAATCCGAATGCGACTCCACAGGGGGTATGAAAGAGTAAAGAGCGAATGTAAGCCAGAAGAAAAATTTGGCAATGTGGCTGGCGGGCAAATTGAATAAAGCCTGCCGCCGCGTCGCCGGTTCCCTGAGACCCTAACTTGTGACGTCGCGTACGATATCTCACAGGCTAGATTCTCTGGTATTGGCGATGAGTGCTGCCTTTTGACAGATCAAAAGTCAGTCCTTACATCATTATTTCTTACCTAAAGACGCATAATTAGAAATGTTACGATAAGCTTGGTTAATTTGCACTTTTGTGCAATCGCTTACTTGTAATACACATTTTACTCACCAACCGTTCTTATTTGTTTCTTTCTTTCTATTGTGGATCAGTTTATGTTTGCATTTTTCATGACACGCATCAAATTAAATATTTGTATTTGTTACTATAATATTTAAGTTTCACTATATTTTTTTTTCTTTAATTTCTATGTTTTTTTTTGTCTTTTGAAATTTTTACCTGCTGTTGAAAAATCGGTATCACCACGAATCATTGTGTAGTCATAAAAAAGAATAATGATACAATTTTTTTATTATAATATTATAATGTATCGAGTGGTTCTTATATTTTTCAAGTAAACATTTTCATAATAAAAAATGTAACTTACCTTTTATTGTGTATATGATTTTCATATTAATAAATGATGTATAGTTGATATACTTTTTTCAACGAGTTTTTTAATGTAAACCCTGATTTGCTTGAAATTTATTTATTGTGGGTACATCTTTGCAGTTTAAAATAAATAAGAAGAGGAAAGTCAATGATTCGAGTAAAACGCCGAGGGATTTACGAAAAATGGTATAATTTATAGCTGTACAGAGAAGCGATTTTTCAAAAGTATCTTTCATAAACATTTTGTTGACTTATATTGATTGCAGTTACTTTTGTAAGATTGGCTAAATAGCACAGCTTAGAAAATTGCACAAGCAGCATTTGGAATGCAATTCGTGTAACAGAATAAAATTTCTAGTGATAATTGTAATTTAAAATAAAACGTAGATCAAAGACGCTCGCTAGTTTAATTTATGTTTTTCCAATTACGAGCATTAAAAAATTTAAGATTAATATCAGTTTAACTGCAATAAATGATTTATAAAAGAGTTGAGGGTTATTAAGAGATAGTAAACGAATCTTATTAATTCATTATAATAATTTTGCAAATTACAAGACAAGTATAAAAATCTAAATGTAGCAAACTGATTATTGAGATATCCACATTTGACTGCACCGGCTTACTAGAAAGCTTCGTATTTCGGCTACAAGAGTAGACATCAAACCTCTATAGGTATACTGTATATATAGATATATTTCATATTTTAGCTCGATATCGTTCCAGCAATTTGTTAGAGGAGATACGCGAATACGGTGGCGCCGTCTATTGAACATATTTTACATCCAAACAAATTTTTCTACTAAAATTATTACTATAGCGTCTATAGCCAATTGAGCTATTACAGGAATGGCAACTGGAGGACTTATTAACATATGGCTAATGCTGTTATTATATTTGTGACCACAATAATTGATAATACTGTTCGTTGTGTTTTATATATTTGTACTATTGTATAAAATAGTATATTGTGAACCAAGGGCGTAAAGTGGGCTTTTTTAGACAGAGTGTGGAGTTAGCAGTACGAGTATAGAGGTAAGCTAGCACGAGCCGGAAACGGGTGCGTTTGCGAACCGAAGACGATTAAGTACTAGAACCACACGAGATCAAAAAGCCCACTTACACTCTAAACCTAAAGTTGAAAATCTGGAAATGAAAAGATTAAAACCTACATTTTAAACTTTATGAATATTAAAAAGTGATTGATGATATCCTCAAAATGATAGCATTACAATTAACTGTAAATATGTAGAATTGATTTGCATAAAGATTAAAATCCATCAATTAATTCTCTGTGAGGATACCATTAACTTTTAAATACTTATAAAGTTTAAAATGTAGATTTTAATCTTTTCACTTCCTGATTTTCAACTTTAGGTTTAGAGCGTATTCCTTGGTGCACACATATTACTCGTGTTTCAAACGTTTTAAATATTATTAAATTCAAGTAATTTAAAAAATATGATAGGAACTCATTTAATTTACATTTGGGCTAGAAATGGTTACCAATATTGGGTCGCTGTACCATTTGGATCTAGATAGTTTAAAAACAATAAGTGCAATATAAAACCTAATAAGAACTTTTCAGATAAGTTAGTCAAAATTGGTATTATACATTGTATTTTGTTTTGGTTGTGATATTGCCGGACAAGTATTTTAGTCCAATGAGTTTCACGTTCTGCGCGGTTCCATGTATTATAGCAGTTATTTTTTTATATTACAAAGAAAATTTTGTATTTAAGCTTAAGCGCTTGTTCAAGAAGGTTCTTATATATCATGAATGGAATGATAACATTAAGATATGATTGAAATTTTGTACACAGGTTCGTTTCGTTGAGGTTTGTTTGTGTCTCAGAAAAACAATCATACAAAAAATGAATCAAATCAGTGTTGGTAAAGAACGTTCCCTAGATAATTACTATAAATAGAATTACAGAAAAGGAATGGATCATCACAAATTTTCGTTTAAGTTCATCTGTACAACTTTTCTACGCAGTCTATCTTGCAACTAAATCATCATAAACAAAAAGGGCACATTGCCACACACTTTTACTAGGGCAGTACCGTTAGAACCTCCTTAAAAAAGATAAAGCAAATACCTACTTTAATTAGTATTTTGCTTGCATGGTTCGTTTTTATCGCTTATAACTTACTGCTAAAATTATTAAATTAAAGCATTGATATTTATAATGGATCTAGTTATGATGGATCTAATATAATTAATCAATGTTACTTCTTAATAAAAAGCATTTGCGATTTGATTTTTATATATATTTATTAAAATTTTTAGTAAAATTATAATATTTGCCTTTCTTTTATCCATATACTTACAAATAATTACGGGATTTTCACCCTTCTTATATAATAATCCTTAAAAATATCGGTATCACAATTTTACAAAACTATTTTAGAAAAATTACGTTTGTATAGAAATATATATGTATATATAGTTTAAAATATATATAACATTTTTGTGAATTCATTGTAAATTAGCATAATCTTCAGTATTTTACAGCATGTACACAAAATCACTTTTTACCTATATATGTTAGGTATTCAGTAATTATTTCTTTGACATAATTCTTCATTAATATAATATTACATTGTTTTATTTTTTATTAATATGTTATTTTTTATTATATGTATTAAAATTTTCATCATAACTTTTACATTGTAGATTTCAAAAGATTTTCACTACCATTAATATGGTCAAAATACTGTACATACATACCTATATTATGAGAAATTATACTTGCCAACTCAGAAATGAAAAGAAATTTTTTTCACAGAATTATTTGAACTTTAAAACGATTTGATACTTTTTTACAGCATTATATTTTCAATAAAAATTATCGAAACATTTTGTTAGTATTTAAAAAAATAAAATAAATATTTTGCTACAAAATTCAAAATGTTTTAACAATAAGCAAAACTTGTTGTAAATGCACTTGCAATAAATATTAATTTGTGTAGTTTTTTGAGTCACTGGTTCATATCGATAATTTAATTGCTTGGATTTTCAATAATATTACGTTACTTCCAAGAATTTGAAATGATTTCGCAGCTTGTTATATAAAATGATTTTTTTCTTCTGATAAATATAAAAAAGAAAATATAATATTTAGAGTTTTGCAAGTTTAATAAAGTTATCAAATAACCGTTTATATGTATAATTTTTCCAAAAGTGTTTTTTTAATTCTTTGGTGTGTAAATTATTTACATGAAGATTGGAAAATGGTTATTCAGTGAGTATTATGAAACTGCAGCAGTGCATTATTGAAAATCGAATTCAAGAAATTTCTTAAACGTATATTTGCAAAAATATTCTAGCTATTTTTTCACAAGCTAAGTCTTTTCTTAATAAAACGTAGTTATTTTGAAGAGTATACATTTTCAATAACCCGTTTCCACAATTAAAAGAATGTTTCATTTTATCAGAAATATTGTCTACCTTCATCAACTAATTTACTCAATTCTGCAGCAGAATAGCCTAATAGTTGTTTCAAATCGCAAACAAATTTATATACAAAGCGTTTACCTTGAACTTTGGAAATCATATCGCCATCGTAATAATATCTCAGCGCTCTACTAAGTTTTTCATAATTCATTGAAGGCTTATTTTTCCGCGCACCCCATAATTGTGCAACGGCTTCGGGTTGATTGAGCTTGAATTCTCCTTCTGTTCCAACCCATTGTATGGCACCTTTGTGTTCTCTATCAGTTAAGAGTTCTAATAAAAATTGCCATAGTTGTATTTGTCCACTGTTAACTGTCCTACTAGATGAAGCTAATGCAAGAGAAGAAGATTCCAAATTGGCTAATGGTACATTAACCATACGTTGTTGCTGATTCACCATTGGTCGAGGCTTATTTGCTTTTGGATTTTTAGGCTTTATGCTTTTTTCTGGTGTGGTGTCATTTGTTTGAGGTACTGCATCTTTTTGTACAACAGCTTGAGAAAAGTTTGAATGTCATTATGTTAAGAAGATTTGAATTTACTATTGATACTATTGATTGGATCAGAAACTAATCAACATACCAACAAATTTGCACTTTCGGAGTAACTCTAAGTGTGTCCAAAATACATCACCTGGGTCTAGAGGTACTTTTGTTTGAAATTCTTCAAGTGTTAAATTACAAAGCTGAGCTCCTGTTATATTCCAGTCTGCTAACTTTAATGAAACAAGATTAAACTGTCTAACTGCCCACTGAAGCCAATGTTTTACATGAGTTTGTGTCCAATCTTTGGGATCTGCAGGAATTTTTAAACGTTCCTAAAAAGTTGTTTAATATTTTGTTACTATCATTATCATTACAAATATTTAAGAAATTTAAGTACAATGTTTTATACCTGATCTTTTTTATATTGTGCATCAACCATCCATCTGATAACATTTTTATTTTCTTCTGGACTAGGTTCTTCTGGTGCTATTATTGAATAAGTTAATTGACATAATTGAATTATAACTTTTCATAATCGGATAATACTATTTTCAATATTTATACTCACAACTATTTTCTGCTACATCAATGTAATCTTCTGCAGGTTTAAGAACATCCACAATATTTATACGACGTTGCGGTTGTCTTATTTGAACATTAACTTGGACCAAACCTTCCCCTTGTACACATTGATCAACTAAGTTTTTATGACTTTCCAACTATTTAATCAATAGTATAACACCAATTAACTCATCAAAACTATTTAAACATTACTTAGAAATTTTAAAGTATTATTACATTACCATTTGAGTATCTTGCAACCAAAAGGAATAATCCGATAGTTCAATGCCTATTCTCTGCTCCAAAAGATTTCTTAGCGTTGATAAAGGCTCCCTAATGTCCATGTGTTGCATGAGTACACCTTCGTTATAATCATCTCCATTAGTTGCACCTTCTAATGCAAAGGCTGGTTCAACTTCTAGGTCAGAACTTTCCTGCTGCAATTGAGCCATAATATCATCTTCTTGTGATAACATACCATCTGGTTCCATTTTTATTCTTTTCATCATTGAAAAGTCTGAATCTTCATCAGTGTCATAGCTGAAAAAAATTCTTTAGTAGCTTATGAGTGCTGTACTAAGAGTTTTTATTATTAAGTATCACGTTTTTTATTTACACATTGCAATGTTCATGTTATGGTACTTAATGATGTGATTGATTGAGAAAAATAAGAAACATTAATAAACCGAATACAGTATCCAAGAAAATGTGACATGCAATGGTATAGTCGGTTGAACTAATGTAAATAAAGAGCATTTGATATTGACTTTAACTATTATACAATGTGAAATTGTACAAAAAATATTTTTCTAATCTTATCTACAGTACCATATTTATAAGGATATTTATTGCTTTTAACAACTATAAGCATAAAATTGTTGATATATACTAATTAGGTGAATTAAGGTTATGAAAAGAACGGGTACTTTTTTAAGATAATTACCTTCTATCAGAGCTTTTGCGTTGGTTAATATGATCCATGATTAAAAGGTAAATAAGTCAAACAATATCTGAATAAGTTCTGTTTGTTATAAGCTCGTTAATACTCTTGAACAAGCACTGAATGCTCAAATCAACGTGTGAAAAACTGTTAGTATACGCGCACACATTAGCCAACTGCACGGCGTATATACGGATTATACGCCATATATATATATATATATATATATATATATGTTATATGTATGTATTAGAAGTTACGCATGCGCAGTTTCTTACAGTAATAACGCGCAAAAATAACTTAATTTTTAGATTTAGTTTTAATTTTATTATTTGTACATTATAATATGTTGTATAGAAAATTTTAAAATCATTTAGAGCGTATAGAGAGCAGATAATTGATATTAACTGTACATTTATTTAAGTTATATATAAGGGAAAAATTATAAGATTTTACAATTCAATGAAAATGTTAATTATTTTAATACAAATTTTATGTATTTATTTGTTTTTGTATGATATATTTGATACAATCGCTTTGATCTATAATACAAAATATGTACAAAAATCTTGTTCACCTTTGATGATAATTGCAATAGTTGTACTATTTATCCATTGATTGATAACATAATTCTGATTGTTAATATAAATCAAGTTAAAAAACAACTAGATTCTTTCAAGATTTGTAAACAGGGAGTGTATAATTAATGTAAAAATATTTACTACAAAACTTAATAGGTTTATTTTGTTAGCGTTATCCTAATATTAGTCGCAGATAACTTAAAATAATAATTTAATAAAACGGATACTGACTTGGTTTACATTGTTTACCATTTTATGCCTTCTTGTATGTTAAGTAAAAGTTGAAAATTTTTCGACCAATTAAATATCATTTTTTCACTTTTGAAATTAAAATGTATTGGTATTAATTATATCAAAACATAATAAAGAATTCTTAAACATTTAACAATGTATATGTTACAGAAAGATAAATTAGTAGAACTTTACTTATTACGATTAAGTTGAATTCAGAATTTTCAGTCTATTTTACCTACAATTCCTTAACCTAATGCCACGCTGTTGTACTCTTATTTATTTTGCAAAAAGCTATATTGATGATGAGTCGAAAATTGCAGTATAATGTTATAAAAATTTTAACAACTTTTTGCTGTAACAATATCGTAAAATACGGTATGAAACATATATATTCAACAAAATCAAATAGAAAAATTGGTACCATCAGAAATGAGTAATAATGTTTGAAGAACCCAAAACTCAAAGTGCCACATATTATTACATGTACTAAATATTTACAATTACGTGTATGAAAAAGCTATTAGTTCCTAACACTTCTATTTATATTGATTACTACTTCACTGCCTTGTTTAAAGCAATTTTAAGAGCATGGCTTTTTACATCATCAATCATAGACAGTACACTGTGTTTAGAAAAAGTTGGAATATTAGAAACAGCTTCGTGTTCTAAAAGCTTATGAGCTATATCGTTAAACACCTCTTGAGGAATATCACTATTTTTGGTTTCAACTGCATAAAACAAAGCTGTTCGACCAGATCTACTATCTTGCAAATTGACATCCACGCCATGCTTCAGGAGCTCCGTTATACCTTCTAAATTTCCATTTTGTGCCAAGTAGTGAATAACTGCTAGGCCTATAAAAAATATGATACTTATTTTTTGTTAACAAAATATATAATACATGCTATAAAAATTATCAGAAAATCTCTCACCTTCAGAATTTCTACGATTCAATAGTGAACGATTGCTCCGTGTTATATACTTAAGAAGCAAATGTAAGATTTTAGAAGTCGTTTTAGCTGCTATAATAACTGCTGAATCATGAATGGGTTTAGATGATACTGGCTGTGCTCCAGCGTCAAGCAGTATTTTTACAATTTGTGAATCCATTTCAAATTCAACTGCCAATTCTAAGCTTGTCTAAAATAGAAATCATATTCAAAATTTTATACTTCAACTTAATATTTTAAAATAACGAACATTTCAATTCAAAAAAGATAAATTATTATTTATGCGTCATTCCAAATTAGTTTGTCTATATTTCCTAAAAAACTATTCTTGTATAAGGTGCTTATCAGAATGTAGATATAAGTACACAGCGGAAAATGTAGTTATATAGGTTAGGCAACATGAAGTTATAAGATGAATATTTATGCTTATGCATGATTGTTCAGAAAAAATATAGTTTTTGCATCATTTTTACACATTGATTTCTATGATTATGGGCTTTACAAGAATATAAAAAATTGTATTGAGTAAGATGAATATTTTGATTTGATTCCAATGACAGACAATTTTTTAATTGCAATAATTATCAGTGCATAAAGGTATTAAAAATGCATTTGTACAAATTTATATGATTTGTAAATGACAAAAGCTGAATTAAAATATACTTATTTACTCAACTTATCATCTTTCAATATCGTGCATTACCTCATGGATCATTATATTTATCAAAATAAAAATAATTGATTAAACAATTATTTAAATCTTTTCTTTGTAACTCAATTGAATTCGTAAAAAAAATGTTCAATTATTTAA
Organism: Nasonia oneida; assembly: GCA_037356405.1. Classification (NCBI taxonomy): domain Eukaryota; kingdom Metazoa; phylum Arthropoda; class Insecta; order Hymenoptera; family Pteromalidae; genus Nasonia; species Nasonia oneida. Next base: position 369,130 of record JAZHPH010000096.1, read on the forward strand.
ATTACCTTATTATCTAGTGTAGGAACATCAATATGTTGTTTTGCTGCTTTTAACATTAACATATGCCTTTGAACTTCTTGTATGCTGTTATTTAAAACAGCTTTATGGATACCTAATAATCCATCATCATCATGCTTTTTAGCTGCTTTATAGTCCTTTTCGAGTTGCTTTAACACTGCTCTAGCATAAGTTCTTTTATTTTGTTCAAAAGCATCCTTGACATCTGTTATACCCTTGCAAGTCGGAAATAGTTTTTCTAATGACTTATCCAGATTCATTTTAAATTCTTTCTGTTCTGACTTTGGACAAACATTATGATTTGTCTTTCTAGAAGATAATGTATTAATTGGTTGTTTCATCATTTTGTGACTGTGTTTTATTTTAACTATATCTTCAGATTCATTATTAATTTGAAGAAACTCATCATTCTTTAATAGAGAAAATACTTCAGTTTGAGTCGTAGATTCACTTATCATTTTCATAGGACGTTTTGCAGGCACAGTTTTTTTTACTTTGATACCACAGTCTTTTAAAGCTTTTAGAGCTTTTGCTCGCAGATCAGCATCTTGGACACTTAGTACAGCTTGTTTTAAAATATGAAGTTGATTAATCCTGTCTTGTGATTTTGCATTTTTGTCATTATTTACACTACTTGATTGGTTTTTATTTACTTCCAGTGCTTCATTTTCAATAGAATGAACTTCATCAATACGAATATCTGACAATTCGCTATTTTTTATGTTTGATATTGTATCTTCTGATGTTGCCTCTTCATTAAGATTTATTATATCATCATCTTGTAAAAAATCTAGATTATTCATCTCAGCAGAACTAGATGGCCTTGATAATTTTTCAGCTTCTTCATTAGGAACAATAACCATAATATTCTTTCTAGGTCCAATGGCTCCAGTTGATTTGGTTGAATTTTTTAATTTCAACTGTTTTCTTCTTTGATCGTCATTGATAGACTGCATACTACTATTTCCGTTAAAATTACAATCATCTAAATTGATTTCAGAATGCGATCTCTTCTTTTTATAGTGGTTTGTACTTTCTGTAGGAGGTGGTTCCTTCTTACGAATTATTGAACCATTTATTGCGCTTTTGAATATTATTTTTTCTGCATTGTTTTTAATATTATGACTTTGCAAATTACTCTGTGTTATTGGTTTAAGCGACAAAGGCTTATTCATTAGTTGATTGCCATCTCTCTGTAGCATCACCATTTTTTGTGACCCGGGCATTTTTTTTAAAAACACTTGTGTTTGGCTATTCTGTTTATCCATTAACATGCTTGGATTTTCGATTACTAATTTTTTTAAAATTCCACCATCAGTATTGTGTACTATGATATTTTGCTTATTAGAATCATTAGCATCTGATTTCGATAATCTTTTTAAATTGGATACCATCGCAACATTTTTAATTCCATTTGTTGCACTACTGTTATTATTGCCATTTAGAAACTGAACTTGCATTTTTGAAAGAGACGTGTCATCAGACTGTGTTAGGCTGTCATCAGGAATGGGTAACCCATTGGATAATTTTGTAATAGTTTTTATCCTAGGTTTGTGGCTATCTCCTGGCGACTTTATAGTCCAAGTTATGGGCTTCTCGTTGGTTTTACCAATTTTGGACATTGTGATAACTTTTGTTTGAGGCTTTTCGTCTTGGCCAGGCAAGACAATTTTCACCTCACCTACGTCTCTTCCATCTGGTAACTTGAATTTCAGTTTTTGCAAACTGTCTGAAATCAATACTTCTTTGTTTGGAATGAATTTCATCTTTCCAGGAAAGGGCAGAGCAGAGATAATGTTCTGCATGCTTTTTGTTTGAATTGTTGCAGTACTTTTTTGCGAGCCAGGTTTTGCTAATCGTTCTGTTATTGTACTGGGGTATTGCTGAGGCAACTCGAATTGGCGAATGCATTCTGACAATTGAAGATTTTGTTTTAACCTTGGCTTCTTTGGTGGTACTTCTACAGCTGCCTCCATTCAGCCAGATTAGAAGTACAGCACAGTAATATCTGCACAGTAATGCACACTTATTTTTTATTTCCCTATAACCTACAAACATAAAGCAACATTAGAATATAATAATCAAGTGATATTTCATAACCTTCAGCAATTCACATTTTGAGAAAACACAACCTTGTTACAATGCCTTACTTGCTCCAAAAAAGAACGAAGTTATAGTGAGGCGCTCGTGTACTTTACAGATTTTATTTTCAACTAGACTTCAAGAATGTATAAGTGTGTGAGTATACTTTGCAAAAATGTTGTTGGAATCACTTGTATATAAGCCAACTTCGGGGATCCCTTGATTTCCTACTATCCGTGAGTGCTGTACATCCCCGACTCGACTCGCTACGATGCTGCTACGACACACGTTATCTTTGTTTACCGCCTTTTCTACTATACATTCATTCAGTCGTAGGTCGCATTCGCAGTTTACGGCTTGTTGAAACTTGTTCGCAGCAGAAGCATGCTTCTGAGGCATCGGCAGTGCCAAAAACCGTTTCTGCGAATAGAAGCTTGCTTTCGTTTTGTGTACGTTGCAAAAACGAAGCCTCATTGGCTCATCGGATTTCCTGAAACGCGTGTGCTACACGTGCGATAGCGGCTTGATCTGGGTACTTTCACGTATAGCGTTCATTGACTTGTCTACTTGAAGCTCGCTCGAAGCGCAATCGTTTATATACAGGGTATTTCCGAGACGCGCCATCTTGGAGAAAGAGCGCGCGGATTTCAAAGTGGGAGCGCAGGTATACGCGCGCAAGTATATATATATATATATATATATATATATATATATAGACGAGGATATATTAACATTTTTTTTTATTTTATAGCTGTTTTACTACTAAAATTAAAAATACTAAAGTTTTACTAGAGTCCATGGAGCGAATACTCGTGTAATTTAGAAATACTTATTACTTGACCTTAATGAATAAACTTCTAGTCCAGCACGGCAATTTGCACCGACCGCCTAGGGCAAAAGTGACGAATGCGCATCAGGTAAATATAATATAACCCCAACGCGACACTACAGTTACGCGGTACAGCTGCTATTAATTTACAGCGGGAGTGAGAACGAAATTCTAAGACTTACTTTGTAGCCGATAGTACTCGTGACAGCTGCTCCGCTATATATAACTCGTGGTTGACAGTTTAAAATAAACAGAACAAGGAATATTTTAAATGTAAATATTAATCAAATCGCTTAATCAATTTCCAGGCACGCATGTTTTACAGTATGATGCTTATAAATATGCTATAATATATTGTAAAATTGTATTATAACAGCAGTTGTTATCTAAATAAGTTTACCAAGTACTTCTTTTCTATTTTCAAATGAATTCTGTATTTTTTTTGGATATAACTAATATTATTCTGTGCAAAATTAACTTCAAAATTACTTTCTTTCACTTTTGTTATCCTGTAAAATAGAATTATTCTACTCCAGGAATCAGAGTCGAATTCAATAATAATATTTTTTAGCTTTAATTGAAACATATCTTTTAATGCTTTATATAAGTTGTATCCGAATCCAATGCTTTTTAACTATAATAATATAATACAATAAATTAGTTCTTTTGTCGTCTTGTATATACATATCACATATCTATCATATAGAAAATTCGTATGTTTACAAAAATCTGTAAGTGCTTAGCTACAGCATACATGAATTATAATCCTAAAGTATAGCTGCAAAAATATGTTATTGCTTTGATTTTTTCCTAATTGTAAATGCTAAGGTATGTATCAAGTGGCGCGGCAGCGCCACAAAGGCGAGTTTGAGAAGCATACGAAGCCGCGGCGCCCGTGACACTATTTACTTCTATATTGGTGTTAGGATTTTTCATTATACAAAAAAAAATACTTATCATTACTGTTGGTAAGGTTTTTTGGCTCATTAGAATGTTTTCTGAGCTAAACTATGATTTCCAACAAAAATATTATTGAAAGGCTGCCTATTTTTATAATATGTGAGTGTATAATCCAAAAATGCTAAAATCACGTTTTTCTTCTTCAGCCCGAAATGTGAAAGGACCGTTAAGTTAGCCGCAAGAAGTGTTAGGACCGCAAAGCTATATACACATGGGGATTGCTTTCTCATATAAAATATTCGTCATGTTAAGCGTGAGCAGCGCCCCTGGTGGATTTGAAGGCAAAGCTTCCTTGATCCCCCTAAAGGCCGTTTGAATTGTAGACAAAATTATTCATTCATTCATGACGAATTAATTACTGTTTTTGTAATAAATAATGAAACTTTATAAGTGTCGAGTGCCAAATTGTGAAGAAATTCATCGGACATTGGTATAGCTCTACATAGAATTCCAAAAAATCCTGATATTAGGAAACAATGGCTCGAAGGCTGTAACCTAACCAAAACAGTTATTGGAAGCAAAACATTTATCTGCAGTGATCACTTCAAAAAAAGGGATTATTTACCAAGTAAGCAACTTTATTATTGTATAATTTGTAATATATTTTTGTACATTAGTTTTTAGCATGCCCGCAGCAAGTTATAAACTGAATTTTCTCGTACAAATAATGTTATATCATTGTATTTGCATTTTGGAGCAAGATAAACATTGCAACTCAGTTTTTATTACAGAATGGCTTGGTGGTAGAAAAATGAATTTGAAAAAACAGCTGTTCCCTCAATAAACAATAAGAGAGCATTTATTCCGAACATCTTAAAATCCAATGTAAAGAGGTAACTATATATTATTGATCGTTGTAAAGCATAAAGAGGTTAGCAAATTGAATTCTAAATAATTTACTCTATTTTTAGTATGCCCACAAATAATACAAGATGTAATATTGATGCCGAGGAACGTAATGAATTACCAACAGTGGAATCAAACAACCTTGAAGATAGGGAGACGCCATCAGAACAAGAGACATTATTCCGAACTATAGACATTCAAGGGCGGTGTCTAGGTGTACAGGCTGGCCGATGACTAGGTCTAGGTGGCGCGCACCGTGGTTTTTGGTGTCTAGGTGTAAAAATCATACGAGGACGGCGTCTAGGTTTACAGGGTGGCCGATGACAAGGTCTGGGTAGTTCGCACCGTGGTTTTTAGTGTCTAGGTGT
>JAZHPH010000096.1:384019-434330 GCA_037356405.1 Nasonia oneida
CCCAGAATATTAAATTAATTTATTATTAAATAATTATCGCGAATCATAAACTTAGACCTTGATATTTATAATACGCAATTAAATTGAAAACGATTCGCGTCAATTTCATTCCTCAAATGTAATTATCTGCTGAGAAAACTGTATATATATGCGTCTCTCGCAGTGCAAAAAGTTTTTGATTTTTCGCTAATAAACAAAAACACCCGCAATTTTTTGGAGTGAGATTGTTAACATTGTTAACGATTCCGCAATTAATAGATTTTTTTTATGCAATATATGCAAATCAATTGCGGAGTTCGCGGAGCTCCTGTATGCACATGAAAAAGAGAGAGAGACAGAGAGACAGGGGGGGAGCTTATGAGGCACACACGTGCGCTAACACAGCGACGTTGACCAATCACAAGCGAGATCGGCTCATACGCGGCAACGTTTGAAAATTTGACTGTCTATTTCTTTCTGATGAAATTTGTATTGAGTGCATTATTTCATTCATACAATGAGATTATTTTTACTTTTGCAGTACTTACTTACAGGACTGTTTACAAATTTTTGTTAAAATTTTTTTCAATTCTGAAATCTCTGTGTGTGGGTTATTTAGTTTTCAAAATTTATTTTGGAAAATTTGGTATTGAAAATTTTCGGTTTGGGGGGCCCCTTGCAAGACCGGGGCCCGGGGCTGCAGCCCCTAAAGCCCCCCCCCCTTGATCCAGCACTGATTTTTCATCTAAAAACAAAACCTCAAATCCACCTACCCTATACGCACCGAGAGCTCTTTAATTAGAGGTTATATTTTCGAACGCTTGCTTCACGAATAAATAAATGCCTCAAATATGCAGCTATCTAGTACGCTACATAGTTTTTCGTGTCTCGGTGTTCGGGGTTGGCGATGACGGACTCTAGGAAGTGCGCTCCGTAAATTTTTGTAAAAGGCTCACTTGTAGACGTAATTCTCTAGCTTTATGGAGTTGTAGGAAGGACGCATCGTTTCGAAAACAAAAAACGGATTCTTAACCTCAAAATTAAAAAAAATTTTAATTGACTACTCGAATGGAAATTCGATGTTCGAGCCCCATATATGGGGCGAAAATTACGTCCGTTTTTCACGAAAAGCCTCCCTTTACGAGATATCGACGAAAAATGCATTTTTATATGCGGGCCCTAAATCCCGACATCGGCGACCCTCTGGACATCATCTATTTGCGATTCGTAATCTTACTTTCTCCTGGCCAGGGATCAGTTTCGAGAGAACTCCCTTAATAAATATTATATTCTTGCCCTCGCTTTCCCTCAACGTTCAAACGTATTAACAAACATTTTTTTCCTATTAAAACTTTGCTGCAGGTGGTGAATGGGGTATGTGGGTTTAAGAGTTTCAGTTTTAGGATCGCTCCTCTCATTTGTTCACTGTTGAATAAGTGAATCAGATTGACTTATTCAAAAGTGAAATTTTCACTTGACAAAATAGTATTTATATTAGCGATTCAATGAGAATAGTCATATTTTCGCTGTTCTAAAAGTTAAACCGAATTTTGGTGTCAAAATAGTGATTTTTTCACTATTTCAACAATGAAAAATGCGTTCACTGCATGAATAGTGAAATTTTTCACTGTTTTACATGGAGAGAGCACGGATAAATTGCGAAGTATCGAAATCTTTTAACACCAACGTTTAGCCGACATAATAAACTTTCAATTTAAAAAAAAAACCGAACCTTAAACAATCAGTTTTTACAATAACAATAAATATTAAAGAGTGGCGTAAAAACACGGTATAGTTGGACATCATTTGACACGGTTGAACCAGTACTTGGACGCGGTCTTAGCCCCAGTAGTTGGACGTTTGAATTAAACGTGTCCAACTACTGCTTTATGGAAATCGCGTTTACGGTAAAGTTGGACAATACTGAAGAAATTGCTCTTATGGGACTCGAGAGCAGTCTTTCAAATCATCTTTAAGAAGTGACTTTTGTTAAAATATTATCAAAATCATTAGTATATTATTAGCGATGATGTTTACAATGCTGATCCAGTTTTTGAGGTAACGGTTTTTACTTTATCGCAATGGCAAATATTCTAGTGTCCAAGTATAGGTCTAAATTTTCATTTTGTCCAATTATTGGGCATTTCACCTTAGTATTGCCCCGCGTTCAAGTTCGCAACCCTCTCCCCTATGTGATCAGATTTGATTTCCTCTACTGTGGAAGATCTTAATTTACAAGGATTTGTTTTACTTGCTGATTAAATGTATTTGATTCTGTTTACTATATAATATTGTATAGTCCATCTTTCAGCAAACAGAGATTCTTTGTACAGTTTTTTAGTCTCCGTAGTCTGTTGTAGCTCATATGATTATATACTTAATCAAAGAAGAATGCATTTCTTCAAAAATCATGTTGAAACTCATTAGATTGTGTCTTTTTTATTGTTCTGGGACATCTTGAAGGCTGCTTAAGTTAAAAGTTTCAAACTAAATGACAGCGTCGCTTGTCGATATCGCGAAGATATAGCGAAGAAAGGTGAACAAACTTAGTGGCGTGAAATTCAAATATCGCATTGTCGATGCCGAGAAATAGGTTTAAAAAAATCACTTTGAAATTTTTGCTGCTGTAAGATAATACAATAATAGAGCTGCGTCTACAATATCAAGAATAACTTTTCTCTACAATATCGAAAATAAAAAAAGCTCTATTTACATTATAAAAAAGAAGCAGCAAAATATTTGGCATGCTTCTTTGCTAGTGTCTAAAAAAACTCATAAGCCTATACGGATGCGCAGCTATCTGAGCTAGTGAGCTGGCTTGGTGATGTGTAGTGACTGGACATTTTTACCTCCGATGACAGGGCCCTAGTTTGGTCCTCTTTGAATATTCATCACTACTTTTTAAATAAATTGTTAAAACTTGCTTGTAAATATTATTTCCAATATTATATTTGATAAATGAGTTTCGCCGATTATAATAACGAAAAAATCCTATTACAAAATCTATAATTGTACTTATAGCTTTAATTTCATCTCTTAATCCAGCATTCGTCGACTCCCTGTTGAAAATATATACCTGGATATCCAGGTAGATTTTCCATGTGGATAATCTATATGGATTCATGTGGATTCCATATGGATTTATGCGGATTCCATGTGGATATTCCATATGGATATCCGTATGGATAGCCATCTAGGATTTTAAAAAGTTAAGAGTATTAAAAACTTCTCATGTGCTTGTTATATATAGTTCATCAAACCATTAATGGAAGTACCATCCGGATGATAACACCAAAACTGGCCGGGTTGTGAGATCCAAAACTTTCACTTTTTAATTATTTTATATAAATTAAAATTTTTTACCCAAATCCACATGGAATCCACATAAATCCATATGTAATCCACATGAATCCATATAGATTATCCACATGAAAAATCCACCTGGATATCCAGGTATATATTTTCAACAGGGCTCTACAGGATTATTTGTGTGACTATCAAAATTACCTTTGCTCATAGCATATCTGACGTATTCTGTGCCAGTTATAACCAAAAAAAGCTTTTACATCCTTGTTTGCAATTGCAGAAAATTTACTATAGAAATAGTCATACTCTTCTGCAAAATTTTTCTTTGTCATTTTGTTTAAACGATTTATAATAACTGACCTGTTTCTTTAAGAGAAATGCTCATACTACAATACCCAAAATACATGTCACACCTAAAGAAAAGCTTTTTAATACATGAAATTCACAATCTACGTCATTCTATTGCAATCCTGGATAGCTAATATCGATGGCTGAGAAGAATAACATCGTATCACAGTGGCGACTTCGGAAACATCGTATCCCGGAGGCGTCTTAGAAAACTTCGTATCCCGGCGGAGACTCCGAGAACGTCATATTCCAGACGCGATTTTTTTTCTAATTTTGTAGTGACAGCACTGCGTGATTTTTAAATACGAATTTGAAAATCATAAAATGCGCGTAAAAAAGTCTGAAAAAAAAATCAGAATGACTTAGTTTGCATTGCCTTTGCATATATTATGAAGACTTTTAAACCTGAGGCGAATCAAATTCAACTTAATGGACGAATGAAATCATATTATTTTGATGTATGTACATGAACCCCAAGTACATCACTGGTAGAAATCGATATCAGTTTAAAGCTGCAACATACCACGTATTACTAGAGATGGGCGAAAAATAGGTTCATTTTTCGACCAGCGATGCAACGTTTTTTCTGGCACTAATGGATAGCTGAGCCCGGGATCTTGATTAAAAAAAAAAAAATTGTCGAAAATGACCGTCCCTATCAAAAGTTGCGAGCTATTTGAAATAGGATAAAAATCGTCGAAAATGCCCTCAAAACAAGAATTTTCAGGATTCTGTCAGATTTTCTTATTTTAGACGATTTTACCCTATTTTAAATTGCTCGTAGTCATCGTACTCTATTTTACATCGTCTGAGAGTCGTCTTCAGAGAATATAAGAAACGTACTGAAACAGTAATTATTGTAATAATATATATTAAGGAAGCTAATGTTCGTATGTATTTCAACGTTGAAATAATGAATTTATTGGTCTCCACGAACAAAATATAATGATTAGTCGACTAAAAAAAATTAACTTTTAAAAAAGTAAAAGGTTAGGTAAGTTTGATATATTCCGCAACGAAATAACAGATAAAAAAGAACTGAGATCAATCATAAACTTGACTTTGGTTGATTGATCTCAGTTCTTTTTTATCTGTTATTTCGTTGCGGAATAACATCAAATTGGCCAAACCTTTTACTTTTTTAAATGTTAATTTTTTTTAGAGATTTTTAGTAATTTTTTTTGTGAATAATTTTTAAAGTTTAGAATCTTTGTTGGTTGCATTGGATAGCAGATGAAGTTGTTTCGATGAGAAAGTTTTGTAACTTATATTTCCAAATAAACATACATAGCACGGAAGTATCAAAATATTATCATAGTTTGATAAAACGCGTTTTATGCGAAACATATTTTAAATATAATAGTTAAGCAATTCCTACAATAGGTAACATAATTTAGAAATATTTTTATATTTTTTATTATAAAAATTCTGATTAGAAAAATATGTTTACCGCAAGCGAAGCGAGACCGAACGTGCAGGTGCTATGAAATTATCTTTTAACTTGTATTCGTTTTTTTAACAAAAATGATAATGCTATTTATCTCTTGAAAAAAAAAATTAAGTAAAGTAAACTAACTTTACTATGTCATAATATTTAAAATTAAAATATAATTAAATATGTTGATATTTTTTACAATAAAAATTCTCATCAGCAAGTATCAAAATATTACCAAATTTTGATAGTATTAAGTATACTGCAAACATAATATCTTATTGGCAATAATAATGATTAAATAAATAATAAATATGTTTAGTGAATGTTTTAATGTAGCCCTAACATGAAATGGTTCTAAAAACATTTTAAAAACTTTTAATACCACACTTTCAAACGCTGGAATGAAAGTTTAAGAAATATTGGAAAAAACGATAAATAAACGATCGAATGTCCACACTTTTTGGATTTTATTAATTTGATAAAACGTTTATTTAATGTTATAAAGTTGTACACTGTAAATTGTTATAAAAATCTAATAAAAATAGTAAATCACTATTAAAGATTGTTTGTATTTAGACTATGCTTTACAGTTTTTTACAGAATCATACACCTTTTACATTTTTTTTTTATATTTATTTTTATTATTATATTTTAAATAATATAATAATAAATTAAAAAAATTTTAAACTTTAAAAATGTTATAAACTGCAGAAAAATAAAAAATTAGAAAAGATGTTTGATTGCACAAAATGTGAAAATACGTAAAAAAATATAAAATATAAAAGGGTAGAAATCTGTAAAATCTTGTAAAGCATGCTTCTTTACGGTTCTCTACTATTTTTAGTATAATTTTATAGCTAAACAGCTAAATTTCTTTTTTATTTTGATAATTTTTAGAATATCCCAACTAAGGCTTTTCAGAATAAATTCAATTACAACGCGGGCTTTGTTCTGATTACTTATGAAGTTTAGTAATATTTGGTCATTATGAACGCCATATGGAATTGACGTAATCGAGTTAATTAAATCAATAAATTTTCTAAAATGACAGGTATTTCAATCATTTTCCAAAAGGAATCAGTCCATTTCATCTATTTATTTATTTGAATCCATGAATCAGTATACACGACACAAAAATGTTTTTAACAGGTATAAAGTAAAGGTACGTCCATCTAATTATTTCGGTTTTAAAGGCATTTGGTTTTAATCGAATGTACTTAACTAATAGAAACCAAAAGAAATAAGCTTCGTGTTCAAATTCAGTGGCTCAAAATTCATAAAAATAGTCTTCGTCAATAATTTTCCTCTAGACGTAAATTTCTTAACTGCGTAAAACAGACATTTTGGGGGGTGTTTTTTGAGATTAGGGACGAGCGCTTGAGGTACCAGTAAAAAAGACGGTCGGTTTCGTGTTCAGTAGCACAAAATACATAAAAATACTCTCTGTCAATAATTTCCCTCCCGTCGATCACAGGATAAACCTCTCAACTGCGTAAAAAAGCAATTTTGGGGGGTGTTTTTTGAGGTTATTGACGAACGCTTGAGATATCGGTAAAAAATACCGTCGGATTCTTGTTCAGCAGCTCAAAATACATAAAAATAGTCGTTGCTTAGAATTTTTCTGAGCCCCTGTGATTTCTGACAGCTTGATCATTTCGTAAAGTTGTAATTTTTTAAGGTTAGGGAACGCGTAGCTCTAATCACTAATTGAAAGTACATAAAAAATGATAAATTTACCATATTTTTAAAAATTTTTAGATCAAAAGGAATTTTGGGCAGAGCTTTGTTACGTTTGACGTGGAACGTCCCATATCCTCTTTTTGGTTTACCATATTACGTCTAAGATAGAATCTCTCGTCATCTTACTGATGAGCCCAGCGAGAGATTCCGGGCAAAACGCACTTTTATTTCAATTCAATTGTTTTTTCCAACATTTAAGGGGCGGTTCTGTTGTATTTATTGTTTAATCGGAATTTTGCCACCTGACCACAGCGCAACTTGGATGTTGCGGCGGCACCGGTCGGCTGCTCCTCCGACAGCCCCTTAAATTGTAACCTTTTTTTTACTTTTATTTCACTTTTTGTTCGTAGAGACCAATAAATTCGTTATTTCAACGTCAAAGTAATTATTGTACTCACTTTAGGTACAAAACAGTTGACTGTAATACATAAGAGTACGTAATATTAATTCATAAGGTGACACACGTTTCATTTTATAAAAATTTGGAAGCTTGCATGTACAGTCTTTAGTAATGAAATACAAGAATGCAGAAACATTAAAGTCAAAGTATATATACACGTGCCGTATACAGGCCCGCACCCGGAGTACCCGATAAATGTCTTCGTCATATTTCACATCTTCACAGGTCGACTTGTCGGTGTCCCGCACCTAGGAGATGACGTACGATCTCGCGCGCCCCGCTGTAGGTCCGGACAACTCCCCCAGGAAGCGATCAGCACTTCGAAAAGTTCAATTTGACGGGCGTAAGTGAGCTCGAAGGGCCTGCCGCCTTTCCGATACAGATGTTCCGCCGAGCTATGTATCGAGAAAACTTGATCTTTTATACTTACAAAGTCAGCTTGTTCATTCAAATACTTTATGAACTTTTTTGATCCTAACAGACCTTCAACCAATTCTTTTCTCGGTTTTTCCGATTTTTTCGGATAATTTGGATATAACTCCCTTTGTAGCACTTTCTGGAAACTTTTGCTGTATGACTTCACTCTTCTAGTACTATTTAGATTTAATCTAGTACGTTGTAGATTTCTATCCTCCATGGTGTTGCAAGATTGTAATATCTACACTCGCATCAACCCTTATACTCGTTCCTTTATTTAATTAGTGGCGAGTTGAGGTTACTTGAGATATAAAATAGTATATGATACTTGAGATTTAAAGGACCAGATATTTCATGGCGTATAGTGCCATGCAATATCTGGACATTTAAGTCACACGTATCGTAATATATTATTATTAGTTTTGAAAAGTTAAGTAAATTACAGTAATAAATATGTTGAAACAAAACGTAAAACAACGTCGAATCCTGACAATTTTATAAAAACAAATATGTATAAAGTGTTATAAAAATAAATATAATATACTTTCCGAAAAAAAATGTTTTTTAGTTGGGTACTAGCTGTTAGCCATGTAATTGCACATATCTATATGAAAACTGTGCTACTTGATCAGCGATAATTGCTGTCGGTTCCGTCTCGTGCAATTGTCAGGCTATCTCTGCCAGACGCGAAAAATCACAAATTGCGGATAGTGCCATGTCGTTTTAATGACAAGATCATCGCCGTCTCTCAGAATGAAAAAATAGCACGACCTGTCAACTGGATAAGTTAATTATATAAATGACTATAAATAAAGCTCATTTTGTGTTCATGTATCGCTGCAGTCTATTACTATTATAACAGCATATTATACGATATATTATTCGATAATTTTGATGTGATATAATTATACTTTTCTTAAAAATTCAACGGTTTCTTGCACAATACGCTGCTGTAGCCATCAGCGATGCGCATTGAATATTAATTTCATCACAAAGCTGTTAATAAATTTAATCTCTAAGAAAATATTAGTCTTTGAAAATATGATCACGTGCTCACTCATTTTTATGCATACAGATGAAATTGTGAAACCATGCAGTCGCAATTAGTACGATTGATGGTTTACAGACAAAATAAGAAACGCGTTGATTAAGGTTTTTTGTCAACAAAGTAATTTGTTAGATAGTAAAGTGCGGTGACATCCAAACTATACATCAACGTCGGCACGTGCCCGAAGACAGCCAGTGACGGCGCGGCGACAATCGCAATCTGCTGAAGGTAGAAATGTTTTCCCCAATGTTTTGTCTAAAACGCGTGAGAAAAAAATTGCTGTTGCATCAACTGCTTACCAAACACGCCTTATCAAATCTGAGGACGCGTCTAACCCAAATAAATGTTCGATGTTTTGCTGGAATGGAAAAAGTCGTAATGCAATCTATGATGTAGCTACAAATTGCTTTGGATCTGTTGTGCGAAATACCCTTGCGTCACGATGCAGATGAGTGCGTGGAGAGTAAAAATGATGCGCTTACATTGTTGTTGACACATACAAATTTTCAAGTTATGATTGCGTTTATGCGTGTTTTGTGTAAACAATGTTCCGACTTATAAGTACATGTGGGGATTTCCAATTTTATGGACAGGACACAATCGTTAAGTTATAAAAAATTTTTGTACATGTTTACTTTAAATGAAACTATGGGGAATTGTACGGGAAAAAAAGAAATTCGTATCTTTATTCGTGATTTTTCCACATTTTCAATTGCAGCTAACTTTTCACAAAATCAAGCATTTTCAACGCATTTTTTTTAAATTAAAGCTTTTTTCCCGTTCTTTCATTCTACTGTAATACATTTTCTATTTGTGCTCTTATGCATTGGGTACATGCCCTTGAACAATGGCTCTTTTTCGACGAATTTGAGTGGCCCGAGAAACAGTGTCACAAGGCACTTTTTCAGTGTTGTAACATGATTTCGCATTTTTCTAAACATGAGAAAAAAAAATTGCGGGCGCGTGTGCCGGCATTTGTTTTTTCTCGGCTTTTGCAACCAAAGGAGTGTTTTTTTCCCCGTAGAATTCTATAATTTGAGTAATTACTTATTTACACACACACACACATATATATATATATATAATAATTATAATTATAAGCAATATGTTGCAAACAGAGCTAAAATGGAGAGTAGTGGATTATTTTTAATTGCTAATTGATTTTAAGCTTTTATTTACGCAAACTGCAATAGATTTTTGATCGTTAAGAAAAATTAGTCATTTTAAGATCAAAGTTAAAATTATTACACATGTATAGCAAAAAATGATCAGTTTTATTGACTGCCATAATACTTATAAATGAAATATATTCAGAAAAAGTAGTTAAGATAGTATTTATCGCAGTGGTACGTAAAAAACTGTCTGCGCTATTTGAAGACAAAACATATTGCATAAAAATTTTTAAATCATCTTTTAGCTCCATTTTAAATTATTATATAAAAATTGAATCAAATTGTAATTTAGAGGAAAGTAAATGCAAAAAGATTGTAACATCTTATAGAATATTAACGATCGCCGCTGCCTAAGATGTCATTAAAATTTCATAAAAACTTGAATGATTTTGATCTTAGTTTCATCATTACTACTGTTTTCTTTTAAAGAAAGATGTAAGTTTACTAAAGTCATTTTCTTCATGAAAAATTTGTTTTAGAGAAAAATCTACTATTCTTACGATGCCATTTTATGAATTTATAATATAATTATAACCAATGTAGATTAAATATTTTAATTTAAATTATAAAAATGTATTTGTACTGGAAGCCTTCAAAATCTTAAAGGAGATATTCATACGTATTTTATGAACAGTTGAGTATCAAAACATAAATACACTTTAATCTAACTGTGACTTATAAACTTGTTTTTTAAATTAAAAAACGAGCTAAATGAAACAATGAATAAGACATCACGCCACATCGTATCCCGCAAATATCTTGGAAACGGACGAATGAATATCAGTCTAACAAGAATTATTTTTTGACGTTTTTATCTTTATAGCTACTGCTTTTTGTGCATATAATTTTCGTAAGATTATAAAAGGTCAGCATAAGGAAGATCGATCTGATTGAATTCGCGGTATTGGTCTTGAATTTCATTATGATAGCTCATATATTTTTTCATAAATAAACGCAAATAATCGAAAATTCGATCGAAAAATCGAAAATAGAACTCGACGGCATGGAAACTCAAAAGTAAACCCAGCACTTCCAGAACATTCCACCGACCGTCTTTTAACCGCAAAAACTTTTTACTATCGATCCAAGAGTCAACAGCTCCGTAGACTATTCCACTGGATCGTATAAGGATCAAGCAGCATTATAGGAAAATTTGCCAATCAAAATGACGGCTGAAAAATCCACCATCTGAAAAAATCATGTAGACAACACGGAGCTAAGCATCAGCAGCAGTATAGCGGACGGGGGCGATGCGTCTCGAGCCTTATCTCCCAAAGAGCCAGAGCGCAGCCACGTCTGAGCCGCCTCGGGGTAGCGCGGACTGTATGCGGAGACAGAGATAGCAGAGCACAAGTACACGCACATAACACAGATCGATCCAAGCGATTTCAAGCTAAGAGAGTCATCATACCTATAGCATGCGTCGGGGTCAGGCTTGGCTCGACGACATCGGCAGTGCGAGTAGCAATAAGGTTATCGGAGCGATTAAGTCGAGCGAGAGGAAAAAACGCGCTAACGCCGGCGGTGGATTTCTGGACCGACAGCGACGGCTAATAAGCCAGTCGCTCGACACCCCTGCCTGCTCGCACATAAGCTGACGATCGGCGCGCGAGCCTTGATCGCGAACCTCTTCGAGCTGACCAACTCAGTTTACCGGAAGACGTCGCGTCGACCGGAGCACAAACATGAGCTGTTACCCGGACTACTGAATACACTTTTCAGATACTTTGACTGCTACACGTATACTAGTTGAGTACACAACAGCAGTTGAGAATCACGCCACGCAATAACCGATCGCCAGTCCAACTGTAGTCCAGCGCGAACCGATCTCCGAAGTCAATCGACATGACGAGCTGCGCAGAGAAGAAGCAGCCGGTGAAGGAGTTGAGAGACGAGAGCACCTCGTCGGACATGACGGCTCCGATGCCGAGCTGCCGTCGACTGTTCGCACGCAACTGGGCCGTCTGGCTGCTGAGTTCACTGGCGGTCTTCAGTCTGGGTCTGCTCAGCCTGACCTGGCTGACGGACTTCTTCAACGACGCGATCGTTTCGAACCTGCAGCTGAGCAATGGTAGCCTCAGCTTCGCTTGGTGGCAGCGTCCCTCGGTGCGAGCCGTCTACCGCATCCGCATCTTTAACTACACCAACGTCGACGAGTTCATGAACGGCGAGGCGGAGAAACTGCGCGTCCAGGAGCTCGGCCCCTACATCTATCGCGAGACGCTGACTCGCGTCAACTCCGAGATCGAAGAGGACGGTCGGCTGAGTTACCAGGAGCAGAGGACGTATCAGTGGGAGGGCGGCAGCCCCGACGACGAGAGGATAGTCGCGCCGAACGTGCCGCTTTTCACGGCCATGGCCTTCTCCAGAGACATGAGCTTCCTCGCCCAGGTCTCGCTCACCGCCGTTCTCTCGACCATCCGCGCCAAGCCATTCATTCAGGTGCGCGCCGGCGACTTTCTCTGGGGCTACGACGACGAGCTGTTCCGTATCTCCAAACCCGTGCTCGCCTGGCAGCAGAACATTCCGTTCGACAAGTTCGGCATACTCGCTTTCGTAAGTACTTTTATGACGCTGTTTATTTGGGGTTTCGAGTGCATATACTTGCGCGCTTGAGAAATCGCTATTCGGGGAAATCCTTCCTAATCGTCTTTGGCTAATTGCCGACTGCACTAATGAGATTTCCCAGTTTTTCTACGTTTTTCACGAACATAAGATATGCGACCTTCAGCTTGAAACGGGGGTTTTTGAACAAACATCAATGCTCAAATGATGTGTACAGCGTGATCGGTTCGTGTTTTTTAAAGATTTTGATCTTATCAAAACGATTTTTCCCGTGACTAAAAAGGTTCCCTCTGTCTGTGTGTAAACATTCAATTTTATCTGCTCTGGCGTACATTTTTTTAGACAGTTTCAGATGGTAAATGTATCAGATGAACTTACGTAAATTTTCATCAAATTAGTGTAGTGACAAATGCGCACAGCTTAGAATAAATTAATATTCTTTTGAAAGTTGAAAAAATTAAAGGTCGATTTTTGAAAATGAATCTAAAAATGAAGGTTTATAGATTTTTGTCAAAGCGAATATAACAGGCAATTCATTTGACGTAATATTTGTTTTTTAATGCCAACATTATAACTTTTCCATGACGTATTTTTATACTTATCCCGAACCACGCAGACTGCCGAGCAATTGATAATACCAAGCTATCAAGCTTTTAATACTTAGTTTCTATTCAATTTAACTGCAGCATTTGACTGCAGATAAGGACATTGTATATTCTAATTGTATCGCTATCACAATGGCTCATTTAAACATTCGCTCTTTTTAAACGGCCGCGCGTGCAGATGTTTGAATTTTTTAAATTGAAATAACAATTATTAAACGAGTAACTGCAGACGATACTGTCTCCCTTGAGTTCGACTCAAAAGAATAAACGTTTGCAGAAACCCTGGAGCAACGGTCAATCGCTCGCGATTAATATCCATTTGCCGGAACACTTTATTCCGCAAAGCTGTCTCATAAATTTAACGACTTGGTTACAATTTTTTCTCACAGAAAGCCGGTCTGTCGAACGACCGCATGACGATCGACACAGGCGTAGAAGACCTGCGATATCTCGGCAACACCGTGCGAATGAACGGAAAGGAAAGTCGCAATGTCTGGCAGGACGAGAGCTGTGACAAGATCGAAGGTTCCGACGGCAGTATGTTCCCACCACAGATGATTCGCGACCACAACTACACCCTCAAAGTTTACGCTAAAGAAATGTGCCGGTCCATTCCACTTCAGTATTACGGCGAAGGCCACTCCAAAGGGATACCAACTTTACGGTAAAAAAATCTTACTCACATTTGTATGCACATTCGCGAAGATTAATCGAGTTGAGCAGATGTGAAAGGCAA
Organism: Nasonia oneida; assembly: GCA_037356405.1. Lineage (NCBI taxonomy): Eukaryota > Metazoa > Arthropoda > Insecta > Hymenoptera > Pteromalidae > Nasonia > Nasonia oneida. Next base: position 397,771 of record JAZHPH010000096.1, read on the forward strand.
ATTTATTATTCTCGCAAACCAGTTTTTCTGCTGTGACACATATTGATCAGAGATTATTCGCACGGTGTTTTTGAAAAAAATTGGAAAAATGAGCTTTCCGGAATCGAACATTTTTTCAAACAACGAAATTTAATTACGCGACCTTCAAGGCATTCTTTCAACGCTTGTGCAGCGACAAAGATTCTTAATGTATTGGTATAATGTTACAGATACAAGCTTCCAGAAGACGTTTTTGAGGCGACTCCGACGAAGAATTCTTGCTTTTGTCAAAAAGTGCTCGAAGATTCTGAAAACGTAACACACGTATGCGCCCCCAAGGGGTTGTTCAATAGTTCAGCTTGCAATTTCGGGGCTCCTATGCTCTCCTCGTTCCCGCACTTTTATCAAGCCGATAAGTCAGTGCTGGACTACGTCGATGGATTGGAGCCCAAAGAGGAGCTTCACGGATCTTACCTTGATTTACATCCAGTGAGTTGAAAGATTATTTATTTATTTCTTTTTAATTCTTTCGATTCGGTCACGCTAGAAGCTGATGATCGCTAACTATGATCGGTGTAGAAATAAGATAGCATTAGTTTATACTTAGTTACACTAATCTTGTAACAAGCACTTTTTCAAGATTACTCTCTAATGCCGTTCAAAAAAACAGATCTTATCATATTGACTGTCAGTTTGAAAAAATGATTAGAAACATTATTGCCATCCTATTTATCGATATCATTATAAGGGAAATGATTAGCAAAATCTGCGCGATCGAGAAAATACGATTTTTATTCGCGATATTGCGGCAATTTGCAAAGCGCGATACCAACGCGGCGCTTTGGAAAATTTGCATGCGACAGCATTCGTAGTAATCCTAATCTTGACACGTGTCAAATCTGACATTTATCGACAACTTGGTCAATTTGAAAAATTCATGCTCGCGTGTGATGTAAAATCGCTAAGCTTTATTGCAAAGATTACAAACATTCACCGATAGCAAGTGTATATAGTCGATTTTCCTAGAAGACGCGCGTGGTGTATCGTTGCCTGAAGATGGAGAAAGCCACGGGCAAATAATCTTATCTAATTTCCTCTCAGCTTAAAACAGCAACGATAGCGCACACTTAGATGAGCTTTTTCATCGTAATAATAGCAACAGAGAAAATATTGCACATGCGTGATCGTCACTTTCAATTGCATTCATTAAGACTTCTCAACGACGTTTTATCAAACATTATCATAAACTTTTAAAATCCCGAACGTTCTTCTAAAATACTTATCTGATATCATTTTTGCAATAAATCCCAAAAATATAATGAATAAACGAAATCCTCGATTGTTTCAGCGTTTGGCCGTGCCGATCGGCGGCTGGTCCCGTGTGCAGATAAACCTGGAAGCCCGCAAAGCCGACGCGGTGCCATTCATGGGCCGTATCAAGGACGGTACCATCCTGCCGATCCTCTGGGTCGAGGTCGGCATCGACGAGATCCCCGAATCCGTGATGAACATCCTCTATCACGCCCACTTCACAGCCAGTGCAGTCGAGGCCTGTCTACACTGGGGCAGCCTTTTGGGCCTCATTCTAGCGGTCGTCAGTCTCGGCTGCCTGCTGAGCAAACGTCGAAACGAGAAGCACATCGTACTGCATAGAAACGTTTCAGGACAGGATCCGCTCATCGAGACAGGCGAGGCCAAGTCCGTTGGCCCCTGCTCCGTTTATTTTTGAGAAAGAATGAGGATGGCGTCGCGTTTGTTCGATTACGTTTTAGTAATCGCCACGACGCCGAGTGTGTATACGCTAAATTATTTTGTGCGGTGTAGGAGTTTGGTGCGCAAACTGCTTATACGTCGGTCTGCAGCTTTGATGATTTTCAGAAGCGTTCTGTAGGTGTACAGAAAGTCTCTCTTGATATCGAGAGTTTAACATATTACGTGGACGTCCAAAAAGGAAGACTGCTTTATACGACTCGTTCCTCGTTGCTTATTTTAATTTTTTAAGGCTTTTTATCATTGTTAGCTTTTGCTAATGCAATTTTTATATCATCAATACGTAACAATGCGGAGGACTGAAAATTTCAGCTTCATGTTCTTATATGTATTTATTATATTGCTGCATAGGTATACCATTATAATTTTCACGATTTCATAAGGAATCAAACTTCTTAGAGTAGATACCGTTTGACGAGCCGATCAAAGTTGATACCTTATCAAGAAAGAAATGAAGAAAGTTTATTTTTATAGCGATTATAGACGCGGTTTTCGACGGATAATATACGATCGTATTTTTAACGATAATGCGCGGGGATTCGGAAAAATATAGAACTGATTAAATTTGGAAGACTGCTCTTTACGCGAATCGCTAAATAACTAATCGCCTAAAAAGCAAACAAAAATATAGCTTAATAAAACGATGATTATATACGCTTGCGAAATTAATCACGAATTCAATGTACTGCGCAGGAGCTTGCCTTTTTTTATACGTGCTATATATATGTATGTAATATTATGTCTGTATTATAGTTACTCGGTTTCATTATGATGATGCAGTGTGTGAGGGAACAGGATAATCGGATAAAAATTAAATGCTCATATCTCTGGATGTTCGAATGTTTACCTGATTGTCTATCAAGCTGACTCGCAACAGGGAAAACAAAGTTAAAAAAACAGTTCTGCTCTTTTCCCCGAAATCTAGAGCAAGAGCCAATGCGTATGTCTAAGTTGTACATATATACATGCGAAACTATGCAATTGTCCGTGAAATTTGCTAGAAGCCGCGCTTTGGAAAATACGCTTAATAAATGTTACGTACATCACGCTGCACGTACTTGTGTAAATGTATATATAAGAAAGATATCGAGTGCGCAGCATCACGCCACGTATAATATATATATATATATATATATATATATATATATATATATATATATACGCATCTAGACGATAGCCCTCTCGCTATTATTGTCGGTGGCGGGGCGTATCGTCTCGTGAATGAAAACAAAAAAGTATAACGCGTGAACTCCGGAGACCTTTTTCCAAGCTTTACAAGAAGCTGTACACGATAGCGTGTTGCGATAAGGTCTCGCCGGCGAGTTAGAGCATAACATCAATTATTTTTTCAAGGGCTCAAGCGCTGCGCGCGCTCTTGCATAATGCTCCACTGGCTGCTGCTGATAATTCTGCGTGAGAGGCGAGATGAGCGAGAAATTGTATGTTTTTCATACGTTTCCTTGGCTTGTGATTATACGCGTTATTACTTTGGCTTGCAATGTGAGAGATTCGTTTTCGGTCCTTTGGAAGGGCAACAGCAGCAGCAGCATGCCAACGATAGTGTTTTTTCCTGATGCGATTTTTTTTGTACATCATAAATGTGAGCGAGATTTCACAATGAACTGTCTATATGTGTGCAAGTATATCGGATTTGAGAATGTGCGTGGGTATCGGGTCGCGAAATCATATCGTTACTGTAATTACTTGGATTGTTATTTTAAGGGATCAAAACTTAGTGAGATTATAGTGTGATTTTTTCGTCAAGTCTCGATAGAGTCTAGTAAAACGATGCAATATAAATATATTTTTCGAAGATAATTAATTTTAGTTGAATAATATTTTATACATTTGAGAACATTTATGGTTTTATGGGGTAGACAATGTTCGGACAGATGGCCTTTTCCCTGATAGCACAGAAGCGTTATAAAACGTTAAAAAAACGTTTTACTCTAACCGTTTGTAAATCTAGTTTAAAAAACGTTGGAAATGTCCGCTTATTGAGTTATAATAAGCAATTAACCCTTTCATAAAATGTTAATGTGGCGTTCTAAAAACGGTGAAAAAAACGTCTTTAAAACCTTTTGTAAAAAGTTTTTATGATGTTTTTTTAACGTTTTAAAACGGTTCTGTGCTATCAGGGTTGTGTGTGCGTGTGTGTATGTACGTATTCCGTCATAATTCTGGAATTACGCGACTGATTGTAATAAAATTGGCTATGCATATATGTTTACTGATTATGAATTTGGGTACATTTCATTTCAAGATTCTAACCATTGTATGACCATTCTTTGGTACGTATAGCTTCCTCCAACAAAATTTATAGTTCATATAGATAAAATATTGTTCAAATATACAGTATGTCAATGATTTTTAAAATACTCTCAAACTTAACTATTTTACACAAGGAGCACCGGTCACAATATCAAATCATATAATTTTCATGAAAAATTTAAACTCTAATATTTTAAGTAGGGTTCTCATAACCTCATAAAATTATGAATTCTCTCAACATTCTGAACTTTAGTTTGCGAGTTGTAAGGTTTAACGAAAATAGTAATTTTCAGTTATACAGGGTATACCGGGTGAGAGACAAAGAATTTGAATCTTATTACTTATTAAACTAATAAGTTTCATAAGCTGCAAAAAGAATCTAGCCGAGGTGATCAAAAGATCGATATTTTCCCAAAATTTCAACTTAATTAAAGCCTTTTTACTCCCGTAATCGGACGACATGGAAAACCCATTTTTTGTAGTTTTCGATTATTAGCTTGAAAACTAGTCATCAAAATGGTTTAAAATTTTTACAGCAAATAGATATTATCATTTTTTAGTGTCATACATTTTGTTAAAATGTTTGACGATTTAGTTTTGGGGATATTTATTTTTTATCATAAAAATTGAACGTCAATCTGGAAAATCTTGCGGAAAAAAGTAGGCGATTTTATGCTCTTTTAGTACAATTTTGTTCAATCGAATTTACATTAAATCGTTATATAAACACTACTTTCAAATATGATTATGGTGGTCAAATTGATTATGGTATCATGTTATACGATAATCGAAAATAAATGAAAAATTTTAATTTAACGACAAGAAACAACTACATCATTACAGACGATAAATTGGAAAATGCGAAATGTTCGTCATGATGACGGTCATAGTTTTTGAGTTGTTCTTTATATCGAGATCTGACGATGAGACGAATGCACTTAAAAAAGGCGCGATATAATATAGATGATGATGTCATGTTAATTGAACTGCTTTGATTTGTTGTTAGAGTCATACAATAGATATATGACATTGTGATTGTTTTAACTTGGTTTTCTAATATACTTAACACGGGATCTGTTGCCATATTATGGCGCGTTTATCAAAGTTACTATGTCAGTTCTGTCTATTTATTAGTTACCCTGGTAGAAAATAACCAAGATGGCCTATTCACCAACGGTTGGCCCACGGCGTCGGCCCACGAGTTGACAAAGCCTTAAAACTTGAAAAATTGATCTTCACAGCATAATATGATTAAAAAATCTTGTTATCCTAATATCTTGATTTTTTATTCATGAATTTTATTATGAATAAAAAATCTTGTTATCCTAATATCTTCTGTTGCAACGCCGGTACCCTAAGCGGGTCTTGGGCGTAGTCGTCCAGAGCGGACGGGTGGATGCCTATCACCACTACACAGCGCGTCCTCAGGTTGCGGATAGAGGAACGGCCCCTGAGAAGGAGGTTAACAGCGAATAAATCGAATAAGCAGCCGCGGACAGCCGATAGGCCCTGGCGTGGGTGTGATGAGCCCACACTGGCGAACGCATTCATCTAGAAACACTTACGCAAGCACCACCACAACAACGAACACTCAACAATATTTCCTATTTTCAATTTCTCTTTCTACCTCACTATGTCTATATTCTATCTCTTTTAGCACACATTACAAAAATCCTGCTGTCGTGGAGGATGCGGGAGGGATGACATCTGCCCCGAAAGGGGATGTGTAGAATGATTCGCCACCTGGTCTTACGCGGTAACGAAGCCAGCGAAGGCGCGCTGCCTTGCAGGGGGGCGTTAGGATACGAGAATGATTCCGTAGTGTGTCCGACGATGAGTTGACTCCGTCCTCATCAAAGTCGGAAAGCTCTCATACTTAGTTCTAGGGAGGTATGGGGGTTATCACCTCTAGAACGGTTGACTCACCTGCGATCGGAACAGGATCCAAAACGCGCGGGTTTAACTTACTATCATGGCTCAAAAAAAAACAAAACCAAACCAAAACCAATAGGGACTTAAAGGCGGGAACGTGGAATGTGCGCAGTTTATACAGAGCAGGCGCGTACCAGGAAATCTTAAAAGAAGCTGGCGAGCGCGAATTAGATTTAGTAGCAATACAAGAAACTCGGTGGCAAGATAGCGGGATTTTAGCAAAAGATAACTTCACCTTTATATTCGGGGGAGCGAGCGGACATTCCTTAGGTACCGGATTTCTGGTTAGCAAAAGAATTATACACACTGTTAAAAGTTTCAAATTCGTGAACGACAGACTCTCGTATATCATCATCGAAGGAGCGTGGTACAATTACGTGGTAATTAACGTACATTGTCCTACGGAGGACAAAGAGGAAGAGGTAAACGATCTTTATTACGAAGCTTTAGAACAATTAATCGACCAATTCGCATCTTACGACACCAAAATAGTAGTGGGGGATTTCAACGCTAAAATAGGGAAAGAGGAAATGTTTAGGCCCACTATAGGCAAGGAAAGTCTGCACGAAACCAGCAACGATAACGGTATTAGAGTCATAAATTTCGCGGCGGCACGACCCAAACAGTCTATGGGAGGCTATCGAAAGAACGGTAAAAGAGGCCGCGAACAAAGTGCTAGGTAAAAAGAAAAAGCCAAAGAGCAAACCATGGTTTGACGAAGAGTGCGAACTCTGGTTTGAAAGGCGCAAAAAGGCTAAAGTAGACAGCGTTCACAATGGAAACGATAGGACTGTAGAAGAGTACCACGAAATAAGAAAGCAAGTGGGTGTGATTTACAGAAACAAAAAGCGCGAGTACCAAAAGAACGAGATTAGAAAAATAGAAACTAACAGTAAGGAAAATAACCCGTGCGAGATGTACAAAGGAATCAACGCTATTAGGAAGGGTTTCCAGAGTAGATCGCAATTAATGAAAGATGAGGGCGGGAATCTCGTTACAAGCGAAAATGAACTGCTAAAGCTGTGGAAAGGATATTTTGATAAGTTACTAAACGTACATGAAAACTGCGTGGAAACGGGACATGAAATCCACACTGCTGAACTCCATATGGAAGAACTGACCTACAAAGAAGTAGAAGCCGCGATCAAAAAACTAAAAAACAATAAGGCCGCGGGAAACGATTCTATACCAGCTGAACTACTTAAATATGGGGGCACCGCGCTTACATTCAGAATTTTTGAACTAGTATGTGCTATTTGGAAAAATGAAACGATACCGGAAAACTGGAAAGAATCCATCATCATACCGATTTTCAAAAAGGGAGATAAGACAGATTGCAATAACTACCGGGGAATCTCACTTTTAGCTACCTGCTACAAAGTTCTATCAAACGTAATACAGGCCAGACTCACGCCCTTCGCGGAAGATATAATAGGAGAGTATCAGTGTGGATTCCGGCGTAACAGGTCGACGAGCGATCAAATGTTTACTATAAGACAGTTGTTAGAGAAAAAATGGGAACATTGCGAAACAATACACCAACTATTTATAGACTTTAAAAAAGCGTACGACTCTATCAAACGAAGCAAAATGTATCAAATCCTTGTGCTCCTCGGAGTACCAAAAAAACTCGTGAAATTAATTCAAATATGTCTGAACGGAAGCACGGGAAAGGTCCGAGTAGGCGGTAACGTATCCGAATCATTCGTGATACGCGACGGTTTGAAACAAGGTGACGGTCTTTCTACGGTACTCTTTAACTTGACGCAAGAATATGTTGTTAGAAAAATGCAGACTAGCGGGCTAGGTGCAACCCTTAACGGAAAAAGACAAATTCTGGGATATGCGGATGACTTGGACATACTGGGGGATAACGGTGCAGCGGTAGCGAGAAATGCGGAAATTCTCATAAATGCGGCTGAGGACACGGGGCTAGAGGCGAGCGACAAACTGGGCATTTGCGAAGGTGAGGGTGATCTTAGAGTCGAAAATTATATTTTCGAAAAGGTTAGCGAATTCAGATATTTAGGCACAACCATAAATTATCGAAATGAAATTAAAGCCGAGATTAACAAGAGACTTCATTCGGGTAATGCCTGCTTTTACGCCGTGAATAGATTACTAAAATCAAAACTGCTGTCTAGAAATGTAAAAGTAAGGATATATAGGACTATAATAATGCCGGTAATTTTGTACGGGTGCGAAACCTGGGCGCTAACTAAAGCGGAAGAAAACCGTTTTAGGGTGTTCGAAAATAAGGTTCTGCGGAAAATATACGGGCCAAAGAAAGATGAAGAAACCGGGGAGTGGAGGAAACTGCACAATGACGAGCTACACAACAGAATAATTAAATCGCGTAGACTAAGATGGGCAGGGTACGTGGCAAGAATGGGAGACGATCGCACGGCAGCACGTATAATGAAAGGAAAGCCAAGCACACCGCGACCTCTAGGTAGACCTAGGCGCAGGTGGGGGGAGAACGTAAAAACGGACTTAACTGAAATCGGGAAGGAGGGTGCGCAATGGATGGGGTTGGCACAAAATAGAAATACGTGGAAGGCTTGCGTAGATGAGGCGATGAACTTTCGAGTTCGAAATGCCACTTAAAAAAAAAAAATCCTAATATCTTATAAAAAATAATCTATATATTTCAAATGACCATCTTATACCAGTAGTGATGGGCGATTCTTTCAAAAAGAATCGATTCTGCATTTTCATCTATTCTCAAGAATCGCCGATTCCGGAAAAAGAATCGAAGAATCGATGAAGAATCGACCGATTTTAATTAATATTATTTAATGAAATAAAACAAAATAATATATATTATATTATATTAATATTATTATTATACTCTTTAATAATTAAATGATTATTACAAAATTATAAATTGATGAAAAAATTTGATATTTACATTTACATTTGTTTTATTTAGAAAGCATGATTTTACAATGATAATATTTCCATTTACCACAGTTTTATAGATGACAATTTATGAGAAATGTTATTATTTACAAACTCTTTTAGAATACTTTTATCGGCGTGTGTTTATCGTGTTTTTTTTTCATACTGGACCTCGTATACAATTCAGCTAACAAACCTGTGAAAAAATAATAGTTATTCCCATTATATATTATATACTCCTTAGAAGTATAGTAAAGCGTAAAATTACCAATTAAAACATTCTTGATCGTTTTTACACATGAGGACATGGGTGATGAATACAAAAGAAGGATATAAATGATGGAAAAATGTTAGTTTATTAAATTACGGGTTCTATTCTACTACACTGGAAACAAACAACCTTACATGCGTACTCATTTTTAGACGAATGACAATATTAATACAGATTAATTGCATTTACAATCACACAATCCGTACATGGAAAATCAATTTTTTTACGTGGCATTTGGAACTCGAAAGTTCATCGCCTCATCCACGCAAGCCTTCCACGCTGCCCTATCTTGTGTCAACCCCACCCAAGATGCACCTCTCCGATCGATACCCACCCGTCCTATTTCTACTAGATCTGCTTTTACCTTGTCCTCCCATCTACGTCTAGGTCTACCTAGAGGTCGCGTTACCATCGGCCTACCCGTCATGACACGCGCTGCCGTACGGTCGTCTCCCATTCTCGCTACGTGCCCTGCCCATCTTAGTCTACGCGATTTAATTATTCTGTTTATATTTGGTGACGAGTATAAATTGTGTAGCTCGTCATTGTGCAGTTTCCTCCACTCCCCGGTTTCTTCATCTTTCTTTGGCCCGTATATTTTCCGCAGAACCTTATTTTCAAACACCCTAAAACGGTTTTCTTTCGCTTTAGTTAGCGCCCAGGTTTCGCACCCGTACAACATTACCGGCATTATTATAGTCCTATATATCCTTACTTTTACATTTCTAGACAGCAGTTTTGATTTTAGTAATCTATTCACGGCGTAGAAGCAGGCATTACCCGAATGAAGTCTCTTGTTAATCTCGGCTTAATTTCGTTTCGATCATTTATGGTTGTGCCTAAATATCTGAATTCGCTAACCTTTTCGAAAGTATAATTTCCGACTCTAAGATCATCCTCACCTTCGCAAATGCCCAGTTTGTCCATGATCATATATTTCGTTGATTCACTAACTTCTAACCCTGTATACTCTGCCGCTTTTATGAGGATTTCCGCATTTCTTGCTAACGTTTCCCTACAATCCCCCAGTATATCCAAGTCATCTGCGTAGCCTAGTATTTGCGTTGTTCCATTAAGCGTTGCGCCCAGCTGGCTAACCTGCATTTTTCTAACGACATACTCTAACGTTAAGTTGAACAGCACCGTAGAGAGCCCATCCCCTTGTTTTAAACCATCGCGTATCGTGAAGGGTTCTGATATATTACCGCCTACTCGGACCTTTTTCGTGCTTCCGTTCAGACATATTTGAATCAATCTCACGAGTTTTTTCGGTACACCGAGAAGTACTAAAATTTGATACATTTTGCTTCGCTTAATAGAGTCGTACGCTTTTTTAAAATCTATAAATAGTTAGTGTATGGTTTCGCAAAATTCCCACTTTTTCTCTAACAACTGTCTTATGGTAAACATTTGATCGCTCGTCAATCTGTTGCGCCGAAATCCGCACTGATAATCTCCTACTATATCTTCCGCGAATGGAGTGAGTCTAGCTTGTATTACGTTTGACAGAACTTTGTAGCACGTTGCTAAAAGTGAGATACCCCTATAGTTATTGCAGTCTGTCTTATCCCCCTTTTTAAAAATCGGTATAATGATAGATTCCTTCCAATTTTCGGGTATTGTTTCATTTTTCCAGATGGCACATACTAGTTTATAGATTTTGAACTAGCTTGAACTCAGCTGGTATAGAGTCATTTCCCGCGGCTTTGTTGTTTTTTAGTTTTTTAATCGCGGCCTCTACTTCTTGGTAGCTTGGTTCCTCCACGTGGAGTTCAGCAGTGTGAATTTCGTCCCCTAGTTCTTCGCTATTTTCGTGCACGTTTAATAATTTATCGAAATAATTTTTCCACAGCGACAGTAATTCATTGTCATTTGTTACGAGGTCCCCGTTTTCGTCCTTCATCAATTGCGCTCTACTCCTAAAACCCTTTCTGATGGCGTTAATCCCTCTGTACATTTCGCGTGGGTTATTTTCCTTACTGTTAGTTTCTATTCTCCTAATAAGATTCTTTTGATACTCCCGCTTCTTATTTCTGTAGATGGCGCTCGTCTGTTTCCTTACGTTAGAATACTCTTCTACGGTCCTATCGCTTCTATTTTGTAAGCTATCTAATTTAACCTTTTTGCGCCTTTCAAACCAGAGTTCGCACTCTTCGTCAAACCATGGTTTGCTCTTTGACTTTTTCTTTTTACCTAGTACTTTGTTCGCGGCCTCTTTTACCGTTTTTTCGATGTCCCCCCATAAGCTATTCGGTTCGTCATTCCCCTCCGGCGATGTGTTTGCTTCTTCAAGTGCCTGAAACCTGTTATTAATTTCTATCTGGTACCTAATTCGCTCTGTTCTATCTCATAGCTTCTCAATATCGAAGCTTTCTACCTTGTTTGCTCGCTTACTATTTTGATTCGCTACTAGTCTAGCTCTTAATTTGGCTACTACTAGGAAGTGGTCCGAGTCGCTATCTGCCCCTCTGTAAGCCCTTACGTCGAGAACGTTAGTATGACGTCTTTTTTCAATGAGGAAATGATCAATTTGGTTCTGCGTGGCCCCGCAGTGCGTCCTTGTGCTTAAAACACGTAGTTTTGATTATAAGATCTTTTGCCGCCGCGAAATTTATGACCCTAATACCGTTATCATTGCTGGCTTCGTGCAGGCTTTCCTTCCCTATAGTAGGCCTAAACATTTCCTCCCTACCTATTGTAGCATTGAAATCGCCTAATATTATTCTTGTGTCGTAAGACGCGAACTGGTCGATTACCTGCTCTAAAGTTTCGTAATAGAGATCCTTAGCTTCTTCTTCTTTGTCCTCCGTAGGACAGTGCACATTAATAAATACATATCTATACCATTCACCTTCGATAATGATGTACGAGAGCTTCTCATTGACGGATTTGAAACTTTTAACCGAATGTATGATGCTTTTGCTTACGAGAAATCCGGTGCCTAGAGATCCCCCACTCCCGGCCCCATACAGGTACGTGAAGTTACCCGATGCTAGTACTCCGCCATCTGGCCACCGCGATTCCTGTATTGCTACCAAATCTAGATTGTACCTATCCGCTTCGTTTACGAGTTCTTTAAACGCGCCTGCTCTGTATAGACTGCGAACATTCCAAGTTCCGACCCTTAAGTCCCTTTTGGTTCGGATTTGATTTTTTTGAGCCATGATAGTATGTTAAACCCGCGCGCTTCGGATCCTGTTCCGATCGCAGGTGAGTCCACCGTTCTAGAGGTGATAACCCCCATACCTCTTTAGAACTAAGTATGAGAGCTTTCCGAATTTGACGAGGACAGTGTCAATTCGTCGTCAGACACACTACGGTTTCATTCTCGCATCCTAACGCCCCCCTGCAAGGCAGCGCGCCTTCGCTGGCATCGTTACCGCGTAAGACCAGGTGACGAATCATTCTATACATCCCCTTTCGAGGCAGTTGTCATCGCTCCCGCATCCTCCTCGGCAGCAGAATTTTTGCCCATTTTTGTAATGTGTGATGAAAGAGATAGATTGAGAGATAAGAGATAATGTGAAGTGTTTTTTTGTTGTGGTGCTTGCGTAGTGTTTCTAGATGAATGCGTTCGACAGTGTGGGCTCATCAGACCCACGCCTGTTCCTATCGGCTGTCCGCGGCTGCTTATTCAATTTATTCGCAGTTAACCTCTTTCTCAGGGGCTGTTCCTCTATCCGCAACCTAAGGACGCGCTGTGTAGTGGTGATAGGCACCCACCCGTCCGATCTGGACGACAACGCCCAAGACCCGCTTAGGGTAGCGGCATTGTAACAGCATGGAAAATCAATAAATAAATACACCCTAATAAATATTGCAATAAATGCAGGTTTAATGAAGCCTAAATCAGTCTGTCTCTGTACACGACCCCAAAAATAATAACATATTTAAATGTTTACCGGTAAGCCTATTTCACCTGTCTCGCTTTGTGTTGCCAGCTTTCGAGAAAAGGCGTTCAGACGAAACGCTGGTAGCCAGAATAGATATTTGACGTAGAGCCAGTTTACTTAGGGCTGGAAAACTTGTAGCTACGTTTTTCCAATAATTAAATAATAAATTCCAATAATTAAGAGGTGCTAAAAGCTTCAGTAATTTTTTGAAACCTTCATACTCCACAATGGATATTGGCAGTATATCTTTACAAATCATGTAAAGAATTGTGTTGCTGATTTTATCAGACATAGTTCCTCCATCTACAAAATAAAGAAGAATTTTGAAAATGAGAACAATGTAAAATTTACAGTAAGTATTTTTTACTTGCCATTGAAAGCGGTTACACGAGCAAACGCACTCTCAATTCCCATGGCCTTTAGCAACAACTGTAAATATAGCAATATATTAGAAAAATTATAAATTATTAAAGTTAATACATTAAATATTTTACTTACAGCAGACTTTTTTACAGCAATATCATTCGCGATCACATCCATTTGTATTTTTATACCTTTTCTTGTTTTGAAAAACATAGGATGCTGAGTTTCTAGGTGCTTCCGCATATTTGTAGTGTTCCCACAGATTTTATATTGATTTTGACAGTAATTACAAATAACATACTTCTTGTCCTTTGACTTTGTGACATAGTTCCAAATGATACTGGTTTGACTTTTCTTTCTATAAATTTTAAAATAATAAGATTATAAATTATAAAATAGTAAGATAAAAAGATTACAATTTAGGTATTAAAAGAATAACATACTCGTGCTCTGACTCGTCTCGTAAATCTCTTATCTAGATAAAAATAAACCCATCAAAGGATAAATAAATAAGTATGATAATATTATTAAATTACAAAAAGGAATTTAGCAATAACGTTAGGGCTGCAGACTCGTCAGAATGTTTGGTTCCGTCACCTTTTTTCTGAAATCCTGAACCACCCTTTTTTTGAACTCGTGTTTGTAATACGTTAACGTCTTGAGGTTGTTGATTCTTGTCCATATTATCTTGTTCTAGTTGTACTTGCGATGCCTGAGGTTCTGATTGATGTATTGTTTCTTGATCAAGATCCAAAATGTCAGTTGTTCTCTTAGAGCTATCTATGTTGGAGCTAGTAGTGCAAGAGCTGTAAAAATTATTTAAAATTTTATCGAAAGACATATTTTATTTTTAAATTCGCGTACCTTGTGCACTTTTGTGCATCTAAGACTGAGATATCAGTAGGTTTATCTGAAACAAACCTGTCAAATTCCCCATTTTCAGCATAATAATCTACAGGCACTGAATAATAATTGTTGTGCACGTTTTCGTAATAAGTCCTTCCATTCACTGAAACAAATTTAAAATTATTATAAAATTAATAAAGGAATTACAATATAACATTGTCAGAGTTAGAGAGAGGCGTTCAAAGCGAATTACGTAAGCGCTGGATACCCGCACGTCGGTACACGTGTGTTCCTCGAATGGACGGCTTGCTCTTTGAGCTACGAGCGAGCTTTCCAACTAATCGGCGGTCGCGCGCGACTCCGCTTTAAGCCTCAGGGGGTGTCTCCTGTATGCGCTACCACTGCGGTGTGTCGCGTCGATTTTTATAATTAATGCAATTTGGCAATGAAGAAAATAAACAAACAAACGTGTATATAGCCTCAACAGAATGTATAGGAAGAAGGCACTCGGTGTGAATTCCGCTCGCGGTCGTAGCGAGTGGCAGAAGCACGCGCCGAAATCCAACACCTGCACCGCGCCGCCGAGACCTTACGCGTGTACACCTTGTATCTATACAACGCCAAAGGGGGTGTCTCTCTCTCTCTCTCTCTCTCTCTCTCTCTCTCTCTCTCTCTCTCTATACGTGGATGAAACGCAAATGAAGGATAGGAATAATAACGATAATAATCATACGAGAGAGAGTGCCGTTGTCGGACTTACGTAACAGAACTCTCGCGCACTAGCGAGCTATTATTGTGAGAGCAGACTTCAATTTCAATTCCGCGCTGTATACGCGCCGGGGATCGCGTAGGTAGCTCCGTCGCGCGCGCATAACACAGCCCTAATCCCGCCGCGGCGACTGTCGCTCGCGAAAATATAACGAAAGGGATGTCTCTCTCTCCTGACTCGATGGCGCGCAGGTAGACGGATAATTTATTTGCGGCGTTTAGCTGGCTTCCTTTATTGTTTCCCTCAAAAAAAATTATTCGTATAAACGGAACACCCGCATATAGACTCGCGAGTCACCTGCGTAACAATCTCCCTATACACGTTCGTACGTATGCGCGCGAGAGCGAGACTTAAAAAAGAGAGAGAAAGAGAAAGACACGGCGTGAGAATCGTTTTTCGCTTTTACTCGTCGCACTGACGGACAGACGTTTACATATCTCTAATTATAATGTATGAAAACCTTACCGTCTTGAGGATAAAAGACTTTATCCTTCGTAGTCGTGATAAATGGAAATTATTTCACGCATGAATGATTCTTGATTTGGTCGAATTTCATTTTTTCTTCGCAATATCCACAAGTATGGATCTATAAAAAAGTTTTATCAAAGGGGAGTATTATCAATTTGATAATTTGTAATGTATTCATAAGTACTTTCATATACTCACCTCGTCCATTTTTGATTAACAGCAGTTGTAGTCGTATAAAGCACGTGGATGGGCTCGGCCGACGCCCGACATTAGCCTAATTGCTAACCTCCTCTCATACACAAATGAATCAGTACTCCGCAGTCTCCGCACACCGGCGCACAGCAATTTTAAATGATAATTGTCGCACTTTCCTTACGCTTTCTCGCTTACTCCAATGCTTGAATCACAAATCCAAACCACCGATCACACTGATGCAAACGCGCGTCTGGCGAAGACAACGTTCGAAAATGAAATTTCCGTTAGCATGGTAAATGGTTACAGGTTAAGTAAGTTAAGTTAAAGCTAGGTAAGCTAGGTCCTTCTCTCTCTCTCTCTCTCTCTCTCTCTCTCTCTCTCTCTTTCGCTCCCACGGCGCCTCCTTCCCCTACGCGGTTTTTCTGTCAGGATGGCAAACTTATAGGTACAAAACAAATATGCTTTTATCTACTATTTAGCCTTGATTTTGAATTTTTATTTATTTTTCACTTATAATAAAACTGAAAAAGAATCGATCCTCGATTCCCAGTATAAAAATAATTGAGAATCGAGAATCGTCGGTCAAAAAGAATCGATAGAAGAATCGATTCTTCAGAAAAAGAATCGGTCGATTCTTACAGAATCGAAAAGAATCGCCCATCACTAAGCCCCAGGCTCTCGAAGAGTATGCGTGCAGTCCACTCCCTATCCTGTAGACTGAGATCCAGTATCGCTTATGAATAATTATCAAAGGAATAAATGAATAACATTTAACAATACATAAATAATGTAACCCTTTATTAGTATATCCACTCCCATCCCCCATCAGTTGTGTCACCGGTGCAGGATGGTAGTACCTTGTTCTTAGGTGGCGCATCTGGTCATAGACTCATGGTGAGATGGTAGTACCTCACACATCAGTCTAATAGCTGCGTGGTTTACCTAAGTGTGCGGGCCGTGCGTAGTGGACAGACCCTACTCATCTCCTCCAACACACGAGCAGCTCTCCTCTGGTGGGTCTCCCACTTCAGAGGATAGGGAAGGCTTTTATCCACTCAATAGATATTACCGGGTGGATCAAAGTTTATTGTCGTTCTTCGGATGTGCTTGTCTCCTGATTTACTAACCTCGGATCATGAATTCCTCGCGTTCGCGTACTAACCCTTTGCGGACCGTTTCATTGACGCCCGAACAGGGACCCGGATTTGTTATAATACGGGAGACTGATCAAGGCAGATCATTGAAGAATTTTACACATTGATTTACACATTGGAGATCAGAGGACTCCACTACGCTCAATGATCCCCCTTCTTCAGTTAACGCTCGCGGAGCAACAGATACACAAGCGGATCGATAATCTTTGCGAGGCAATCTGGGAATTGACCAAACGTAGATCACGCCATTTCGAATACCTCGAGAACGTCAATCGGAATGTCAGGACCTGCCATAAAAATGTATTAAATCTCGATCGGGATATGCGCATCTTAGAAAAGGGATTCGATAAATTCGTCGACGAAGAAGCGGAACTTATCAGACTGATCGAAAAAATATCGGCGCATACTGACGAAAAATTCCGAATCGTAAACGAACGTCTCGACTCGTTCGACCGGGAGATATCGAAAATAACGGACGGAATGAGTAAGTTAACGATTCACGAGCCTATATAGATATAGATAACCTTTGGATACATTTTTTTACAGCCTATAGGCCTTTCCCTAGCTTTGTCTGCCGCACTAAATACTTTTAAAAGAAAAATGGCGGTTGCCATGGGTAAACCAACAACAGACGCTCTCTAGCAATCCTGGAAGAAATCCCGAAATTACAGGATGAACATAACCCAGACAATGCAGTGAAAGAGCTAAAATGGAAAAACGCAGTAGTATACGAGCTTGCCACATTAGACAAAAAACAAAGCACACTCGAGGAACGAGTAGAAAAATTAGAAACAAACGAGAACCTAGATTCACTCGGAGAGCCACAAATACGTACGAGTCTTTTAAATACGAGTAAAGAACACAAACAGTTCGACACTATCGAGCGCATAGACGCTCTTGCTTTAACATTAGAAAAGATCAAAAGAGAGAGCGACAATAATAAGATCGACATAGATAACTTACAACAAAGCCATGACACAATGAAAAAGAGGCTAGAGACCGTTGAGTCAGATTATGATGCCCTCTCCGATCAACATAGTAAACTACAGTCAGATTTTAATGACATGCGCGCACTAATTGAAACTAAAGCATCCCAGACGGAACAATGTCTACGAATGCAAAAAATTATCGAAGCACAGGCAAGAGAGTATATACGACTCGAAAAAGTTATAAAAAGTAACGGTGGCTCTTCGGAATCTACTCCTGACATTACCAAACGCGTGAAAATAGCTACGCCGAAATTCAAAGGCCTAGCAAGCGAAAGACCCATGAAGTTCTTATCAGAACTAGATAATTATATAAAGCTGGTCAAACCGGAAGACCACGAGTTGAAATACGTAATATCTCAAGCCTTGGAAAGCG
Source organism: Nasonia oneida (assembly GCA_037356405.1). Classification (NCBI taxonomy): domain Eukaryota; kingdom Metazoa; phylum Arthropoda; class Insecta; order Hymenoptera; family Pteromalidae; genus Nasonia; species Nasonia oneida. The sequence continues at coordinate 415,945 of JAZHPH010000096.1, forward strand.
ACGCGCATAACTGGTGGTATCTGCTTCAAGCAGAGGTGGATAGTTTCGAGACGTTTTCAACGCGCCTCAGGGAACGCTACTGGAACAATCAAATTCAAAGAACGAATGGTCGTAAAGTAGAATTCGGACAGTACAGCCCTGGGCCTCGAAGCCGTGTCAGCTATGCCAATTATATGTTCGGTCTAGCCCGCGAGCTACAACTAAATCTAGAAGAGCACGAGCTTGTGAAAAAAATCGCGGAGCACTTCGACCGAGACATACGGCGTACAGTAACCGGGCACGAGATAAAATCGGTCAACAAATTTCTCGAGATACTTGCCGATTACGATAACGATGACACAAATCGAAATCGAGCCAACGCGCAAAATAATCAGAACGCGCAAAACAAACAACATAACCAGAATCAGTAACCCACCCACCCACCAGCGGGTAATAACGAGTCGAAAAACAGTCAGCCTAACAAGCCAACAGGCAACAACCCCGGTCAGAAAAAGACGTGGACGGGACATAATATGAACGTTATGCAGACAGCAGACGACACACTCAACAAGGGATCAGGGTCACAAAACAAGGGTGGTAGCAAAAAACAGGAAAATAATAAACCCTCTCAGAAAGATGCCTATGACATCGACGTCTTGGATTGTTTTCAAGACATAACTAAACAAAATTCTGGAAACATATAGTAGCTGCGTCCAAGGCGGGTGCACTTCCTTCTCTAGGGAAGAACGACGCAGCTGCTCAAATCGCGTCTATCATGGAAAACCCACGCAACGAACTATTGCATGACATAAACCCGAACGGTCGCGAAGTGGAAATATCCCACTGCCCAAAAATTAAAATATTCATAGAAAACATCGAGGTTGACGCACTCGTAGACACGGGAAGCGAGGTAACGGCCATCCCCGAAGAATTTTATCATCAAAATTACGAAACTCTTAAGCTTTGTCCAACATTACCTATCTGCGGTAAAGTCGTAAAAGGCGCTACGGGTAGCAAATCGGCTCGGCTTAAAATACAATTGCGTTTAAATACGAAATTCGAAAAACTGTCTGAAAAAATCATATTCATAGGCATACCAAAGCTAGTCAAGCCTTGTATAATCGGGTTCGACACAATCAAATCATTAAAAATGTTAATTGACACGGTACGAACAAATTCTCTTTTCGGTAAAAAACGACGACGGGGTAATAACGTACGTAGACAAAAAAATGCCGCGTAACGAATTCACGTCGCTAACAACTCAAGACGCCGGTGGATACACCGAAAAGGGGTACCACACGGATCTCAATAATCTTTACGAAGATTGTGAAAATAATTATGAAAACCCATACGAACTCACAACCGAGGAGATCGACGGGAAAGTAAATTCTTGTGAAAACCTCAACGAGGCACAAAGAAATATATTAAAAAATCTAATTATTAAAAGAAAAGAAGTATTTGAAAAGAAACCCGGCCTTTTAACTACATATGAGCACGAATTGATTATTACAGACAACACACCTTGGTTTTACCGACCACACCCAATACCCATCGCTGACAGACAAGACGCACTAGATGAGTTTGACAGGATGTTAAAATTAAACATAATAAGACGCTCGAATAGCGTATACATAAACCCGATACAGATCGTAAGGAAACGCGACGGATCGGTAAGGCCGTGCCTAAACGCACAAAAATTAAACATTACAAAACACAAAAATTAAATGGTTCTCCAAAATGATTACCAGGGACCTCCCGGTATCGACGAGGTATTACAACGATGCGCTGATAGGCCAATAACAAGCGTAACAGATTTTACGGCTAGTTACTGGCAAATCAGACTAGAAGAAAATTATCGAAAATACACCGCGTTCAAAGTTGATAGTCACGTCTACGAATTTAACGTTGTACCGTTCGGTATTAAAACAAGCGGGTCCGCGTTTATTCGAGGGCTGGCGGAAGCCACGTGGGATTTCAATAAATTTCTGGTACTATTTGTAGATGATCTAATGATCAAATCGCGTACGTTCGAAGAACACATCGAACATCTCGATAAATTATATAAAAGGCTAATCGAACACAACTTACGATTAAATTTCAAAAAATCTAAATTTTTCTGTGAAGAGATAGAATTTCTCGGGCATTATATTTCCGCAAAAGGAATACGACCAGATCCGGAGAAAATACGTAATGTATTTGTGTAAATGTTGTATTTGTGCTTTTTATACACGCCACTTACAATTAGAATAAAATTTCAGTATCCGCCACTGACATATTCATTATCAGCAGTGGGAATATTCAATTGCCTTCTCAATCTTCGTGCTTCTTTTGAATTCATTTCTGTTTGGTTTCAGCTTCCTTGATACGTAATTGGTCCTTTATTACTGCAGCAGATAATGCATTTTTGCTAGGTTCAATATCAAGGTTAGACATGAGAAATAATAATCCTTTCCAGCCAGTCAAAAACATAATGCACGCTATATATGCTGATATTTCTAATGTTTCAAGTCCAACAAAATCAGTCTTTGGTGCGATGTTCCATAAAACATTATTGAAGGACTCGTTAGTATTCTGCGCCTGTCCACCTAGACATTTTCTAAGAACCTTCGGCTCAGACAGTTTTTTAAACACATCTTCAATTTCATCTAAAATTGCTTTTGGTATTGCTGGAGGATGGATATAATCTTGTTCTTTACCTTCTGCTAATGCCTTTTGATATTTGCACCAAGATCCGGATCCAGTAGGACAGTACATATGTTGGGGATTTTCATCAGTCGAACCTTTATGAAAAAAATAGCCCAAATTGCTCTGGTCATGTCTTCTAAAGAATCAGAATTTCCTCTGATAGCATTTCCATAATATGTTTGTAGTTCGTCTATTAGTTTATCTGTCAAGCGTCCTTTTCCACCAATTTTCTTTTTATCGGAAAGAATCTTTGATTTAATTTTTTCTTTTAATGTTCTGAGTTGCTTGCCAAAACGTTTCTGCAAAACGTGGCCAAAACACTCTTTCTTCGTAACTACTACATGATTACCATACGGCTTTGCTTCCAACATTTTTGAGAACGTTGAAGAATCTCCATCGCCCAAGTAAGATACGTATTTTACATCATACTTTTCTACTGAGCGACAGAAAATATCCACAATGGCTGAAGATTCCATTGATCCGGATGAGCCAATATGATTTTTAGTGCACGATGGTAATTGCGCACTAAACCATTCTTGCCATTCTGGAGTCCCTTCAGATCCATGAATTTTTTCATATAAATTGCACTGTAAACAGTATGAGGAAAGCACTTCAATATCAATGATTTTTCCACTTTCTTGTCCAATAATTGTAAAAACACCATTGTACGATCTATGACCTCGACGCTGCCATGTACCATCACCTTGAACACCTATGTTTCGCGTACAAGCTACAACTTCGTCTGGAGTATTTGTCAACTCCGATTCATTCTCTGACATATCTTCCTGTTCTAAATTTTCGATACTCAATCGACGAATTGCTTCTTGATTGGAATCATCAACTTCAACAGTTTCTTTGCTTGAATTCTGAGTAAGTTTGATTTCCTCTTCAACGGCATATGAGCAACATCACAGGTAATGTTTAATAGCTGTTTTCTGATTTTGGTAAAACTTGAGTTTTGCACTGGAGCAGGAAAATCCATCACTCCACAAAAACTTCTGAGGCTTTCAAGGCCACCCCCAACTATTCTCATGGCAAGAACACTAAAAGTCTGCTTAGTTCATAAATATTTAATTTTTACCAATTTTCTTGCAATTACAAAAAAAGTATCACTTATCACAAGAAATACTATACTTTCCACCTAATCCACTACAACTTTCTTCATACATTTTGATATTTCCACCACATTTACATACTAAATTATTTTCAAGAATTGTAAAAAGAAGTCATATTAAAAATCCTATAACCTTCAAAACTGACTTCTGGATAGTAAACAGAAGATAATTTATAAGCGGAAGAACTTTTTCTTTATAATTCGCATTACAGACTTTTGGACGTTTTTTTTTCTCTGCCAATTAGCAATTTTTGTATGACGGTTTCTTGAATACATTTTATATTTTTTATAAAAAGCAGAAGAAACCTGTAGCATAACATAAGTATGTCAACATTAGGCTACGTATGCATGAAAAAAAAAAAATTCCGTAGATACTAAGCTGATTCTACAATAACGCGCTATCTATGTATGTTTTGTATACACGCTCGCACACACATATATATATATATATATATATGGGTGATTCTTTGTGAGATAAGCCGGCCGAAATTTTTTTCTTCTGCAACCCGCGGTAAATATGTTCTAAAAAGTGTTTCCAATGCCCCTGAATTTTTTCAGATTTTTAAATTAGTTTATTCCATAATGGCATGGGGCCAAATATGTCAATTTTGGAAATTTTTGGGTTTTTAGCATGATTTAATTAATTTATAGCTCCTCAGGGAAGCATTTTTTAGATATAACATATAGATACTTTTTTTTGTAAAATTTTCTTAAATTTTAATTAAAAATACTTTCAGTACTTATATATATATATGTTATATATATATATATGTTATACGTACCCTATAAGCCATTTAAACCTTAAAATCAGGATTTGAGAGGGTTCGATCATCCGGATCCTGACCAAAAAATTCCTGGAGATACCTTTTTTAGTCCAAAGTACTTGTACAAGTGCTGTAATATCACAAGCATAAGCCTCTATGCTAAAAGTCAATTTAGCAGTCTATAATGCTAAAATATGATTTAAATACCACTATATGCCTAACAACAATATGTTTATGTGCAACGCTCACCACCACCAATAGATTTTTGCTGAGCGAAGGCGTTCGCGCCAGCTTATTCGAACGATACTAGGAACGGGAATATTGAGGATGTGCTCAATAAAGACACAGGTTGTAATGTGAAAGTAAAACTATATTTTCCCGAACTTAGACTACAAGCGACTTCCAAGTGAGGCGGCCAGCGACTTGCAACTTGCAATCAAGCTCCTCTCGCGCCTGCCACGCCGTGGTGGTTCGCCAGGGGGCGCGATAACCCGGAGCTGACTAGAGGGGAGCCCCCGCTCTAGGAGAAGTCCTGCCTGGGGACCAACGTCTGCTTACGACGGCTGCGGTGGTGGTGCGATGTTGGAACCCCCACAGATTTATAGAGTTAGTTTGCATTAAAAAAAAGACATTTTTGCAATAAAAAGTTGATATTGCATGGGTATTCCTTACTAGAAATATGCATCTTTTTAATAACTTATTAAAATGCAGTGTTCCGATAATATACAATTGTCAATTCATTGCTTGCACTGGATAATTAGCAAAGAAATCATAAAACTTTGATCTCTTGCATTACTAAGATACATACTTATGTCACAGAACAGAGTAAATAAATTATATGACGTAATGACGTAATAAAATAGGCACATTAATTATCAATTATTTAAATCAATATATATCTATAAATATTTTTATCCGCAAACATCAACATTAAAATATTTGTTTATATGTACATAAAAAAATAATTCACGTATTGCCATAGCTGTGTACAAATATTTTCTCACTCTTGTACAAAATTAAAAGTGCAACTTCTAGAATCTCAAAGTGATTGAAACTCAGATCTCGACGATAAGCATATATGCACCATCACCTTACATAATAATGCATAACTAATAAAGGTTTAGATAACATTATATCTTGTTTCTTAAGTAAATTTTCTCTGGCCAAATATAAGAATAAAAATTATATAATTAATAATGGTATTGTAGGAGCTTTAAAAATTATTAGGTTATTTTTGAAAGTATATATAATTTATTTACTCTGTTCTGTGACATAAGTATGTATCTTAGTATGCAAGAGATCAAAGTTTTATGATTTCTTTGCTAATTATCCAGTGCAAGCAATGAATTGTCAATTATATATTATCGGAACACTGCATTTTAATAAGTTATTACAAAGATGCATATTTCTAGTAAGGAATACCCATGCAATATCAACTTTTTATTGCAAAAATGTCTTTCTTTTTATGCAAACTAACTCTATAAATCTGTTGGTGGTGGTGAGCGTTGCACATAAACATATTGTTGTTAGGCATATAGTGGTATTTAAATCATATTTTAGCATTATAGACTGCTAAATTGATTTTTAGCATAGAGGCTTATGCTTGTGATATTACGGCACTTGTACAAGTACTTTGGGACTAAAAAAAGGTATCTCCAGGAATTTTTTGGTCAGGATCCGGATGATCGAACCCTCTCAAATCCTGATTTTAAGTTTTAAATGGCTTATAGGGTACGTGTAACATATATATATATATATATATATATATATATATATATATGACTTTGAAAGTATTTTTAATGAAAATTTAAGAAAATTTTACAAAAAAAGTATCTATATGTTATATCTAAAAAATGCTTCCTTGAGGAGCTATAAATTAATTAAATCATGCTAAAAACCCAAAAATTTCCAAAATTGACACCTTTGGCACCATGCCATTTTGGAATAAACTAATTTAAAAATCTGAAAAAATTCAAGGGCATTGGAAACACTTTTTAGAACATATTTACCGCGGGTTGCAGAAGAAAAAATTTCGGCCGGCTGATCTCACAGAGAATCACCCATATATAAGTTTGTATGCGCGCGTATGTGTATAATTGTGTATGAATTATTCTTTTACTAACTTTGATCGTAAATTCCATATTTACCGGAAAGACATTAATTTTGCAATAAATAATTTCCCTAAATTTTCTAAACAAAATAATTTTATGCAAATCTGATAGTGAAAACGTGATCAGCGACCCCAAAAAACAGTAGCCAACCGATCTGTTATCAATTTTTTATTTGATTTTCAAAAGTTGGTTAAAGGTGGTTAGGTCCCCTTAATATATGTAAAAACATAGAAAAGAGCCAGAGGCGGGATCCTCAAACGCGTGCACTAATCGACGAGCTTGTAAAAAACAACGAAAAAACTTCTAAGCGTTACGAACTTATAGATTATGTGTTATATAAAAAAGCAAGAGAGCGATCAAAAATTGTAATACCGACTAGCGTATTAAGAGACTTTATAAACGAGGTACACAAAAAATACGGCCACATAGGGGAGCGAAAATTAAATAAAATGCTATGCGAGCATTTCTACGCATCAGGCTTACGCAGAAAGATAGCGAAAATTCTAAAAACATGTGACAGTTTCCAACGAACTAAACACTTAACTAAAAAATATAGGGAAATGTCACAACCTATCTTAACGCGAAAGCCCGGTAAATTACTGTCAATAGACGTATACGGTCCACTTCCTATTCTATTCTATTCTATTTGTGGTTAGTGGCACCATGGGTCTGTACGGCCATTAACAGACTGTTGCATGTAGCGCATGCGTAAGAGAAGAGCTGGATAGTTTAAATTGTATTGCCGGGCTCTGGAATGCCTGTAACCTCCAACAGAAAGAGAAGAAAGGTAGCGACCTTCGTGCTCACCCCCGGACCCGGGGAGACCGGAGTCTCCCGGAGCCAGTGGGGAGAGCACAAAAAAGTCGCCAGGTCGGCCCGCAGGATCGTGCCGGGATAGAAATTGAAATTGGAAGGGAGATAGAGAGGCGTGCAGGGTATGAGGCGACTCGAGGGCCCGAGAATGAGAAAAGAAAAAAGGGTTTATATAAATAGGAAGCGAAGAAGTATATTGATGAGGTCATTGCGAGGTTTGTGAAGAAAGAAAGAGATAGAAAAGGGAGGGAAGAGTTTACATTTGGCGAGAGAGTAGAAGAGACGGGAGCGTTGGACGTCGAAGCGGGAGCATGCCTAGCATACGTGATTCAAGTCTTCGACGTCTTCATCGCAGGGGCAGTCGGGAGAATCTACGAGATTTTTGTTATAGAGGCTGAGGGCAAGGCTATAGTGGTTGCTGCGCATACGACATATTGTCGTGATTGCGGAGCGATCCATAGGAAGTGAATGAAACCAGGGTTTGGTGGAGTCGAGGCGGTAGAATGAGAAGTAGTCGCGTCCAGTGTTGGTGCGATAGTGATTGAGGTAATTGTTGAGTTCAGTGCGAGAGATCTGGGAGCTAAGAGGGAAGAAATCAGAGTGGGGTAGAGAAAAATCGAGAATAGTGCCGGCACCGGAAGCCTTTTTGGGGAGAAGGTCGTCTTTCTCGTTGCCAGGGATTCGGAGGTGGCTGGGAATCCAGAAGAGGCGGACGGTTTGGCCGACTTCGGAGAGGCAATGGAGAAGAAGCTTGATTTTAAAAATGGAGTTAATGGGTGTGACAATGAAGTCACAAAGATTAGTGATAGCTTTGGAGAGATGTTGTGGGTGGCAGCACAGGTGCGTAAAAAATGTTGGAAGTGCCACTCAGGGCACGATTTGTCTTTCGGGAGGTGATGCTGGTTGCAGTTGACACAGGTAGGTTGCGTTTCAAAGCAGGGGCAAGTTTCAGAAGAGTCGTGGTCAGGTCGGCCACATCTTTGGCAAATGGGTTTACTTCTGCATTGGTCCTTCAGGTGCCCGTACCTAAAACATTTAAAGCACATTTTAACGGGAGGTACATAAATCTGAACTGGGTATCTTACATAAAAGAGGTGAATGAAGTCTGGTAGGTGTTGGTTGGTGAAGGTGAGGCGTACGGTTTGGAAGGAACGAGCTTAGTAGTGGAGTCGGGGAGGGTAATTCTTCTGTTAAGCCTTTCTACTTTGGAGATAGAGGAAGGGAGGGAGAAAGAAAGTTCCTGGAGAATGGCTTCATTAGAGATTTTGAGAGGAACATCTTTTATAATAGTTTGTCTGGAGAGGCGATGTGAAGAGGAGCAGAGAAGCGAAGGTTGTGTGGGGCGAAGGCAGTGTTAGAGATGAGATGGTTGGCAGTTTGTCGGTCTTTCAGAGTTATGGATACCTTATGGAGCCAGAAGCAGTAATCGAAACGATATTACCTTTGTAGGTGGAGGCAACAAGTTTTCCAACTGTAGTTGGGTGAAGGTGTCCCTTCATCTGGGTTGAGTCCATGGGCTCAGCGAAGACCACAAAAGGTCCCTGGTTGAGAGAGGAGTAAAGAGTAGGTGATTGTAGCCACTGGTACTGGTGGAGGAGACTGGTATGGAAGAAGCTGTAGAGGTGTTGGTAGCAGCTGTTGAGAGAGTTGATGTAGGGTTGATGGTGGCCTCCGACGTAGAAGTTGTGCATGCAGAGGTTTTTGTAGAGATAGGTAGTGTGGTTGTTGGAGGACCAGAAGGGCTCGCCAGGAGCTAGTGGAGTCTGTGTATGGTCTTTTTGAGTTGGTGGCCAGGTTCAGCTGGAGATTGATGCTGGCTGCATTGGAGGAGAGTATTAGCTGCGTCTAAATCAGGATCTTTGGAAGGTTCCTGGTGCATAGTGAATAGGTTGAGGTTTGGGTTAGGATTGTCAGAAATTAGAGAGTTGTCAACAGGAGAGTTGGGAAGAGGGACATGACTGCCAGAGAGATCAGGGTTGGTTGTTGTCGGCATGATAGAAGAAGAGAGAGAAGGTTGAAAAGTGGAGTTTGAAAATGGCGCGTGAGAGGGCCGGTGGCCCCCTGCCGCCTGGTTGAGGTTAGGCGGAGTGAGCAGAATTGAAGAAAAGGGTAAATAGGGCAGAGCCAGATGGGAATATACGATTAGAAGGAAGAGAGTAGAAGTAAGTGTAACGTAGACACCGTGCTCGGCACTAAAATTCACTCAAGAACACTAAAACGATTGCACACTGAGAGAGCATCGAAAGCACGTCCGTACAGCTTTCAATGTCCTAAAACTACGTAGACACAAGACTCAAGAGTCCAGCAAGCAACGTCGGTCCACTTCCTACCTCGGCGGGGGGAGTAAAATACTTATTAACAAGCATAGATGTCTTCAGTAAATAATACGTTGTGTTTTACCCTCTCCGACGAGCAACAGCTCACGCGGTAATTAAAAAACCGACGGAATTACATTTCGGCCAAAAACCCATGCGAGTATGGGAAATATATATATATATATATATATATATATATATATATACCGCCTATATATACCGCCGGAAAAAGATGAAATCACAAACGAAAAACGGATATCGCTTGCATGCGAGCAAGCACATAGAATAGCTCTCAAACGCGCGGCGAAAAAGAACGCTCACGCGGAGCATTTCGAGTTAGATATAGGAAATAAAGTAATGATTAAAGCGTTAAACGTATCCGACGCAGAAAACGGGAAAATAGCCAAATTTTTTGACATTTATTAAGGACCATACGAGGTCCAGAAAAAAGTCGGAATAGACACATATCTACTTATAGATATAAATACGAAAAAAGAGCGAGGAAAGTTTCACATAAATAATCTTAAGCCATACTTCGAAGATTGAAGACACAATTCATAAAAAGAAAAAATCAAAAATTAACAAACGAAAATTTATTTTTAATATATATAGAACAGTGAATTGTGAATTCAAATAAGTTTATTAAAACCGAAAGAAAAATTCAAGGACATAAAAACTCATAAATTAAAGAAACACGAAAACTCGAGAGAGAGAGAGAGAGAGAGAGAGAGAGAGAGAGAGAGAGAGAGAGAATAACACGGCATGCGCGACAAAATGCCATACACATCTCGCGACCTACGCAACCTAACGAAAACAAAAACAGCGGCCGCAGCCAGCCGCCGAATTCCAAAAAACTAAAGCGCCTAAAACAGAGCAGCAGCGAGCTCATTAGGAGCTAATCAGTCAGAATGGAAACTACTCCAGCAAGCAGTGAGCCCCAGGTGCCGAAGCCGTGGAAAAGAGACTCATCGACCCAGACGGAACCGATGAAGATCTACGACCAGGGGACGCAGGTTGCCGAGGCGATGCTGGCTGAGGGCATCGCAGAGTGCTGGACGGTAAAATATAAAATACCGTGCCTCCGCACTTGCATTGCCCGCGGCAGCAACTTCGTGCCCGGCAGCAAACGCTTCGCGAAGGGTTGGTTTTACCAGACCCCGCCTGGCTGGGGGACGCGGGACCAGAAGACCGGGACCGAGGCCATACCACCAGACCCAGCCACAGCAAAAAGGGTGCTGATCCCGCGTCGGTACACCCCAGCCAGGCCAAGCCCAGCCAAACCCGCTGCCGCGGCAAGTAAGGCGCCACGCATCGTCGCCGTGGTACACCTGCCCCCGCTAGACAACGCCAGCAGAGCGAACTTGGGGCTCACAGCGCTAGCAGAACCAACAGCGCCAAAGCTGCCCCAACTGGCACTACCGCAGCAGCCCAAACCACCACCAACAGCGCCAGCACCGCAGCAGCCGAAACAACCGGCACAGCCGCAGCAGCCTCTAGAAGAGGAAGAAGAAGAGGCGCCCTGCCCCCCAACCCACCAGCAGACCAGACCGGCGGCACTCAAACGCCGCCTGGTCGACCACCACGAGCCATACGAGCCCCAGGCTCGTAATGAAGACTGGCGCGAGGAAGGCATGCGCCTACTTGAGAAGAAGAGGTCGCGAAGGGCAGCCTCCTCCACATCAGCTTCGACCTCAGCCCCCTCCACCTCAACCGCAACTTGTACCACCACCACATCACCGATCGCCACCACACGGACGATCGCGAAGATACTCCGCAAAGTATACGCAGCAGCGGAGATCGGCGAGACCACGGTCGCCGAGTACGAGGCGTTTGCCGAAGACGGCATCTGTTTTAATTGTACTTTTTGTTTTCCTTTTTTTTAACTACTTTTAAACACAGCACATGATTATAGCATTGGCACTAGCAGTGGCTTACCAAGTATGCCTGATATTCAAGAAGAACAAGCCCGGCCTACCGTCAGCAACTTCAGGCACTACAAAGAAAACCAGGACCCTAACAATGTCGAATCTTCTAAGCCTGTTAGGTCGAAGAAGACAAAACGAGAATCGGCGCCACCACTAGCAAAAGAAGAGCAAAAGCTTAGCAGTCAATTCTGATGATTGTTCGAGAAGCAGCCATCCGAATATATACAAAGGCCTTGTTATGACTACTTGAAAAAGATGAGTATTCTTCTCTAAATTGTTTTAATTTATTCTTATGAAATTAAAATAATAATTTGTTTCATCTTTTCCAGCGGACCATGGCAACGCTAATCAGTTAAATGACATTTGGAGATTATATTGGTCATTTTCTACAGTTTTAGTTTGAAAACAACACAGTGACAAAAAAGATAAGAATAGCTTTATTATTAGCTAGGATAAAATAACTCTTTTTATATTTTTATGAAAAATACATGAAATACCTCTTTATTGTTTATAGGTGAGACAAGCTGTACCGAGCACTATTGGTATATGTGAATATATCATATAAATGCCAAGCATTAAGGTCTACATATTCGAAACACTAGGAACTTGATCCCAAAGGATTTGGCAAGTAGTAATTTATGTTATGCTTTCAACTATAACCATTAACTTGAATGCTGATTTTCTGTTAATTATGTTTTTCTTGATTTCAGGTGCTGCGACGTAAGATTCCAAGCGAACGGATAGACCAAATAAGCTCAATTTCAGGATGTTGTTCAAGAGAACATTGGTTATGGTATGAATAGAGGGATTTAAATTAAAATATGTTAAAAGTTACATAAATAATATGCTAAAATGTATAAAAAATAAATTAGAAAATCAGTAAGATGCTTATAAAAATGTTTGTACGTATTTTAAATTAAATCCTTTTATGCATACCATAACTAATGTACTTTTAAACAGCATGCTTGAGTTTGAGCTCAATTGGTCCATTTGTTCACTTGGAATTTTACGGACAGTGAACAATGGGTTCGAAGAGACTCCCTACTATAAGTATCCGAATAGAAAAATTCATTAGCACGATAAGGCAATTATTCGCAGAACTTTGTTGCATTTTAGTACATTCGCGTACGTTTGCGTACGTTTGCGTACAATTTTGTTGGAATTTGAACATTTTTTACAGCAGCGTACGGAAATATACGTAAACGGAGACAAATGTATGCGAACGTACGCAAACGTACGTGAACGTACACGAATGTACGCATATGTACCGAAAAGTACACGAACACATAAATAAAATAAATATTTTAAAATCAAAATATCCGGGTTATATGCTGAAATCCCAACATACACTTGTATGAGTTAACCTTTATTTTTCGCTGCTATAATTAACTTAATCCGTAGTAACCTGTTTGGCCTTGTAAACTAGCCAATACAAATGCTTAGCGCTTGTTTAAATAAATAAATTAATTCGTTTAAATTCTCAAAAAATGTCCTACCAGCTTCACAAATTTGCTAAAACTCTTGGTATGCTCAAAACTCTGGTCATAAGAAACACTTGCACCATTGAAAACCCAAAATTGCCTCCGCTGAAGATGAGCACTGCAATGGGCCCGTGTAGTTTATATTCTAATATAATAATGTCAAACAAGCTATATATGTCAAAATAAACTTTTGCTTCCTCCTAGAGAAAGCTTTGTAATAGTAAAATTTTGAGTTTTGTCAAATCTCTGTGGTGTGTTAGAAGTTCAAATTAAGTGTTTTTAGAAAATGTCCGTATGGGTGCATGTGTGTGTGCGCGTATGTATACCGTAATATTTTTGGAACTACTCCGTCAATATCAATAAAATTTGACATGCATATATCGAGGGCGTAGCACTGTGTCCCTCAGGTTTCAAATCGTAGATTTCGATGCTTGTGATCTTGGCGATGCCGTCGCCCTTTATTGTTACAGTTTGCTCAGACCTCCAAAGGGGTATGGCACTCTTGTCGACCTGCTTCTGATCGAGAAGAAAGTCGCCATAAATCCGGTTGCCGACAACCAAGTCGTGGGACTTAATGCCGGATACGCCCACAACCAGAAGAGCTGATGCAGCGATGGTGAAGAACGTTGCGATTGAGATCTGACCCAATTGGTGCACTGTGATAGTAAAATTAGCATTTTTAAAATTTTTATATTTCTACGAACTAATATAATGTTTAAGTCGAATCTTATCCTGATAAATATTTTATTTACATCGCATTTACAATTATAAATCGAAATGACGTTTCACATTTTTTCCACAAGCCACTGAAATATTTTCAATCACTTGAATTTTTTAAGAATAATACCGGTACTACGCTACAGTTGATACTGATTACCCTTGATTGTTTCATCTTTACGAATGTATATACATATGTATATTCATATTATTATATATTATATTTACAATATTGTAATCTGCAGAAAAGTTTCAGTTAAAAATCAAAGAACTAATAAATATTTTTCAACCATCGAGTCAGATATTATTGTTTTTCGATGGCAGTATAGAACACATTTTGAATGTTCAAATTTTATAGAAAAACTTAATAACTAAAATCCCAAACCGGATCGACTCTACGGCTTCTAAAACTTAAATAAGAGCAGCAAATGTATTAAAGCTTTTTATATCTGAACGTGTGAGTATATCGAATGTTGATAGAGATAGCACTGCGCGTCCGGTGTATAAAATAGTTAATGAGTCCGTTTTTTTTAGAATCCGATTTCACAGACTGTAAAATTTCATTAATTAAATCCACTTCCGTAAAATGTGATAACACCCAGAAGATAAAAAATATACAAATGAGTAAACCTTCTAATTGACTAAGTACAATTCATTAACATGCCGACAATGATTTATTCTTGTAATAATGAAAATTTTATCAAGTACAACCAGCTGCTATAACAGAAAATTATACAGCAAACATTCACTAAATTGCTTATAAAAACTATAAGATGTAAATATGCGATTTTCTAAAAAGAATAATAATAATATCGTTCTCGAAACAAGTTTGAAAATAAGTATAAAACTTTATAAATAACAGATATGCTGATTTAAAATATATAATAATAGTAGTATGTAATTATTATAACAGGATTCTGATATAATTAGTTAATTTACAGCTGATACGTAAGTGCCTTTATAGTTGTTCTTTTATACAAACACACATACATATTTCTATTTAGACACATTATAGGATCAAAAATGAAGTTCATTATTGTTTAATTAAGAAGACAAACATCGGGTTAGAAACCTTGTAAAATATTTGCCATTTTTGTTAATTAATATGTTAAAGTAGATAAGCTATAGGCATACCAGAACATAGGCATACTAAAACACCCCCTCTCCTCTCAGAGTGTTTTGGTACCCGATGAAAGAGGAGGGATCCCCCCTCTCTCTCCAAGATACTAAAACACCCTCTTTCCTCTCAGGGAAAGATTGCAGCCCTCCCAAAAGAGAGGGAAGCGCCTACATTTGCTTGGAAAAGCTCCTCCTTCTCTGATTTTCGAGAAACGTGTTAAAAGCGAAGGTAGTGGAAAGTGTGTAAATGTATCCTTATAAGATAGCAGTCAAAGCTAATAAATTTATCGAAAAAAAAATGAAACCCGCTTTCTCACAGTTTAAACTGAAAGATAATAACAAGAATAACAAAATAAGCACATCTGCTCGCTCTCGTGAAGTGATGAACCCTCAAAGCTGTTTCCACGTTAGATTGTCACGAGCAGAGATAATTTTCACACACTTGAAATTACTGTCGATTCTTAAAGAGATAATCTTACGCTCAATAGATCTCACAGGGGTATCTGTAAGTCTTCTTGTGCAGCAAACGCGCAGGTATACACATTTCCTCGACCGCTTGCTTACATACGGAGATAATCTTATTCATAGCACAAACTTACGCTCAATAGATCTCATACGGATATCTGTCGGACTTCTTGCCCGACACGCGCGCAGATATACATAGTTCCGCATACTTACCTGCATGTACGTATACACATCCGACCACCTTTCTCACAATCTCACTCAGATGTACTTCCTCGACCCCGCATGCTTATCTGCGCGTACATATGCACATCTGACCCGTCCCCTTCTCACTCAGGCATACATATTTTCCTGACCGCTTGCTAGCCTACGCGCAAGTATACACATCTGGCTGATTGCTTGCAGATTAGCAGATTGATTATCCGCCAAGTTAATATGTGCATGTGTGCGTTTCAAGAACTAGGAATTTGAATTTTCACACAGATAAGTCGGATACGTGCTGAAGACTCTCGCTTGGAAATTTAAGATATGGACAGTCAACAATGATCGCTCTCTCTCTCTCTCTCTCTCTCTCTCTCTCTCTCTCTCTCTCTCTCTCTCTCTCTCTCTCTCCAAGAAAGCACAGGTGTGTACTCGAGTGATTCAGGGATGGTCAAATTTTGCTGAGAGGGAGGAGATTTTGAAAATTCCGGTGGGAAGTGTCTAAGGGAGGTTCTATGAGAAGAAAGTGGAAATTTTTCGCCAATCGAAGGACTTTTGGCAATTGAAGTGGAAAGGGAAGCTTCGCTGTCCACCGTATTTAAGGACCTGGTGCATGCTTCGTCAGTCAGTTCACTCTTCATTTTCAAGTTCATTCTTCAATTCAAAGTGTGAGAAGATGGAAGCAATCAACGACAGCATGAAGGCAGCTTTTGAGAAGGTCAACGACTACAGAACAATTGTCCATCTCTTTAATATGGCGTGGCAGTTGATGTCCTGGACATCGAATGGAATTAATGATGATTCCATTTTGAGAAAGTGTAAGTGTTATTTTTTACATAAGTTTAGATTTTATTTGTAACATTTTTTTTTAAATTTAATTATTTTTATTATATTCTTCAGCTCTACCAGCCGAGTTAATTGCTGCGATGAAGCAGCTGAATGAGGGTGCGGCCACCTCACCAGAGTCGCAACAACAGCAGCAACTTCCGTCGATTGGTGTGATGCAGCAGATGTTTAAAAGTATATCATCCATATCAGAGATGCACCATCAGCAGCAGCTTCCACAGGAGCAAAACTCGCAGCAACAAGCAGCAGTCGCAGCAGAAGTCACATCCGCAGCCAAAACCGCAGCCAAAGCCGCAGCCATAGCCATAGCCAAAGCCAAAGCCAAAGCCAAAGCCAGAACACAGCAGAAGCCAAAGCCGCAACCGCAGCCAGAACCTCAGCAGAAGCGAAAGCAGCAGTCGCAGCCAAAGCCGCAGCAGAAGCCAAAGCAGCAGAAGCCAAAGCAGCAGTCGCAGCCAATGCCGCAGCAGAAGCCAAAGCAGCAGAAGCCAAAGCCGCAACCACAGCCGCAGCCACAGCACCAGCTAGGAAGCTACTCAGGGACCCTCGCTCTCCGCCGGCAGCCAAAAGTGATCGCCCTTCTATGTCTGCGAAAACCGAACGTTCGTCCTCCTCAAGCGATCGCCATCGCTCGTCATAAAAAAAAGCGATCGCCATCGGTCATCTTCGAGAAACGACCGCCATCGGTCATCTTCGAGAAACGACCGCACTTCCGTAAGAAGCGATCGCTCTTATGTACCAAGCGATCACCACACAAGTACGGCAAGCACGAGGGCTGATTGCCAAGCGTCGGATACATCTGTTAGCGCTGTTGAGCATTTACAGCCTTCACTACGATCCGTAATAGCATCCAAGGGGATTAAGCTATCACAATCTTCAAGGGCGAGATCAAGCTCGCGTTCAGGCTCAAGCTCGAGTTCAGGCTCAAGCTCGAGTTCAGACTCGAGTACCAGCTCGGGATCCGGCTCTGACAAAAGCGGAAGTTCAAGAAAGAGGAAATCTGATAGTTAGTTGACAAAAAAAATTTTTAATTTTCCAAAAAATAATAATACATATTTTTTCTTTAATTGCAGATGAAGCAATCAATGGTATAGGTGGTAAAAGGATGACAATCACATCATCTCAAGAGAGCGAAAAATCAGGTAAGATAATTTTTTTTCATTCATTTCATTTCATTTTTTATGATAATATATACATTAATTTTTTTTTGTTTTGTTATTGCAGCTGAAAAGAAGGAACGGAGAAAACTTTCGTTGTCTTTAAAAAAGACTGATCTGCCACCACCATCTCCGCGACAGCAGCCATCACCACAGCCTCTCTATCACGCAGATCAGCCGATGCCACTTCAGCATCAAGCAGATCAACCGATGCCACTTCAGCATCAACAAGAACAGCAAATACAACTACAGCAAAGAGCACGACCGCGTATATTGCATGACGAAATGCTCAACGATCCGCTTATCGTGTTCGATAAGAAAGCAAATATGCGAAAAATCTGAATGATATTTTTCAATAAATTTTTGTAATCAATTTTTGATAAGATAATTGTAAAAAAAATAAAAATAAATAAACATAATTTTCCACTAATATTTTGTGTTTCCTGCTTGTTTAAACATTATTCCTTTTAGAAATGTATATTATAACGCATGCTTACTGTCGTTGATCGCGCGTTACAACCAGGGCCAGAAGGGTCCTGTCTATTATAATTAGAAACGTCGGACATGCAGAAGGCATGGCTCGGCCGACTCACGCGGGCACGGATTTACCTATGCCATCTGACACATTGTCACGTCTTGACAGCAGCGTGCGAGTAGGTGGCAACAACGTACGTTGCCGAATATATATATATATATA
>JAZHPH010000096.1:434403-444658 GCA_037356405.1 Nasonia oneida
GGTTGATAAGGGAATAAAACAAAACATTTATTTATTAAAAATCATTTTTTATTTAGTTAAGCTGATTTCCAGTATAAGCAAATACATTTTCAATTTTGATTATCCACCGTATCTAAACTAAATCGATTATCTAAATAATCGAGTAGCCAGGTTCGTATTGCAATAACGTTTCGAACAGCACACATAGGCACTCTTCTAATGCAGAAATCGTGATTAAAGCAGACGAACTGCTTATCACATATTATTTTTTCAAACGATGGACAGCCAAAATTTTCGACGTTTGTGATTGATCTGGAAAAATAAATAGAAGAATGTGTGAGGGATTTTTTTTAATGTGAAAGTTTAAATAAATTGAGTATATTTGCAACTTACAAATCGGGCAATAAATTTATTATCCATTCTGCTTTCTGCTTTCCTTTGACGAATAATTTTGTGACTCCTTGCGTACATATTTCTAAGATTTTATGAAGACGGTGATATGGAATATCTCCAGAATCCCATTCTATGCCGTGATGGCTCTTTTCAATCCAGTGAGTCATACATTTTTCTTCCTCTGTTAGTTCATCCCATGGTAATGGAGGTTTAAAGAGATACGCAGTCCGTAAAGCAGTTTTACTCAAATTGAGAAAACTGATTTCCTTGAAAATAAAAGTATCGTCGGCAATTCTTTGAAAACCTTGAATATCACTTCTTGACATTGCAATATTGTATTTCTAAACAATACATTATATTCACTTGAACTTCTAACAATCACGCTAGTCATCTTGCTATTCAGTAAGAAATGATCTGAGCTAGACTCTTACTCTCTGTTTTTATAATACATAACTCCGCCTCTGGCTTATCTAGGATTTTAAAAGTCGATTTTGGTTTGGATGAAAAGAAAGAAAATGCATCCCCTCTCAAGAAAATTTTCGTTCTTATCTTATCTATGAGCTCTTCGTCCACACCATTGGTCTTTCCCGATAAAATCTTTCTCTTAATCTTATCTACTAGCTCTTCGACTCTACCATTGGTCCTTTGCGAGAATACCTTCTCTCCCTATTTAAGAGCGGGAGCATTTACCTTGAACGATCACAGTTCGTCAGTTGCGTTTCCTTGATGTAAAGTGATAGTTTTGTGCAAGTTCACGAGTAATATTCTAGTCATATTTCAATAAAAAGTAAAGATGAATTCGATGGATTTTTTTGAACGTTTTGTTGGCTTACTTCGTGACACCATACAAAGTAAAAATGATATGAGCGATGAAGATATTTATCATTGGCTGGACGTGTATAATTCTACGATAAAGAAATTGAACGATAAAATTGATAAAGCGAATTTAACGCGAGGAGAAAAACAAAAGTGTCAAACTTGTTTAACACATTTGTCGTGCATACAAGTTGAATTCGAACAACACCTTCGGTGTGGATGTAGTTTACAAGCGGAGGAAGAAACTGAAGCTAAAGTAGAGTGGCGAGATGTGCAGTCAGCTTTTCAGAATAGAATTAGAAGTGGTGTGGTAGTGAATATAAAACATGTTGATATTCTAAGTTTTTAAAACGATGCACAAAAGCTCTTTAATGATAAGGTAAAGAGCTGCTTAGATGAGTATAATGCAGTGAAAGTTAATTCTGACTTCATCGCCGAATTTTCTATGCAGAAAAGTGGAGAGAAAACAACGGACATTAAATATTTTACTAGTGAAAGTGTGACGATATATTTGTCAACGAATTTAGAGGAATGGTTTAAAGACAATATCAAAGAGCCTATTCTTGCACAGTTAGAAGAATTTCAAGAAAAGAACTCAGGCTGGACTCTTAAAAGTATCATAAGTTTGTGTATAAACATGAAAAAATATTCTCCAATTAAAGGGTCTTCTTACATTCCTCTTCCAAAGTAAATAGAACGCAAAAAAGCGTGCGTCAATATTCGAAATTATGACAATCAATGTTTCAAGTATGCTATACTTTTAGCAATATATCCTAGTGCCAGTAACGCCCCTCGAGTTGCTCAATATCGTGTGCATGACGACAAGTTAAACTTTAGTGATATAGAATTTCCAGTAAAGCTTAAAAATATTGTAAATATTGTAATATTGTATATTGTAAATGTATACATGCTGAAGCAATATGGTGCAAAATTCGAAGTATCACCTTGTCATGTTACATCTGAGAAGAAGGATCAACATGTAAATTTGCTCTTGATTCAAGATTTTTACATAAACGAATATGAAGAAAATAATCGTGATGATGATGGAAGCTTACCTAAATACCACTATGTTTGGATTAAAAATATGTCCCGGCTTTTGTGTTCTTAATTATCTAAATCTCATATAAAATCTCACCATTGTGAAAGGTGTTTACAAGTATTTTACAATGAAGAAAGATTGGAATCTCACGAAAATAACTGTAAAAATTTGAATAGTTGCCGGATAAATCTGCCTGACTCTAAGAATAACATTCTTAAATTTGAAGATTATAGTAAGAGTGAAAAAGTGACTTTTGTTATTTATGCAGATTTTGAATGTATGTTAAAGCATACTGGAAATGAAAATGCTTTTCAACTGCATGAAGCGTACAGCATAGGCTACTGCATAAAATGTAGCTATGATGATGGATTATCTAGCTATAAATCATACAGACAAGAAAATAGAGATGAAAAGACACCTGCAGAATGGTTTGTTCAAGAGCTGAAATCAATCGGGGAGCAGATTGATCTACTCTACAAAAATCCTAAACCATTAAAACTTACAGACTTGGAAGAATTATCTTTTCGAAGGGCAACGATATGTCATATATGTCGAAAACCAATCCATGGTGATGAACTTGCAGTACGAGATCATTGGCATCTTACGGGACGGTATGTTGTCACTTTAATTACTTTGAAAAATTGAATTTACTAAATTTTTTAGCCTAATTTTTTTTCTTCAGTTTCAGAGGTGCAGCTCATAATTCATGTAATTTGAATTATAAGAATTCGAGATTTGTGCCAGTTATTTTTCATAACCTCAATTATGACACACACTTCATTTTGAATGAAATCGCTACTTCTACATTGATGAAAGGACGAGTTTCTCTGATACCTCATAATAAGGAAAAATATATTTCATTTACAAAGTACATTGATGAATTGGACATCATTTTTAGATTTATAGATTCATGGCGTTTTTTACCATCATCATTGGAGAAACTTGCATCATATCTAGAGAACGTGCCGATAGCAGTAAATGAGTTTCGATCTGATGGCTTCATGGATGAAAAAATCAATCTTCTTAGACGCAAAGGCATATTTCCATATGATTTTGTTGATGAATTAGATAAACTAATGACTACAAAACTGCCAGAAAAAAATGAATTTTACAACAAATTAACAGATTCACATATTACTGAGAAAGATTACAATCATGCTGTTCAAGTCTGGAATATGTTTAATATAAAAACTTTAGGTGAATATTCTGATCTATACTTGAAAATGGATGTTTTATTATTGGCTGACGTTTTTGAAAGTTTTCGGGAGACATCTCTTAGAGTATATGATTTATGCCCTGCACATTTTTACACGGCTCCTGGACTAACATTTTCAGCAGTTCTTAAAATGACAAAGGTGGAATTGGAGCTTCTTACAGATATTGACATGCTGATGTTTATTGAAGCAGGGATTCGAGGTGGAATAAGTCAATGTTGTAATCGGTATGCCAAGGCAAACAATCCATATATAGGACCTTCATATGATAAGGAGCAGAAAACAAAGACTCTCTTATATTTTGATATGGGATGGGCAATGGTACAACTTTTGCCAGTTGGAAAATTTAAATGGATAGAATATGAGACAAATACATGTTTTTTCAATACACCACCAGATTCTGACATAGGCTATTTTGCTGAAGTTGACTTAGAGTATCCTGAAGAAGTACACGATGATCATCGAGATCTCCCTTTTTGCGCAGAGCATCGTACACCACCTGGCTCTAAACAGAAGAAACTTCTAACTACTTTGAATGATAAGACAAGGTATGTAATTCATTATCGAGCACTGAAACAGGCGTTAGATAATGGACTTCGACTGAAAAAGGTGCCTAGAATTTTGAGTTTTGAGCAGAAGGCCTGGCTCAAACCATATGTCGAACTAAATACAGAGAAAAGAAAGCAGTCCAAGAATGAATTTGAAAAACTGTTTTATAAATTATTAATTAATGCGTCTATGGAAAGTATATCGAGAGAGAGAGAGAGAGAGAGAGAGAGAGAGAGAGCGATCTCGCATTGATGTGCGTTTAGTGAATAAATTTACAGGTCGATATGGAGCAGAAGCACGTATAGCTCAACCAAATTTTCATAGTTGTGCAATCTTTGATGAAAATTTAGTTGCTATTCAGCTAAAGAAGACAAGTATAACAATCAAGAAACCAATTTATGTTGGTCTCTGTATTCTCGATTTGTCAAAAACATTAGTATATGATTTTCATTATTCATATATGAAACAACGAGTAGGAGAAAAATGTAAACTTCTTTATACAGATACAGATAGTTTAATATACGAGGTTGCGGATATTGATATGTATCAAATAATGAAAGAAGATATACACAAGTTTGATACTTCTGATTATGATGAGAATAATCAGTTTGAAATTCCGCGTGTTAATAAAAAAGTTCCTGGATTGAAGAAAGACGAATGCTGTGGCAAGATTATGACAGAGTTCGTAGGTGTAAGAAGCAAAATGTATAGTATTTTGATTGATGGAGCTGAGACAGTGAAAAAAGCCAAAGGGATAAAATCCAATGTAGTAAAGAAATCAATCATATTCGATGATTATCGAAAATGTCTTCAAGATCTTATTATAAAACGTGAGCAGTGCAATATTCGTTCAAAATTACACATAGTCCATACTGAAAAACAAGAAAAATTGCTCTAAGTCCGATGATAAAAGATACTTATTACCTCATAGTACAAATACTTTGCCCTGGGGTCATTACAGAATTATGGAAGAACAGATGGCGCAAGCTAATGGCAGAAAAAAGAGAGGGAGAAAATGAGAGGGAGGATGAGGTAACCAATGGCAATGATGCAGTAGAAAAAAGAGAGGGAGAAAGTGAGAGGGGGGATGAAGGGGGTGAACAAATCAGGATTGAATACGATGTGCCTGAGGAGTTCATGTACGAATGGGATCCATCATTAGATAAGATAAGATTAGAATCAGAAGACAGAAGGGATATCTTACTAGAGGCAATGGAAAAGGCAGGAATTGTGGTGGAAAATGGGCTATATGAACGCACGGACGACAACGAGGAGCACATTCGAGAAATCGAAGCGAACAACGAACCTTCTACAAAGAGACCAAGGCTCACCTAACTTCATAATAAGTAAGTTATATTTCATAGTTCTCCCTCATTACTTGTCTTTAATACAATTTTCTCTAACATAAATTTTTATTTTTGCTTTTTTCAGAATGGATCTATCTGCACTCAACAAGATTGCTGAGCGAGAGTTCTTGCCAAAGAAAAGAGCAACAGACATGGAAAAAGATCATCAGTACATGGTGACAGCAGTGAAAGAGGTAAAGACAAGGTTCGGTACGAAGATTGTTGCTGAATTTGATGACAGCTTTCAAGTTTTCTTGCCAGAGAAGATTTCATCGGCTATTCTGAAAGATGAAGCGTTTTTCAATTCACTCTGCAACAGTGCAAATAAACTTTGTTTATTTTTAAAATATCTGGGTGGATCTTCTTTTAAGTTCGATTCTAGTACTCAATAAGAATGAATAAATCACAAATTGATTTTACAAAGATATATTTTTTATTAACTGGTACATAATAATAATACATGAATAAATTTAATATGATAAACATAATACATCTGCTTTTTTATTTACTACAATCTGATCCTTTTATCCATAAAAAAAGAACATAAATTATTAATATAGTTACATTAAAGAATCTCATTTTTATTTATCCAACTATTATGCTCGTCACTAAATTCTAGCCATTTAACATATACGCGTTTACCACTTTTTGTTAATACTTTTTCTACTAGATAAATTTCAGGATACATAGTTTTATGAATTTCTGTTTCATAAAAGCCACCTGAGACGGTTTTATTGTTATAATCTTTGAGGTGGTATGTTGTCGGATTAGTTTTGACAACTCGCGTTATTGTAAAAATTTCAGTAGACCAGTTTGGTATGTAACCTTTTTCAAAAACATTTTTTATCCTACTTATTCGTACTTTATCTCCTACTTTAAATTTCGGTTTTTTCACTGGCGACTTTTCATTTGGAAAACGTCTCTTGACTTCTCGCTCATTTGCCAGTGTAACATTTTCAGGTTCGATTCCTGTTGTCCGATGTTTTCTCAAATTTTATGCTTTGAGCAAGTTAGGTAGAATATCCAACCATTTATAGCTTCCTTGTTTGCTGAATTCTGTCGACATTGCATTTTTTAACGTTCTATTGAATCGTTCGCATATACTTGCATGAAGATTACTATGCGAAGAGTATAAGTGTATATTGTGCTTCATCATAAGTTTTTGAAAAGTTGAATTGTAAAATTCTTTTCCTTGGTCAGTTTGTAGATTCATCGGTACTGGTCCTTCTTTTAGTATTAACTTCATAGCTGTAGTAACATCATTACCACTCTTTGAATTGACTGGCACGGACCATGCATACTTTGAAAATATATCTATGACAGTGAGTAAGTAATGAAAACCTTTGTTTTCTTTAGAATATGGTATTATTTCTACAAGATCCACTTGCCAAGTCTCGTCTATTCCACGTATGTCATATTTTCTTCTCTTGTATCGCCGACGTGCTGGCTTGTGCAGCTCTTCAGCTACTCTATGACGTTCCATCTTCCTTTACAGTAGATGAAAATCCATCTGGAAATTCGTCTATACGAACTTTTAATTGTTTCACTTCTTCAATGATATAATCAACACCAGAGTAATTGCGAAGAGTTGTACTATAAAGATAACGCAATTTTGCATTCACTTCCAATTTATGTTTTTCAACTTGCTGCTTATATTCTTCTATAACTTCACCAATTCCAGCAATTTTAGTAACTATATAATTTATTTCAGTTTGTAGAATAACATTCAGTGAATGCAATGTGCTTGCATCGTTTGGATGATTAGGCGGTCCTAGGTTGCAAAGTCGCTTGTTTTCTAAATCAAAATCACCGTCCGGTGTAAAATTGAAACCAATGCCTGGAGGACCACCATCCCAGTACAAGAGATCAATGGAAGAATTTTTCTTAGCTATTTTATATTTAGGTATGAGTCCACTCGTTTTAGGATAACTTTCATTTCTGACTTTGACATATTTATCATCAAATTCAATTTCTGAATCACCAATTATATACACTTCATCAACCTTTCGCACTCCGTATATATTATCAATCGTTCTACGGCTTTTATCTAGCAATGATAAAAAGTCTTCAGCTGATTCATTTTTTCTACTCGCGGATCTAAATGTAGAATTGGTTATTGTGTCATAAACATCATCATCATCATCATAATCATAAACAGTATAATCCAATAAACTTGGTTTATTGTTCTTATTTTGATCGTTGAGCAAACTTGATCGATCGATTTTCATTTGATTTTTCATTTTCTTACTGCCGCTGTTTTATCCAAAATATGATTAAATGGTTGCTGCAGTGTGCTTTCACTTTTCATCTCAACAAGTTTCTCAAGTGGTGAGATGACTGGTTTTAGAGTATCACCGATGACTTTTTCAAAATCATCTTTCTCCTGTTTCAATAAAGTGTATTTTTTTTAATAGCCTCACGAGCTCGCAAGAGCTCACTAAGAACATTCTTCTCTTTCTTGAAGTCTGACATGCTGACGTGGTGATGTCTACAACTGAACTGCAAGTTTGAGACTCATAATTCCTTTTTTATTGCAAAACAGTCAAATCCTTTTCTGTATCTACCCTCATTCATCGATCTATCTTTGTCAATGACAATGAATCCATATCTCATTCTTCCAACATTCAGAACAAAGATTTCGAAATTCATTAAAAGTTAAATCGGTGTTCACATGATCTTCATAGATATGTTTAAGAGTTACATCATCTTGTCGATACATTACTAACAAATTGATATTATCCCTAATCAAATGTTTTCCTGTGTGAGCATAAGATTGACATAGATAGAAACTATCTACACTTTTATGTCTCCCCATACAGAAGAATGCTCTGACGTTATCCTGCTTCCCACATGCCACATCATCAAAAATCATAATTGAATTTGGAAGGGCTTCATCCGGAGATACTACAGATTCATACTCACTGAACGGAAGATATGATACTCCTTCAATCGGATCCAGGACATTTTTGAGAAATTGATACTTTGGCTGATTCAAGGATTTAGAGTATACATACAAATTTTCAAACCTAAGACCATTGAGATGTGTTGTTAAAGCCAATAAACTATTTGTTTTTCCACAGTTCGATGGCCCACAGAATACTGCTCGTATACTATCTGGTAATAATTCCCCATGACGCTTTTTTCTTTTCTCTTTTCCAAAATCGAAATTTGTCACGGGGAGTTTGACGTTCTGCTCGGTAAAATCCATGTTAACTCAACAGAGACAGATATAACATTGAGCTCTTGAAATATAAACGTCCTTTTTGTACCATGAACGTCAGTTGTGAATCAACGCTCGAAGAGAGATGATCATACATAAATCTCAGAAACAGCCGAAAGGCTATGGATTGCTTGATAAAGTTATCAATAACTTACCTGTTGAAATGCATCTTCCTGGATATCAATACTGCGGTCCCGGAACCAAATTGAAAAAGCGAATGAAAAGAGGAGATTCTGGCATTAATCCGCTTGATCAGGCGTGTAAAAAACATGACATTGCTTACTCCGATAAAAACGGAGATCGTAAAGCTGCTGACAAGAAGCTTGCTGAGGAAGCTATGCAACGTGTCAGAGCCAAGGATGCTAGTCTTGGTGAAAAAGCTTTTGCTTTTGCTGTTAGCAATGCTATGAAATTAAAAGGAAAAACTGGAATGGGATTGAAATTTAATAAGTTAGTGACTGTAGCTAAAAAATCAATGACAGCAAGTAAACATTCTCGCAAGGTTATTCAATCAGCCTTGAAGGGTGCACGTCAAGCTGTTAAAAGTGTAGGTGGAAAGAAAAAAGTTATCATTCCACGTGTTCTGCCGCTTCCATCAAAAATTGGTGGAGTTCTTCCTTTTCTCATTCCATTGTTCGCAGGACTAAGTGCCACCGGTGCTCTAGCAGGAGGTGCTGCTGGAATAGCTAAAGCACTTAATGATGCTAAAACTGCGCAGAAAAATCATGAAGAAAGTAAGAGGCATAATAAGACCATGGAAGCTATTACTTTAGGCAAAGGTCTTCATATTAAGCCCTATAAAACTGGAATGGGATTATTTATGAAACCTCATATCGGCAGTGGTCATTCAGTCAGTAGAAAAAAAAAACTTCGATTTAACTTTGCTTAATCATGCACTAACTGACTACGATCTAAAAAAATATGCTCGTATGATGAAAATCTCAGATTTCCGAGGTGTTTTCATGAGAAATAATCTACCTCCCGGCGGTCCATGGCATAATGAGTCAGCAGTGGTAAACTTGGACGACTTTCAAAATAGAGTCACTCACTGGGTTTGCTATCGCAAACGTGGTCCTGAAGTGATTTATTTTGATAGTTTTGGCGATCTTAAACCTCCTAAAGATCTCATGTTGTATTTTAACGTGAAAGAAGTGAAATACAACTATAAAAGATATCAAAATTTTGACTCATTTATATGTGGCCATCTTTGTCTTATTTTCTTAGCTGGGAGACTATAAAAGAGGTGCTCAATGACGAATGGAATCATTATCTTCCGATCAGTCATGGAAGATAGCTTCACTCTGAGTCTCTCAGGAAATTCATCTGTCTTAGAAGCGCAATATTTTCCTTCGATTGAACTACCGAAGCATAAAAATTTTGTCTTGGGTTTAGTTGAACTTTTATCATTTAACTCTATTCCCAATGTTGACTATTCAAATAATAAACTGCATTTAAACGGAGATATTATTATTAATATTCCTACTGGCAGTTATGAGATTGATGCTATTAATCAATTTTTACAAACAACTTTGAAATCCAAAGGAATCGAATTCTCTTTGAAAGCTAACAACAATACTCTTAGAAGTGAAATTCTCTGCAGTCATCCGATAGATCTCACACCTCACGATTCCATAGGCAGTCTCCTTGGCTTTGCTCCTCGCACTCTTGAAGAGAACATTCAACACAGCTCTGATTTACC
>JAZHPH010000097.1:0-25726 GCA_037356405.1 Nasonia oneida
GTAAGAAATTACAGACTTATTCTGGCTAAGCGCATGCAGGTGTTAAGGTTGTAATATATATGTATTATATATGGCGTGATATTATTAATTAACTGATTTTATTGCTCTTGCGCTTGTTTATTATAATTGTATTTTTTATCATTATTTAAATTTGTTTTACTTGATATTAATAAAAAATAATTTCATTAAAATAAATTTTCAGAGGTTTTATTTATATATATATATATATATATATATATATATATATATATATATATCGGGTACCGAAAATGCGCAAATGTAGGCACAATGTTTTCATACAGCTTCGCATAATGCTGGCACAATGGCAACATGCTGCGCAAGCTGCGATTTCCTCGCGAATTAAAATGTTTTGAAAATGCCGGCATAATGAGCACATCTCATGTTGGCATATCGACAGCATCCGTGCCGTCATTGTGCTCTGCGCAAGGCCGTCATTTCCGTGTCCCAGAGCAGGGGTACGGGGACGTCACGCGTGGCCCATTCCGAGCAGTCTCCGTGCCGTCATTCGGCCGACATAATGTTATCGGGGAAATTTTTCGCCGTCCACCGATGCAGGCACGTTGCAGGCACATCGACAGCATGCGTGCTCGTCACGCGTGCCAGCAAAATACCGAACATTTGCGCGGCACGCGTGCCGGCGGGACTTAGAAAATTTCAGGCCGATGTTCCTTCAACTTAACGAAACGTTGAATACTCAGCGGATTACATTGTCGAGGTGGTGCAGATTGTTAATGTAGACTATTGTTCATCAGTCTTATCACGTTAATTGCCTATTTGCAAGTGTTATTAATTGTTATTATATTTTTTCCGATTTTACGGCAGACTGCTAGTTTACACCATATACATGAACTCGGCAGTGATTGCTAATGTTGTTAAACGTGTTGTCGCAATATCCTGCTGATTGTTTAACAGTATATTACAATAAACAACTAACTTATACCGCTGCTCATAGTACATGAGGGTAAACTTTACTACACAAAGTAAGAAGTATTCGTGGTACAGTGGTAAAGTGACAGCCTACTAATCGGAAGGTCTCCGGTTCAAGTCCTGCCGTCGGTCATTTTTTTTTCTTTTTTTTTCACCTCGTATAGGGACATGCGCTATAGTTTAATTACGGTCTAATTTGCATATTCAATTGATTTTACAGCTATAGAAGAGCGTAATAGAGGGCAAAAACTGAACGAGCAAAATGCCGGCACATTGACGGCACCCGTGCTGCACTCGGACGGCCACATGCTGAGCATATGACGGTTAAAAGCTGGGGCACCTGGCAATCTCGCGTGCGGCCTAAATGTCGTCGTACTGCTGTCATTGTGCGCGGGCCTTGCGGTTTGGGGGGGGGGGGGGGAGACTACCTTTGAATCAACAGCTCCGTCGCCCGAGATCCACTTTTTCAGCGTCAACTTATAATAAATTAAAACTTATAATTAAGACTTGTATTTCTTCGCGTCCATCCTTCACCCCAGCGATCATCACTCTAACAATAACTAAATCCAAAATTTGAACTTGATTATTGCCCTTTTACTTTTTTCACTTAGATGAAGTGCAAACCATTGTGTAATGATCATTCTTGCTCGTTGTTAACTACATTTTTTGCACGAATAAAACCTCACTATATGTAAGAGGCACCTTCAAAAGCCTACACTTTTACAAAATAAAGTACAAAAAGCTATCACAGTTTTCCCTGTACATACTTATAATTGTGGAAGTGTCTTGTCTGTCGTCTGCTAGTGAACAACTTTTTAATGAACTACTTAAATAATGCTGCTACTCTTGTGAGCTCTATTTATATATAATTTAGCTTTCTAAACAACTACTGGGAAATCTGTGATAGCTTTTTATGCCTTATTTTGCAAAAGTATGTGGATTTTAAGGTGCATTTTAAATGCAAGGTTACGTTGAAGTGCATTGAAGTGTACTGCATTGAAGTTTAATAACTGATACAACAGAACAGTTAATACTGCCCAGGAAGTAGTATATTTGATACCCGCTCTCCCATAGTCTCTTGCGCACGAATACCCCCACTCTCCCGTACGCGTCGGCGCTGCTTGCCGAACGCCTATAAAAGCCGGGCGCACATGAACGCGACTATCAGTCATTTCCTGGCCCCAGCCCGTTGCAGACGTACCGCCACTCTTGACACTCGGTTAGCGAGCTCGAGACAATCTTTACGGACGGTCAACCTAGGGAAGAAGTCTTCAAGAATAAAAGTTACATCAAAGAGAACTTAACGTCTTCTTTCTCCCGAACCTTTCCCTCGGGGAGACTAAAGTATAAGGAGTACGAACGCCATGTTAGAGAAATATTCCAGATTTTAATACAGCAATCGGGGAAACTAAACCAGTAGAGGGGGCTAGTATCGACAGTAACCGATAAATATATATATATATATATATATATATATATATATATATATATATATATACGAATATATACACAGAAAATTTACATATTATGAATCGCAAGTAGAGCTTGTGATTCCTTTATACGCGAAAATCTTTAACATAAATCTTAATAATTATAAATATTTAAATAATATAAAATTATTATAATTATTGGAATAAAAAAATTAATACGCTTTACATTTTCATTTCAAAAAAAGTATTTATTATTTATAAATACTTCACTGTTATAATAAATAATACTTTTTAACTTATTTACATTTGTTCTAAATAAATAAATTTAATAATAAATAATACGATGACGGAGACTATATATACTTAAAATTTAGAATTTTTTCTATATGTTTTGGTTTGCTGCTGTTTTTTGTTATTATTTTTATTATAAGACCGACATAGGAAATGTTCTCTAATAATTATATAGTATTTTAAAATTTTTTTCGTCAAAACCGTAGAATGCTCTTCACAGCCAACTTTTTGTAAATCAGAAATGATTGATATTTCGTTGATAATTTGAAGCATAGTGTTGACTTTAATTTGCATTTTTCCAACTACATTAAGCACTATATTTTCTAAACTCTAAATCAACTATTCAAGCGCTGGACTTGGATAAATTAAAGCTCTTTCGTCCATCAGCTTGATAAACGTGTGCTGGTCACTTACGTTCTTAGTTTCCAAACTATCAAGGCATTCATGACAAGACGTGAAGCGCTAAACTTTTTTTACAACGTATCCTGCCATGAATGACAGTACATTGTCACAAGTTTGCACAACATCGTAATCATGTGCTTCCAAATGGGACATACATGAGTTTTGCGAAGTATTGAGATCAGCATCTTGATCATTTACTGTATCTTCTACACTAGGAATAGGATCATCGTCAAATATTTTATCTATTGCAGTCAACCATCTTTTCTTTTTTCTTTTACAGTACGTAAAGAATCTGTTGCCTGCATTATACTTTGCAGTAGTTCAGAGCCAGTTACATTTGATCCTCCAGGTGCTTTGACGAGTGAGTAGCAGCATAGAAAACAAAAAATTTTCGTGAATATAATCGCATCCAGGTGATCATTCGAACCCCATGCACTTCTTGCAATTCCAAAGAATCTCTGGAAATTATAAAATTAGCGTAACCTTTTAAACTTAACATACTTTTATTAGAATAGTTAATCTTAGTAAAAAATTTAAATTTACCTCCAAAGGATCTTGTGAGAAACGAGATGTTAACAAGTAGTCAAAGTGACATTCACTATTGAGGTATATAACCACCTGTAACGTTGCGCCAAGAGTTACCTGCAAGCCGGTTTTCGTACTCGCTGATAGCGGAAATTTCACATATTCATCTGTAGGCCCCTTTTCCCATTCGTTCCAAAAATTAATGAAATCTTGAATAGCCTATAATTTATGAAATATAATTAGTATACGGATTAAGTTGCTTATGTCTATGTGAATCCACCACCTTATTAATAGAACCACTTTTAAACTTTAATTTAATTATTCTACTTATATATTAAAACAGAAATCATAAAAAAACAATGTGTATAGTAAAATCATGCTATAAACAGCTCCAGGTAACCCGCAATCACTAGCTATAAAATACAAAAATGTTGCGTTAGAAATATTAAGAAGTATATTCGCCTATATACGTCTACAATTGTTCACTGACGTGATCCAGTAATATAAATGCATGGATTGATTAATACATAAATTTTATAAACGTAAAAGTGATTTCTTTTAGATTTCTTTTACGTTTATGTATTAATATAAACAAGAATCATTAATTCTCACAATTATGAATGAAAATACAAAATCAAATAAATTGATTTTTGTGTCTATTTGTATTCGATCGATTATGAAAATTAAGAATCCTAAAAACGGTGTTTCGTAGAAAGGCGTTGAAATGTCAGAGCTGCTTTGATTATCATTAATCCGTAGAAATTCTGTAATAAATATTGACGTTGATTAAGAAAATCCATATTGAGTATAAGCATTTTTAATATGTCACTTTTGTTATTAATACCTTTTTCTGTTTACACGAATCATGATAGTATAAGGCAGTTACGTCTTGTCCGTGAAGTCATAGAAACAATAAAATCAGCGAGTCTTCTTATAAATGCTATCGTCGGGGCTGAGTATCGAAGGTCTGGACGATTAGGATCATTTTGATACAGTTCCATTGCGGCATCAATTCGCTTATCAAAGAGCTAATAATTTTTTAAAGCAACGTTTAACTATCATAAATTACTCCATTTATGCTTTTAATGGTGAAATGGATTGTACTAATTACTCACTTGATATGCCAACACACAATTCATAGTTTGGTAGCTCTTAGTATTGATATGAGCAGGTGTAAGCTCGTAAGCAGCTTTTAAATTTGGTTTCATGTATCGTTCATGCATTAAAAGAGCTTACCAGTGTTTTCTCTTTACCCAACCATCAGACGTCTTCAAAATTCAATTAATTGTTGTGTAAAGAATTTAGAGGTACTTAAGGTTTTAACAATGAAAATCATGAAATTATGTTATCCAAAATTCTAGTAACTTCATTATCAAATTCCTCAAACACTTTATCAAGTGCGGGAAGTCGGAAAGAAACCAAAGTCGTTTTGTTGTGTCGCAAGAATATGAACAAGATAAATTATTAATTGTTATCCCGTGTATTGTCCATACGCCTCTGTTCCATTGAGCCCCATCCATGGTAATAGCATCAACAGTAAAACCAGAGTTATGGAGGAGAATGATTGCATCCGTTAGTAAATCCGATGATATAGAACTTGTTACAGAATTTTTGCTTGCAAATGCAGCTAATGCCTGAAGAATAATGAATGGTGAAATAAATTTAACTGAGTAAAAATTGAATGTTCATGTCATAACATCATATAAATGTTTATACCTGTATCCAAGAGCCACGTAAAGGCTGAAACATCAATACTAAAACGTGATCAGCTCTTGTAGATAATTGATTTTCTGGCGTATAGTGACCTAAATTAACAAAGCCTTGTATTTCCATGCTTCGTTGATCTAGCGCAATAGCTTCGCTAATCAACATTTCGTTAGCCAAAAGAATTCCTATAAATAACAAGAAATTTACAAAAACTGAAATTGTTTTGGTGTTCAATTGCATTTTTTGGATTAATACCATGTTTATCTACCAACTCCATTCTTGAAGCTCTTAATTTCAAACTTTCAAAAAGAGCAGGTTGAAAACCATATGATTTGTCAATGTTTTTAATGTAAGAATTTATAATATCCCTGCATGGTACTGGAAGAATATTGCATTGTCTGAGATGCTCATACTTTTAATTCGCATTAATAAACATTGATACATCCAATCTATCGTATAGCGTCTTTGATTTGGAGACGTCTCAGAAGCATGAAAGCAAGCACGTACAACTTCTCGTTGATTTTCAGGTAATTTAAAAATAGCATTTTGCAAGACATCTTTTTTTGAATTACGAAAATTAAACTCTATTTCTTTAATGTTATTCTTCAAATTTTCGACCTGCAAAAGACATAAGAGAAAAGTTTGTTATACATATATATATTATTATGTTATAATAAAAATCAGTTACTTTCAAATAATATTAATTTTACATACCTTTTCTTTTAGTCGGTCACATTGATTTTTTAACAGTTTCACTTCGTATTTATTGTTATTGTAAAGTAGTTTGTAATCGCTAACCTTCTGTTTATAGTTCATGCGATTTTGAATTTGTCTTCTAAAAGTGCGACAAGATATACACTTTTGATAAGATACCTTCCGTTCATAAACTTCGTTTCGTGGTACACCTTCGCAATCGCCTGTTCCAATTGGTAACACGAATAATGACATTTCAAATTGAATAACGTAAATATTTTGAAATGATAATTTTTATTATTTTTATTTGTGAAAAATGTTTTACTTTTCATCTTCAAAACCTGTTCCCTCGCATATAAGAGTCTCTTCTATTGAAATCAAAAGATTTTTTAAATGAGCACATTGGGTTATTGTTACACCTGTCACACATGTAACAACTTTCTCGTCTGGTATAGACAACTAGAATAAAATGATTCTTTAGTATATTTGCACAAAAATATAACGATGATGATAAAAATATCTTACAAAAACTGATAAATTTTTTGTCAGCTCTACAAAACACCTAACACGTCTATTTTCTTTATATATTATATGGGTGAATAAGATTTTCAAAATGAGTTCCAACTCCAACCTTCAGCTAATGGATGTTCTTATAAGTACCGACGTACATTTGTTATGTTGATTGTATTGTCATGTATATCTTCCTGCCTGATATCTTGAGTCAGATTCACATCGACGTCAATATTTTCTAATAAGGAGTCGTTGGTAGAACAAAGCTTCTGTTCATTCTCAAACAACAAATCCTCAGATGATAAATTTAGCGGTGAAAAAGGAAATCATCATTTAATGTTGAATACGTATAATATTTAAAAAATAAATTATTACTATGACCATGATATTATTTATTGGTGTGCTTGTTCGAAAAGGTCTGTTATGACTCCATTGATCTGCCTACTGCAATTTTCAATAAAATATTTATGAAATACGAATCAGTAGATTTAAATTATATGTATCAAACATTACTAACAACTGCAAAAATTTTATTTTTACCTCACTTGTGCAACTTTCATTTAAAAGTTCCTCGAAGTCTACCTATAATTGAGTAAATAAAATAAAGCTTACTTTGTAATCTAGTAATGCTAAACACAAATTTTTTGCATATTTATACATACTTGTACAGTAGCCACATTTTGAGAATTTGTCTCTTTAAAAGAGTTTTTCAATATTTCGTTATAACAATGTCCTACAAATATCTCATCATCTTGATTTTGATTAATTTCTTGTATCTATAACATTAAATTGTTTAATTGAGTTCTTCAAATTCAACCTATCATTAAGTAAATAAAAAAAGTTGGTAGTTCAGTATTAAAATGTATACCAGTTTACACATGTACAGTGTACACATTTTGAGAATTTTCAAAAATCTCATCGTTTTCATTTTGATCGATTTGTCGTACCTGTAGTATTTATATAACAATATTATTTTCATATATACATATATTTACGTCCAAAAATAATTAATTGTTTTATCTATGAACAATGTCATGCGTACCTGAGTTTTAATAGACGATGGTACTGTTGCTAACGATGCATTTTGATTCTGACAGTTATTTACAGCTTCATCGAAAGTGATATTGTTATTGTTTTTAACAAGCAAAGCATTATCTACTAAAATGTACCGAGCTCTTGGTATAATATGAATAGTTCCATCACTCAGTACTGTTCTGTCTTCTTTAATTATACTTTCCACATCAAAATGAAATTCACAAACGCAGTCTGGTGATTCCAGAATTTGATTAAGTACATGGCTCCATTTAGATTTCAATATTATATTCTGCAAAACAAAATATTATTTCGTATAAAACTTATTTCAAATTCATACTGTCACAAAATACCTCTAGTCACACCCTAGTCACTGTAGTCACATTGATTAATAAACTTTGAATAATGTAAAAAAAAATGATATAATTCAAAATTTATTAATGAACAAAGCCAGGAACACATACTTGCCTTCGGTACTTTAAAAAGTGTCGTTTGGCGTACTCGACCTGCTCGTTCTTTTGCTTTTCTATCAGCATATCTACCACTATTACATCTGTTGACTGCACATATTCTTCCCATTATTAATTTTTGTACAACATTTACGTCGAAGATTATAAAATTTGTCAATACTCGATGCTCATCAGCTCGCGCGTACTGCGTATAACTGCCAAACGCATTCAAAACTGGTTGTAATGTAAACAACGCTTATACTAACCTAAACTGACCCAAGAACTACTAACTGGCGCGCCTCCTATCTGTACGAATTTTCAGCTTATAAATCTAGGGACATTCCTATATCGTTCATACTCCTTACACTCTAGTCTCCCTACTTTCCCTCTTTAGTATACTAAGACAACGAATAGCCTCCGGGCTCTCTTCGAGGGCCGCGCTCTGGACTTATAGGTCCAACACTCACTCGCGAAGCTCAATTAATCGCGGATAGCCGAACGGATCATATGACCGGCCGAGACCCCGTCTCGCGGATATCCCAACTCTCGATTGCTACACGCGAAGGCGCGGACTCTCTTCAAGGGCCGCACGCGGAAATAATACAGCCGACTCGCGAGCAGGGATGCCAGATGTGGCACCCACCATGCGGGAAATTTAAATATTGATTCCAAAAAATTGTTCGGAAAATTGTTTTTCACTATTGAGTAATTCATTATAAATCCAAAGATGAAAAGTTACTGTAAAAGAATAATTTTTTTTTGCCAAATTAACTTTCTGATAATTAATCACAATGTGGCCCCTTTTACGCTATCTTAAAGGATTAGCAAATGGGAAAGTACGTATAAATAAACGACAAAGGATATCGGTCTTAAGGTTTTTGGGGTCGCTGAATACGATTCTGACATCAGATTCGTAAAATAAAATGTTTAAACGGATTTATTTAAATAAATTATTGTAAAATTAACATTTTTAGAATTTCAATCCCGAAACTATATGAAATATAGGGTTTTTGGGTGAACACGAATCTGACATCAGAATCGTAAAATGAACTGTGAACAAATTTGTTAAAATAAATTATTGTGAAATTAGCCCTTTTAAAAATTTCATCCCGAACTGTATCGTATACAGGGTTTTTGAGGTCGCTAAACACGAATCTGATGTCAAACAAAAAGGCTTTAACTCACCTACCCCACGTGCCAGAGGTTTTCAAAAGAAAAAGATTCATTTAAATAGTACGACGGCACATCGGAGGGAGGCGAGCGTAGGTGAGTATTAAAGCAAAAACAAAAACGCTTTAACCTACCTACCCCACGTGCCGCTAGTTTATAGATGAAAAGATTCATTTAAAGATACCTCGGCACATCGGAGCTGGGTGACCAGATCTGTCGATTTCTCGCCAAAATGGCGATTCTGCGCTCTCGGTGGCGACAAGATTTTCCAGTTTGGCGACTGCGATTTCACTGGCGATTTTCCCACTAGAGCTGTGGCGATTTTGGCGACATTCTTTATAATGCATATTATTTATTTCTTTTCACTCTGCTATCATATCACATAGCAATGTTAGGCCTTAGGCATGAACCACGGCGGCGTCGACAACGCCATAACGGCGCTGCAGCGAAACAGCGGCCGGGCCCCAACCTAACCTAAGGTGGTATTAACACACTTCTCCATGGTGACTCACTTCTCTATCATTTCCGAAGCGCCGGAAGAACGCAGCAGTGCCGACAGTGCTTTTCTAGTGCTCTACCTTTACAGTTAACATTTAATAGTCAAGTGTCTTATCCACTTATGTTATCAATAATTATAAGTATTGATGTGTCGAATTGATTCAATTGATTGTATTGATTATGAATATCACATATTATAATCTAACAGATTTATTAAGTTCTCTAATCGATCAAAAGATACTATTGATTCGTCTGAAAAATCGTGTACTTTTGGAAAGTATTGCAACTCCAGAGTGTCGCGATTTACAATGTATGCTACAAAACAACAAAAATTTACTAAAACAGACTTATTTGCTTAACAAATACAGATCAATCTCAAAGAACTGATAAATCAGCGAATCTATGACATGAATGTCAAATTCAATTATTAGAAAATTTGGCAACAATAAAAAGTGTACTGCTCAAAATTTCTGATAAAATTATAGATTTAGACGACAGCTTAGCAGATACAGTAATTATGAGTGAGAGTGACAAGGAATAAGGTCTACGTACCGACGTACGTTTACGTAAGCTGCTGACAGTGCTGAGAGGTTCTCAGAATCTCAGTCTGTTTTTGTTTCGCCTTTGTCTCTCACCGCATTTCGCATGGTAACACAGTTCTATTCTGAGAAACATACGTACAAGTACAAACAGCATTCCTATCGTATCTATTGTCGATTGCCAAGAAATCTGCTAAACATTATTTTTAGTGTTAATCAAATGTGAATAAAAATGTCAAAATCAACAAAACAAAAAAAGGAAGACATATGAAATTACAATGCTGAATGGGAGAAGGAGAAATGGGCTAAAGGTTAGTTGTTAATTGTTAGTTAGTTGTTAGTTAGTTAGTTGTTAGTGCACATTATCATGTGTTTTACATGTGCTGCCCCAAAAGCTGCCAGCTATTGAGCTATGATTTTCTGCATCAAATTTAACAGCTTATTCCGCCTTTGTATTTTCTTCGCTTAATAATTCCTATAGCATTCAAATTTTAGTAATATACGTAAGCAACATTTCAACCCTTGCATGATTATTATTGTTATTATTACCTTATACATATTATTATTGTTACCTTAATATGTGGAGGAAACTGGCTGCTCTCTATAGGTAAAACGTTCCTTTCTCTATCAATTTGTCGGTACGTAACAACATATGCATTGGCAGTGCTTATACCATTTCCGTATGTTTCTGTGATTTTGTCATGAGTAATCTGTATAATAAAATATTAACAAATTGTTCTCATCATTAATTGTGTTCCATTTAATAAAAATAATCGTTACTCTCAAGGCGGAGCATGCGTAATTTTAAATTTTAATATATCGATGTGTACTATATAAATACCGGTGTAACAATGTGATCATTAAAAGATAGCCAATTCCCACTCCGAAAATCTCTTATACAAGCATAATAATGCCCGTTAATAGAAGTACCACTGTGAACTATAATAGAGAAAAGTTCGTACATGTGTGGTCCTTCCAATTTCATACATTTTTTGTGTTCGAAAGATTTTTGACGATATGATGATTCGAAGCACCAATTTAAATTTAATATATCTGGAAATGTGAATTTACAAAATAATAATAATAATAATAATAATAATAATAATAATTATTATTATTATACTTTTAATCTGATTATATAGCGCTATAATCTTATCACAAAATAAATAAAGTGACGTACTTATCGTTTAATTTCATAATGCTTTCCGCATTGAAATCTTGAGCAAATCTATTTATATGAAAGGTATATATGGAAGTTTTGTTATTTTTAATCCTTTTTCAGCTGTACTTGTGGTTTGACATTTCTCACACATATACTTATTGCAACCATCTAAAGTTTCGGTTGCAAGATATGCTTGTAATGCTGACTCCTAAAATAAATATTAAGTATTAATTGCTAAAAGTAACGCATTGTATTTAATCCGGTAGTATCTGCATAGTGTATATTATAGCGATACGAGTGTGTTACACTAAAAACCAACTAACCATAGTACCGTAAGTTCCTACATTAGAATGCGCACTTCTTATTGGTAAAGGTATATTTCGAAAAGTAATTTCTTTCTGCTTTTCTGCCTTACATGTTATGCATTTTATGAAATCAACCATATTCCCTGTATAATATACTTTCAGTTAAATATAATATCAATAATAATTATTACAGACTGTAACAATTATTATTGATAATATAAGCATTTAAATACCTTCATATAGGTCACTGATAATATTTGATTGAGCTGTATTTTGGAATTGTTTCTCTATCATATTTAACAGCGCTTGACAGAATTTCATAACATCATGCTGTTGTTGTACATCTTGAGCGTTCCATCCAAAGCTAGATGTTAATGAAGTCGTATGTATAGCAGACTTTTGTGACGTCTATGATAAAAAAAAAGTTCTTATCTGCCAAAATAATGATTAAACAACAAAATAAATAAATAAATTTCAAGTACCTGCAGATTTTAAAAAATAGTTTGCATTTGTAATAAAATTGCATTGTTAAATTTATTTTTAAAAAATTTATCCTCATGTTTATTATTCCACGTATATAAAGAATTTCTTAATTCTGGGGTCATATACAATGTTTGAAGACATGTATTTAGGTAACACGTATTTCCTTGGTTGAAGAGTCCTACGTAATCTAATATTATATGTTTTTATTTAAAATATTTTGTATTATTATATGTCTTTTGGATTTTATCCATGTTTAGCTCTCAAATGTAATTTTTTAATATTTTCAATATCTTACGATCTTTTGTAGTATCACCAATAATACGCGAATCACTGTCATTTATTTCATTACTATTCTTGTTGTTTCGCCTAAGAATACTGACTTATCGTATCATCTTTTAAAGAAGTATACTGTAAGTAGAATATACAATGTTTTGAAATAAATTATTTTTTTAGTTCATACAATGAATAAAATAATACTTTTCAATACATCTAATCTGATTAAAACCATCACTAAATTAATAATATTGTAATAACTTTATAATAACAAGAAATTGTAATGAAATGATAAAAAGCGATTAAAATTTTTAATAAAGGTGCTCTAAAGTAAGCTGTAATGTACAAGTCCAACAAAGACCATAAATAATTTTAGTTTAAAGGACGCGTAAATTTTTTGAAGGGGCATTCTTACCGGAGAAAGTTGTTTAGGTACGTTATATAATCCTGATCACGGAAAAATTTAATGATATTGCCATCTAAATTCTTTTATGGGAAATTAACAAGAGAAACATTAAAAAAATGCAATTGTTCAACGATATGTACTGAATGAATTGGAACGCAAACGGAAAACTTATATCACTAGGCAGAGTAGCAAAAAACAACAAATTAAAAAAGCATTCCTTAAAAATAAATGGAATTTATTAAATGCCTTTGAATGATGGTCTCTTTTCGAGAACATTATTTTTCCTGGGTCCTGTATGTCCTATACATAAAACAAGAACATTTATCCGGGAGCACAAAATTTAGTAATGTTCTTACTCAATTTTCGTTTAGATTTCCCCTTGTTTCATACCGCTATACTTTGTATAACTTCAATTACATATGTACAGAATACCAACGTAAACGTCTAGCCTGAATTTCAAAAATAACTTTAGAACGGAGAGTAAGTGGGAACGTAAGAAAGCCAGAGCCGAGTTAAAGTTGGCCGGCTTATGCGCAGACATTAATGTTCCGTTTAAGTCTCTTCAGAAAATAGTTAAAGTATTTAAATCTGTTTGTCGATAGATCGAAAGATAAAAGTTTAGCTATCAGCATTCGTTTTATCGATCTCGATAACAAAACATTAGAATCTAAATTTTGGTGTATGGTCCCAGTATTGAAAAAGGGAGAAAAAGCGAATGCTGGCGCAGAACGTTTGTTTCAGTGCATTACAGAAGCGTTAGAAGAGAACAATATACCATTAAACAACGTAGTCGGCTGTTGCTTCGATGGATGCATGACAATGATTGGAGAAAAAAGTGGCTTAAAGCGA
Organism: Nasonia oneida; assembly: GCA_037356405.1. Taxonomy (NCBI): domain Eukaryota; kingdom Metazoa; phylum Arthropoda; class Insecta; order Hymenoptera; family Pteromalidae; genus Nasonia; species Nasonia oneida. Next base: position 13,673 of record JAZHPH010000097.1, read on the forward strand.
AGACTCGAGGATGCGATTCCAGGGATCGTGTGCGTACAATGACCGGCGCATAGTACACACTTGTGTGCGTAGTATGCAGTTAAAGAGCTGCCAGCTGAAGTGATTTCTTTTTTAGCATGATCTATAACTTGTTAAATAGTTCTCGATTTTCACGAATTGCAAGCTCAAAAATTATTGGAAGATCTAGGTTTTCCGCAATATAGAGTACTAAAATTATACCCGACACGATGGCTAATTTTGGAACAATGTGTCGTTCGCCTAATTCAATTATGGCCAGTCATAATTGAATTCTGTAGAAAGCAGAGTGTAGAAAAAGATGAGGCAGCCAAACAAATTCTGTCACTCATGGAAAAATCCGATTTCCGACTTTACTTTCTACTTTTACAAAAAACTCTTCGGGAATTGAATTCTCTGAATACCCTATTCCAGAGAGAAGACACTGTTCTGCGGCTTGTAAACGCCCTCGCCTTCGGCTCGGGCTAACTCGCCTTGACTCGTACTGCAAAATCCACACTCGGCATAAAAAAGCCCACTTTACGTCCTTGGTACACAATATACTATTAAAGCTTTCTCTATCGATTCCGTGTTTACATTGTTGAAAGCTCCTTCTATGTCTAGAAATGCACCTAATGTGTATTCGTTTTCATGTAGAGCTTTTTCTATAGTTCCCACTACCTCGTGTATTGCACTCTCTACAGATTTGCCCTTCAGATGGCGTGCTACGATGTGCACTTCTTTTCTACATCTGTGGTCTCTTTTATGTGTCTATCCACCAGCCTCTCTAATGTCTTTAACAGAAACGATGAGAGACTAATGGCTCTGAAGTCCTTTGGTGTCGTGTGGCTTGTTTTACCTGCTTTGGGTATAAATTCCACTCTCACCTCTCTCCATTTTCTTGGTATGTATCCTAGAAGTACACATTCAGTGTAAATCTTTACCAATAGATCGATTATCGTGTCTAAGGATTTTTGTAGCATGATTGGCATTACAGCGTCCGTTCCCGCCGATTTATACGGGTTGAATGTATTGACCGCCCATGTTACTTTTTCCCTTGAAACTATTCTCTCCGCCACCTTCCATTTGTCCATGTTAGCTGTCTCTTGTAGCATTTTTACGCATTCAGATTCCTCCTCGTGGCATCCTGGGAAGTGGGTGTTCATTAGTAGTTCAAGGGTCTCTGTGCTGGTTTCAGCCCACGTGTCGTCCGGTCTTCTGATACTCTTTAGAACTGTTGGGTCCTTTCTGAGAATCTTTCTGAACCTAGACGCCTCGTGTGTGTCCTTGATGGATTCGCTGAAACTTTTTATGGATTCCCACTTTGCGCACCTAATTTTTTCTTTATACATATTCTCTAAAACTGGTTTTGTACTTTTCCCAGCTATCGTTACTATTTTCGTATCTGGCTACGCCGAGGAGCCTCCTTGTTGCTTTCCTCAAATTTCTCAGCTCCGCATTTCACCAGGGTTTGGTGTTTTTGCGGCTGTATCTTATGGGGCATGCTTCTCGGAAGGCTCCCTCTAGCGCCTCCTCTAACCATTTAACGGAGTTCTCAATGTTTTCGTGAGTTGGGTTTGCCGAGATCTGAGTTTGTGCCCATGTCCCTAGCTTTCCCTTCACTAGCTCTGAGAACTTCGTCCAATCTATCTTTTCTGGGTTCCTAAAAGTACTAGTTTCCGGGGTATCGCGATTGATTTCAAAATGGATTCTCCTATGGTCTGAATAGGAATTTTTGAGGAATACCCTCCAATTTTTAATCGCGATAAGGTCCGAGTTTGTGGTCAGAGTTAGATCTATTACTTCCTCCCTTATCCTATTTGCAAAGGTTGGCACGTTGCCTTTATTGCATATTATAAGGTTTTTAGAAAGTATGTACTCCAAAATTGACTCACCTCTTTCATTGATGTCCGTGCTTCCCCACTGGACGTGGTGCCCGTTGGCGTCGCTTCCTATCACCATCTGGCTGCCCTTGTCTGTGATATTCCTCACTAGATCTCGGAGTGCTTGTGGTGGAGGCTCCTTTTCGTCATACGGCATGTATACAGATGTGAGGATCAGCGCTGGGCTGTGTATAACCATCGTCATATCATTGGTACTATGCTGTGACAGTAGTTTGAGTTTTAATTCCCTCTTTGCTACTATACAGGCTCTTTTCTTACCTGTTGTTTGAGAATAGAACCTTTCATATCCTTTCGCCCTGAGTCCTTGAATTTTGTCTCTTGCGAGCCATCGTTCTTGTATCAGGGCGATGTCTATATTCTCTTCTTCCATGGACAGCATTAAGTCCTCCGAGGCTGCTTCGCAGTGGTGCAAATTAATTTGCACCACCTGCAGTCCCGTGATCCTTGTCCATGTTCTTTGCATTTGGAAGCCTCGCCTTCAGAACTCCCAGTCCGAACTTGATGTTTCCGCTCGATATCTTGAGGCATTTAAGAGATTCTTCGTCCACAGCTATGACTAGGTCTTTGCCGTTTCCGCTCTTGCTCTTTGCTGAAGAGATAATTCTCCAGCTTTGAGTGTCGAGACTCTTGTTTTGCCTCATGATGATCTTTTTGATGTTCTTGTCATTCTCTGGGGGGGGGGGGGGGACTCAGACAGATATTATTTGTCTGAGTGCCAGTTTCGACCTAGGCACCACTTCGAGCTTCGCCCCCTGCCAGAGTTCGCCGCAGTTGTGGATCACTCGCTTTAGGAAGTCGCAAGACTTACTGTTGCTGCAACCCACAACTTTAACTCCCTTCTGCCAGCCGGCTCCGTCAAAGCTTACCTCGTCTTCCCCGCCTCCTTCGGATCCCTCTGCAATAGCCACTAGGATCCTCGCTTCGACCTCCAGCCACCTTTCTGATCTCATCCTTCCATCTGGATATGATCGATCTATGATGGCTATCTGATGCTCTTCAGGTGTCTGGAAGCTCGTCGAGGGTTTAGGCTTTTTCGCTGCATTCCCCTCCCCTTCGCCTGAACGCATCATTTTGGACGCCTGCCCCTTTTTCAGGGGCATTTGCCCTTTGGGTGATCCCGGCGTCGGAGAAGAGTCTACTGCGTCAGCCCTCCGTAGCTGTTTCCCGTCTCCAGTTCTTCTCCCGGAGGGTGCATCGATCTTGTTTCCGGTCGTTGCTTCCTCCGGTATTGTTTCAAGTGATTATGAAGTACTTTGCTCTCGTTCGTACTTCTCCACCACTTTTTCGTTCTTCCGGATAAACTCTCTTTCTCTGTTAGTGAGATCATCCGGCTTTTTCTTTTTTATTTTTTCAAGAAATTTGACCGCGCTCTTGTAGCCTCGTTTGGCTTTGTGTTCGTGGTCAAATTTCTTTTTCTTTTTCTTTCCCTCTTTCCCCTTTCCGGCTTTGTTGGTCTCTTCAAGGAGCCTCCTTTCGGTTTCTGAGTCCGCTGTCCCGACTGTACTTCCGATAGACATATTATCGTCTTCAGTCACTGTGTTGATCTACATATCAACTATCCGATCAGAGATGCTCCTTGGGCTGACTTTGTCTGCCAGGGATTTGGGTTCTTTGTTTTTATTTTCACTTGAGGCTTTTCGCGAAGTTCCCACAGCCAAGTGACCCACTGCGGCGCGGTGAAAAACGAAGAGGGCAATGATGAGCCCCTCCCAGAATCCGAATGGGGCTCGGCCGCTGTTTCAGCGGGTGGGTTACCACCTGGGTTAATTGTATTCTCATTGCTCTCTTCCATATTTTTTAACTCCTTTCCATCATCAAAGATTCCATTGTCCGCGGTCGCGTATTTAGTATTAGCGACTAACCGGAGAGACTGGGAATGGTTTCCCATCCCCACTGCTCTGCCCGGCCGTTCCACTATCCGCAACCTGTGGACGCACTCGGTGGCATGGAAAAATGCCCTAGCCTCTAGTGGAGGTTCCCGAGGATGACAAAAATTAACTATCAAACAATATTTTAGACCTGTATTGATATATATTTTTAAACTTTCATTAGTTTCGCGCGCGCATATCTAACCTGAACCCCTACCGCCAACAAAAGAAAACGAAAACGCGATTCTAAGAACTAGCTCGTGGCTATTCCTGTTCACTCTTGTTGACGGAAAACGGCGACAGAACGAGTTCATTTCTCGATGAGATTAGAGAAAGGAAGGATATGAAATCCATGTGAAAATTTTCCGCAGCCTGCATGCAGATAAAGAGGCGTAGTAAGTATTTATTCACTTTAACCCTTTAAAAAGATAATAATCGTAAAAATGAACGTTTCGCAAACATTCATTCTTTGATGCCGTTTTTGGAGGTTATGTGCATTTTTATACCAACGAAAAACTATTATTTTATAGCTTATGCCTCTAAAATAATCAACAAATTGTTTAATATCATGATACTCTGATAGCGCTAATTATACGTTAAACAACAATTGTTTATTGTTAATAACGGTGTTAAATTTTGTTCTTGAAATGAAATAGTTGTGCATGATAATGCAAAGGAGTCAAGCAAAAGAAGAAGAAAGGATGTATCCGAGTCATTTGATTGTAAAAAAACTTGTGAAGTCAGATAGACATTATGTGATTGGCTCATAGAGTTAGGGCGCGCAACGCGAGCTGTTCAAAATCTAGTATCTATTATCTCGCAGGAGGCTGGAAGAACGCCTTATCTCAGAGTGAGCTCATAATAAAGACTTTTTTGTCTTATTTTTTTCGGTGTATATCAGTCGCATAAAATTGCATTGCATTCAATCATTTAATCGTTAATTATTAAATTAATTGAATTATATCAAATATGACCTCACGCCGAGATACGTTGTTCTTCCACTCAGCCGTCGATTTGTTCTCTCCCATAAACAATATTTGAAAGAAAGATCAGAAGAATTTTGGCTGAAAATTGAAGAAATGAGTTGGAAAGGGAAGCTTTGCTTTCCTCAATATAAGGCCCGCATGCGTGCTTGGTCAGTCAGTACAGTCTCCAGTTTTCTTCAAGTTTTCTTCATATTACTTATTAAAATACTATGGCAGAGGTAAAAGGTGTAAGCAGCAGCAGCATGAATGCTCTGAAAGAGAGGATCGTGTGGCTCCTCAACAACGGTTCATCAGTTTTAATGCTGATGGACTGTTTGACTTGGACGGTGGATGCTGTCTCCGGATGTAAGTATTTTTTTTTCATTAAAATTTTATTAAAATTACGATTGATTTTCTCATGTTTTTTTATAGTTTTTCAGTGCCTCCAGTACCTTCGATTGCTGCGATGCAGAAACTATTCCAAAGCAACAATGCTTCATCAGAGCAGGCAGGTAGCTCAGGGACTAATCGAGCTTCGTTAACGGCAGATACGTCACGGACGGATCGCCCCGCAGCCTCGAGAAGTTCGAGCGTTAATCGTCTTGCAGCCGCTACCAGTGTGAGGACTATTCGCCTTGCAGTCTCGAGGAGTCCGAGTGTTAATCGCCCTTCAGCCGCTACTAGTGAGAGGACTAATCGCCCTGCGACCTCGTCAAGTACGAACACTGAACATCGGGCGAGCTCCACAAGTAAGAGAAGTGATCGTCCTGCGGCCTCTACAAGAACAAGGACTGATCGTCCTGCAGCCTCTTCCAGTAAAAGCGCTGTTCACTCTGTAGCCTCCTCTAGAAAGAGAACTGATCGCCCGACCAACTCTACTAGATCGAGCACTGCAGCGTCGACAAGTACAAGTACAAGCGCTGATCGCCCTACAGTCTCGATGAGTATGAGCGCTGATCGCCCTACAGCCTCGACAAGTACGAGCGCTGATCGCCGGCCTGCAGCCACGGCAAGTACGAGCGCTGATCGCTCTGCAGCCTCTGCAAGTACTAGCACTGACCGCCCTGCAGCCTTGACGAGTACGAGCACTGATCACCCTACATCCTCGACGAGTACAAGCGCTGACCACCCTGCAGCCTCGACGAGTACGACTACAGCAGTGACGCTTTGCTTCGCAGCAACACCAAGGCATGTATCAGCAGGAAAGAAGATCATGAGACCTCATACTCCGAGAGTGAGATCGAGCTCCAGCTCCAGCTCCGGCTCCAGCTCCAGCTCTGGCTCCGGCTCCAGCTCCGGCTCCAGCTCCAGCTCCGATTCCACCTCCAGCTCGAGCTCAAAGCGCTCATCAAGAAAGCGCAAATCTAATGGTAAGTAATTTTTTTGATTTTTTTTATTTAAATTATCTAAAATGAAGATAATAATGAAGGTGATTTTTTCAAATTCAATTGAAGCAGTCAGTGAACAAAGAGGAGGTAAAAAATCTCTTCCTGCATACCAGCGAAGGAGTCTACTATGTTAGGTAAGAAAATTTTGATATTTGAAATTCAATTTTTTCCATCATCTTTTGTTGATTCGCGAATAATTTTTTTATTTGTATTATTGTTTTGCAGAAGAAAAGAAGGAACGAAGAGTTGCGCCTTTGTCGTTAAAATTCAAAAAACTGTCTCAACAATCAACCCATCAGCATCAAGCAGATCAGCCGATGCCACTTCATCATCAGCAGCAGCAACAGCAGCATCAGCAGCAACAGCAGCAACATCAACAAGAACAACATCAGCAGCAACCACCTCATCGTCCACAACCGCGTGTGGTGCAAGATAGTATGCTGACTGAGCCAATGATTGTATATGACAAAAACATGATTGTGAGAAAATTTAAAAAATCTTTTTTTTCATTAAATTTTTTTAAATAAATTTGTATCTTTTTTAAATTTGTATTCGTATAATTTTTGATATATTATAAATGAATAGTACATAAGATGCAATAATTGTAAAAAATATAAATATGTGTGTAAGGGAGATTGGTGATAAATAAAAAAAACATTCATTTATTTAAAAATTATTTTATTTAGTTAAGCTGATTTCCAGTATAAACAAGTACATTTTGAAATATTGTCGACTTCATCAAAACTAAATTTATTATCTAAATAATCATGCAGCCAGGCTCGTATTGCAATAACGTTTTGTACAGCACACATAGGTATTCTTCTAATGCAGAGATAATGATTAATGCAAACGAATTGCTTGTCACATATAATTTGTTCCAACGGTGGACAGCCAAAATATTCAACATTAGTAATCGTTCTGAAAACAAATAAATAGAAGAATGTGTAAGAAAAAATTGATATTTTATGAACATATATATATATATATGTGTGTGTATATATATATATATATATATATATATATATATATATATATATATATCTATAACCAATGATAAATATCATTACTGCTCATTTCATCTTTACTTCTTATGGTGTCGCGAAGTAAGAGAACAAGACGTTCAAAAAAACTAATTGAATTCATGGATACTTTAATATATCACTTGATATAAATATTTCACTTCACTATGTTGCGACTGACAAACTGTGATCGTTGAAGGAATATGCTTCCTCTTTTAAAAGGAAAAATCCTTGTAAGAGGGGAAAAAATTTTTTTTCTTTAGGGAGTCAATGGCAGAGAAGAAAAGCACATTGCTAAAAGAGAGGGAAAGGTTCTCTCACTGTGGACCAATGGTTGAGTCGAAGAGCTCTGCGATAAGATTAAGGGAAAGATTTTTTGAAAAGGACCAATGGAGAGGACGAAGAGCTCGCAGATAAGATAAGAGAGATGGGATGCATTTTCTTCCTTTTTGACCAAACAAAAATCATCTTTTTAGTTTAAAACTATCTTAGAAAAGCGAGAGGCGGAGTTTTGTATTATAAAATCAGGAAGTAAGAGCTTAGCTTTGATCATTTCTTGCTGAACTACAAGATGACTAGTGTGATGGTTAGAAACTTGAGTGAATATAATTTATTGTTTAAAAATACAGTATTGCAATGTCAAAAAGAAGAAAAAGTTTATATCTGTGACATTCAAGGTTTTCAAATAATAGCTGAGGATACTTTTATTTTCAAGGAAATAAGTTTTCTCAATTTAAGTAAAAATGCTCAACCAACTGCTTATCTTTTCAAACCTCCATTACCATGGGAAGAACTGACAGCGGAAGAAAAATGTATAACTCACTGGATAGAAAAAAGTCACCATGGTATAGAATGGAATTTTGGAGACATTCCATATCACCGTCTTCATAAAATTTTAGAAATATGCACGCAAGGAGTCACAAAATTATTCGTTAAAGGAAATCAGAAAGTGGAATGGATAAAAAGTTTATTGCCAAATATGTAAGTTGCATATATATATATATATATATATATATATATATATATACGAGATCATTGTTATCTTACGGGACGGTATGTTATCACTTTAAATATTATTAAATATCAATACAAAATTTATTTACAGAATTTAAGTCATTTTTCTTTTGTTCAGTTTCAGAGGTGCAGCTCATAATTCATGTAATTTAAATTATAAGGATTAAAAATTTGTACCAGTTATTTTTCATAATCTCAACTATGATACACACTTTATTTTGAAAGAAATCAACTAAACCCAAGACAAAATTTTTATGCTTCGGTAGTTCAATCGAAGGAAAATATTGCGCTTCTAAGATAGATGAGTTTCCTGAGAGACTCAGAGTGAAGCTATCTTCCATGACTGATCGGAAGATAATGATTCCATTCGTCAGTGAGCACCTCTTTTATAGTCTCCCAGCTAAGAAAAAGAGACAAAGATGGCCACATATAAATGAGTCAAAATTTTAATATCTTTTATAGTTGTATTTCACTTCTTTCACGTTAAAATACAACATGAGATCTTTAGGAGGTTTAAGATCGCCAAAACTATCAAAATAAATCACTTCAGGACCACGTTTGCGATAGCAAACCCAGTGAGTGCCTCTATTTTGAAAGTCGTCCAAGTTTACCACTGCTGTTTCATTATGCCATGGACCATCGGGAGGTAGATTATTTCTCATGAAAACACCTCTGAAATCTGAGATTTTCATCATATGAGCATATTTTTTTAGATCGTAGTCAGTCAGTGCACGATTTGGCAAAGTTAAATCGAAGTTTTTTTTTCTACTGCCTTGATGACCACGACCGATATGAGGTTTCATAAATAATCCCATTCCAGTTTTATAGGGCTTAAGATGAAGACCTTTGCCTAAAGCAATAGCTTCCATGGTCTTATTATGCCTCTTACTTTCTTCATGATTTTTCTGCGCAGCTTTAGCATCATTAACTGCTTTAGCTATTCCAGCAGCGCCTCCTGCTAGAGCACCAGTTGCACTTAGTCCTGCGAACAATGGAATGAGAAAAGGAAGAACTCCACCAATTTTTGATGGAAGCGGCAGAACACGTGGAATGATAACTTTTTTCTTTCCACCTACACTTTTAACAGCTTGACGTGCACCCTTCAAGGCTGATTGAATAACCTTGCGAGAACTTTTACTTGTTGACATTGATTTTTTAGCCGCAGTCACTAACTTATTAAATTTCAGTCCCATTCCAGTTTTTCCTTTTAATTTCATAGCACTGCTAACAGCAAAAGCAAAAGCTTTTTCGCCAAGACTAGCATCCTTAGCTCTGATATGTTGCATAGATTCCTCAGCAAGCATCTTGTCAGCAGCTTTACGATCTCAGTTTTTATCGGAGTAAGCTATGTCGTGTTTTTTACATGCCTGATCAAGCGGATTAATACCAGGATCTCCTCTTTTCATTCGCTTTTACAATTTAGTTCCGGGACCGCAGTATTGATATCCAGGAAGATGCATTTCAACAGGTAAGTTATTGATAACTTTATCAAGCAATCCATAGCCTTTCGGCTGTTTCTAAGATTTGTGTATGATCATCTCTCTTCGAGTGTTGATTCACAACTGACGTTCATGGTATAAAACGAGCGTTTATATTTCAAGAGCTCAATGTTGAATCTAACTCTGTTGTGTGAACATGGATTTTACCGAGCAGAACGTCAAACTCCCTGTCACGAATTTTGATTTTGGAAAAGAGAAGAGAAAGAAGCGCCATGGGGAACTACTACCAGATAGTATACGAGCAGTATTCTGTGGTCCATCAAACTGTGGAAAAACAAATAGTTTATTGGGTTTAATTACACACCCCAATGGTCTTGAGCTTGAGGGCTCGCGAGTGAGTCACGGTCCTCCAGGCATTGGTTTCAATTTTACACCGGACGGTGATTTTGATGTAGGAAATAAGCGACTTTGCAACATAGGATAGCCCAATCATCCAAACGATGCAATCACCTTGCATTCACTGAAAGTACTTCTACAAACTGAAATAAATTATATAGCTGCTAAACTTGGTGGAATTAGTGAAGTTATAGAAGAATATAAGCAACAAGTTGAAAAACAGCAATTAGAAGTGACTGCAAAATTGAGATATCTTTATAGTATAACTCTACGCAATTACTCAGGTGTTGATTATATTATTGAAGAAGTGAATAAACAATTAAAAGTTCGTATAGACGAATTTCCAGATGGATTTTCATCTACTGTAAATGAAGATGGAACGTCATAGAGTAGCTGAAGAGCTGCACAAGCCAGCACGTCGGCGATACAAGAGAAGAAAATATGATATACGTGGAATAGATGAGACTTTGTGTTAGAGAAAATGTTTTAATGACATGTATTAAGGGAGAACTAAGAAATGAAACTTACTTGTAGAGTTAGGTGAGTCTTGGTCTCTTTGTGCAAGGTTGATTGTTCTCGTTCGCTTCGATTTCTCGAATATGCTCCTCACTGAGAGTCATCCGTTCATATACCCTATTTCCCACCACAATTTCTGCCCCTTCCATTGCTTCTAGTAGTATATCCCTCCTTTTTTCTCGTTCAGATCTTATCTTATCTAAAAATGGATCCCTTTCGTGCACGAACTTGTCTGGAATATCATACTCGATCCTGATTTGTTCACCTTCCTTGCCATAGAGTGTTATCTCCTCTAGCAATGCGCTGCCATTGGCTACTTCATTCCGCCTCTCACTTTCTCCCTCTCTTTTTCCTTCTGAAGCATTGCCATTGGCTACATTGTATCCCCTCGCCTCTGTATCCCCCTCTACATGCATTGAAGCTTGCGCCATCTGTTCTTCCAGAATATCTCCCTCTCTTTTTTCTTCTGCAGTATCCACCTCTACTTGCATTGCAGCATGCACCATCTGTTCTTCCATAATTTTGTAATGTCCCCAGGGCAAAGTGTCTGTACTATGAGACAGCAAGAATCTTTTATCATCGTGAGGACTTAAAGCAATTTTTTCTTGTTTTTCAGTATGCACGATGTGTAATTTAGAACGAATATGACACTGTTCACGTTTTATAATAATAAGATCTTGAAGGCATCTTCGATAATCTTCAAACGTGATTGATTTTTTTACTACATTGGATTTCATACCTTTAGCTGTTTTCACTGTCTCGCCCCCTTCAATCAGAATACTATACATTTTACTTCTTAAACCTATGTATTCTGTCATAATCTTGCCGCAGCATTCGTCTTTCATCAATCCAGGAACTTTTTTATTAACACGTGGAATTCCAAACTAATTATTTTCTTCATAGTCAGAAGTATCAAACTTGTGTATATCATTTTTCATTATTTGATACATGTCTATATCTGCAACTTCATATATTAAACTATCTGTATCTGTATAAAGAAGTTTTCTCCAACACGCTGTTTCATGCTAATGTTTTTGACAAATCGAGAATACAGAGACCAACATATATATATATATATATATATGGGACGATCCATGTCAACCGGATCAGTGCTGTGTCCAAAATTTGGAGTAACCAAAAAAATCGCCCGAGGGCTCATTTTGAAGCTTAGGACATCTGCTTTCAGATTCCGTGTGCGCCTTTGCAAAATCCAATATGGCAGTTCCAACATGGCAGCCGGAAACTCAAGAAAAATCGAGTTTCCAGATTAAAAAGCTTGTAAAAATAAAAATTCGCAACCAATCTAGTTATTTTTTGGCTCAAATTGTAGCTGATGGACGCACTTTGGAAGCTGGAGTGGTGGGTTGGCACAATCCAACATGGCGGATCCAATATGGCGGCAAAAAGTCTAATAAGTTTGACAAATTTTTATAATCAACCGATTTGCACTAAATTTGGTACACGGGAGTTTTTAGGGTCGTTGATTACAAATCTGAGGTCATATTTTTGAAATTCATAATGGCGGATCCAAAATGGCGGAGGGGTTTTTTG
>JAZHPH010000097.1:30588-142825 GCA_037356405.1 Nasonia oneida
GGTTTCTTGATTGTTATGCTCGTTCTCTTTAGCTGAATAGCAACCAAATTTTCATCAAAGATTGCACAGCTATGAAAATTTTGTTGAGCTATACGTGCTTCTGCTCCATAATGGCCAGCAAATTTATTTACTAAACGCACGTCAACGCGAGATCGCTCCCTTCCATAGACAGCATTGATTAATAATTTATAAAAAAGTTTTTCAAACTCATTCTTGGACTGTTTTCTCTTCTCTGTATTTAGTTCGACATACGGTTTGAGCCAGGCCTTCTGTTTAAAACGTAAAATTCTATGTACTTTTTTCAGTTGAAGTCCATTATCTAATGCCTGTTTTATTGCTCGATAATGAATGACATACCTCGTCTTATCATTCAGTGTAGTGAGATGTTTCTTCTGTTTTGAGTTAGGTGGTGTACGATGCTCTGCGCAAAAAGGGAGATCTCGATGATCATCATGCAGGTCTTCAGGATACTCTAAGTCAACTTCAACAAAATAGCCTATGTCTGCATCTGGTGGTGTATTGAAAAAACTTGGATTCGTCTCATATTCGATCCATTTAAATTTGCCAACAGGTAAAGGCTGTACCATTGCCCATCCATAAAGATTATTTATATCGAAATATAAGAGTGTCTTTGTTTTTTGCTCCTTATTGTATGAAGGACCCATGTATGGATTGTTCACCTTGGCATATCGATTACAGCACTGACTTATTCCTCCTCGAATGCTCGCTTCAATAAACATTAGCACGTCGATATCTGTAAGCAGCTCTAATTCAACCTTTGTCACTTTAAGAGCTACTGAAAATGTTAGTCCAGGAGTCGTGTAAAAGTGTGCGGGGCACAAATCATAGGCTTTAAGAGATGTCTCCCGAAAACTTTCAAAAACATCGGCAAATAATAAAACATCCGTTTTCAAGTATAGATCAGAATATTCACCTAAAGTTCTTATATTAAACTTTTTCCAAACTTGAACAGCATGATTATAATCTTTCTCAGAAATGTGAGAATCTGTTAATTTATTATAAAATTCATTTTCATTAAGAAGTTTTGTAGACATTAGCTTATCTAATCCATCAACAAAATCATACGGAAATATGCCTTTGCGTCTAAGATGATTGATTTTTTCATTCGTAAATCCATCAGATCGAAACTCATTAACTGCTATTGGTACGTTCTCGAGATATGATGCAAGTTTTTCCAATGTTGATGGTAAAAAACGCCATGAATCTATAAATCTAAAACTTATGTCGCATTCATCAATGTGCTTTGTAAATGAAATATATTTTTCCTTATTATGAGGTATCACGGAAACTCGTCCTTTCAGCAATATAGAAGTAGCGAACTTTTATCATTTAACTCTATTATTATTATTATTAATATTCCTACTGGCAGTTATGAAATTGATGCTATTAATCAGTTTTTACAAGCAAATTTGAAATCCAAAGGAATAGAATTCTCGTTGAAAGCTAACAATAATACTCTTAGAAGTGAAATTCTCTGCAGTCATCCGATAGATCTCACACCTCACGATTCCATAGGCCGTCTCCTTGTCTTTGCTCCTCGCACTCTCGAAGAGAACATTCAACAAAGCTCTGATTTACCAGTGAAAATATTGGGAATCAATGCTCTCAGAGTCGAGTGCAATATTACTGGAGGTGCTTATATCAATAATAAGAAAGTTCATACAATCCATGAGTTCTTTCCCAGAGTGCCTCCGGGATATAAAATCATAGAAGTTCCGTCACACGTCATATATCTACCGGTCAGTGTCAAGTGCATAGATCATCTACAAATTCAAATTGTCGATCAGGATGGAAATTTAGTGAATTTTCGAGGAGAGGAAATTACTATTAGACTTCACATCAAATCTGTATAATGGATATCGTTTACAATTCTGGATCATATATAAATCAGTCATCATGGCAACCAGTCATCAGTCGACCGAAGAAACTCAAACCGTTAACACGCAAGAGCATTCAGTTTCTGAAAAGTCTAGGACTAAAAGTTCGCGGAAAAAATTCACGTGTATAATTCTTTGCTGTTTCCAGAAAAATGGACGAAATTCTAAGCATTCGCTCAGGTGTCGTATTCGATGAGTCTATTGCTCATTATGAAATACACGCACATCAACCATACTCATCATTAAGCTTTGACAACAGTGATGAAATTCGTATTTCTATCCAACATCAAGATCTATGTCTTTTACCATCGCGCAGCTCTATCCATATATGTGGAAAGTTGCAAGTAAAAGGTGGATCAGCAGCAGCACTTGCTAAAACTAAATTTGTCAACAATGGCATTTGTCATCTGTTTGATGAAATTCGTTATGAGATTAATGCTGTGGAGATAGATAAAAGTAAAAATGTTGGTCTGAGCAGTGTTATGAAAGGATTGATTTCATTTAATTTGAATCAGAATGATATGCTAGAGAATGCAGGAAGGCTTGGTATTCAAGACAATATCAAATCGGTCGTAGATGACAAGGGAAATTTTGACGTTGCGATTCCACTAAGTATGATCTTGGGTTTTGCAGAAGACTATAAAAAGATTATAGTTAATATGAAGCATGAGCTCATTCTCACAAGATCGAGAAGCGACTTGAACGTAATAATCCAGGAAGGTACTATAGCATCTGGTGTAACTACTTATGAAGATTACGAAGTAAAAGTATCAAAGATTGAGTGGTTGATGCCATATGTTGTTGCATCTGATAAACAAAAAATTCAGCTATTGAATTTCACGGGTAAAGATAATCCTATCTCCATGTGTTTCCGTTCTTGGGAGTTATTTGAATATCCTCTTCTCCCAAGCACTACTAAACACGTCTGGACAGTGAAAACGTCAAATCAATTGGAAAAACCTCGTTTTGTGATTCTTGGACTGCAAACAAAGAGAAAATCATTGAGATCTGCAAACGCCAGTCGATTTGACCATTGTGAGTTGAGTAATGTGAAACTTTTCTTGAATTCACAATATTATCCATACAACAATATGAATCTCGACATAGCTAAAAATCAGTTTGCCATTTTCTATGATATGTGCGCTAATTTTTAAAAATCCTACTACTATGGAAGAGATCCGCAACCGCTGCTGACAAAGTCTTCGTTTCTCAACTTTGCACCACTCGTAGTTATTGACTGTTCACGACAAAACGAATCTCTCAAGAGTGCTCCTGTCGATGTACGTCTGGAGTTTGAGGCTAATAAAGATTTTCCTGCTAACACTTCACTACTGTCTTATCTTATACGATCGCATCGTTCAGTACAATCCTATTAGTGGAGATGTAAAGAAGCTCGTCTAAGCTGCACCGGAAAATGGAGTATGCAGTAGACATGACTGGTTTCAAGCAAACCGCAGAAAATTATATTCTAAAGGAATTAGCAATCATACCTCTCAAGGAAAATAGTGCAGATCCTATTGTTCTAACATTCAAAAATCCCTTCTCATGGAAAAAACTCTCAGACAAAATGCAAAGGGAAAACAAATGGCTCAAACACAATTATCATGGCATCAGCTAGAAAACAGATGGACATGACTACTCTCAAATTGGAAACTTGCTTCGTAGCGTTTTACATGATGCATCAACAATTTTTGTCATCGGTACATTAAAACAGAAATGGCTTCAACGATTCAAATTTCCTGTTCACAATATTGAACAGTATGGCTATCCATCAAAACCATCGTTCAAGTGTAGTAGATAGTAGAAGTATAGTAGAAGTGTAGTATATGAAACGGATATTATTTTACTCCTGTTTTCAGGCAATATATGAGTTGAATAAGCGAGTGAAGACGCAGGAGTCTGTTACATCGACAACAGGGTCAGCTGCCAATGCAGCAACAGTAGCATCCGCATCAACAGGACGATCCATGGGTTCATCTCCAAATCCATAGATGATGCAGATGCCAACGTAACAGAGGCCTGCCTCGCAGATGGCAACACCACCGTGGTCTGCCACGCAGATGCCAATCCAACAGATGCCAATCCCGCAGACGCTAATCCCGCAGATGTCGGTTACACAGATGCCAGTTCAGCCTATGCCACCACCCATGCAGCCAGGCACGCAAGGGCAAATATCACAAGCTGCAGCACACGCAGCGATGTTTCAAATGTTTACTCCCCAACAGCCTGATGGATATCTCAATCCTTCTTCCTCAATCCAAGTTTTGTAACTACCTAGTTATCTAATCGACGATATTTCGAAAGTTACTGCATTTATTTTTTTGTTTGTACGTCGTAGTTTTCTATTGATATTAAATTAACATAAAATGTATACTGTAATCTTAGTAAATACTGAACTACTATTTTAAATAATGAAAGACTAAGCTTATATAATAAAGGCGTATTAGTGCACGCACGATTCTTTTACAGTAAAAGATTTTCCGAATGGCGTTTAACACGACATTGCAAAGATAGTTTTCTGTAAAAAGGACCAACAATTGCTTTAATATTTTTAAAGATAGGGTGTTGACGTTAAAATAATTGTAGCTTATTTGTATGTAAAATTCAATAAAAAAGTTAATGATGTGAATTTTAATAATTATTTATTTTAAATAGGGCTACTTCTTAAATCTGCATTAAACGTAGAGCAGTAAACTCGCGATTTTACTATGTATTATGACTCAAATCGTAAACACAATTCGTAAAAAATTGCACCAAATGTATAAAAAATAAATTATTATTGGAAAGAAAGGAAAAATACAAAAAGAACATTGTAAAACAAGTTCAAATAATAAGACCAATAGCGATACACCGAAGTTATTAGTTATTATTTTAAGAACTAGATGTTATATAACGAAAAAAGTCGTTTCAACAAATTTATTATGTAATACAATTCTTTTAAACCAAATATAAGTTTTGAATTATTGATTGACTTCGTGGCGGTTTAGAAATAAAATGTGATTTTCCGTCGTAACTGTTTAGAATTTTTCTTATTAATTGATGAACGTGGAAATAGTCAGATTTTAACTTTTGTCGGTTCACAAAGAAAAAAGGGAGAAAAATATTTGTTCTTTCGTGTAATAAACTGCAATTCTGAGCAATGAACAACGAGTTATCTCTTACACCCATTAAAGTGCGTTACAGTCATTGCCTAAAGTTATTGATGATCGATGGATCACCCCTCAATCCAAAATTTTAATAATTAGTAAAGCACTACAGTGAATGGTTCAGAAATAATCCATCGGCTTATATAACTACAATTAAGCATCGTGGAAACTGCAAATGTTAACACACATGGTATGGTATGACCCATTGCGTCGGAGATATTTCCCTATATTATGGCACAAATTCGATCGCAATCACAGCAGTAAATTCAAAAATAAACTATCCCAGATCAACAAAAAGTACTCATAATTATACATCGCCGATCTGCAACACTCGTGCCAAGCGGTCGGCAGTAGATTATAAAAAATACAGAAATTCTTCGTGGGCAAGAGTATGCTTTCATCGTTGCCAAGTATTCGTTGCCCTTTGAGTTTATTCTTGCAGTTTCGATTTAAAATACATAAAAAAAGTCTCAGAGATAAAGCAGCTTTTTTTTAAAAACTCGCCTCGTGTTTGTCAACGAGATTTTCTAAATTGACCGCGGAGAAAGAGTGAAGGTTGCACTCTCGGTGACGCGTCAGCTATCGCGTCCGACGCATTAGAAAACCCCGTTACAAAATGGAATTTGTGCGAATTAGTTCCCGGAAACCCCGTTACACCCGTACAGTTTATTCTTGCAATTTCAATTGAAAACGGCATAAAATATACTGTATTAGAGATAAAGTATAGCTTTATATCTCTTACAACAAAAATACAAATTATTTTATCCTTTTCAACCGAAATATGTGTTCCGTAAAGAGGTTTGAATCTACGGAGGCAAGGGCGAGCTTTCTTTGCATTTGTTGTTCTTGCTCCCGTACAGTTGATTATGGTCCTTTTGACGGAAAATCTTTTTTATGAAATTGAAAGTATGTACATCCGTGCTAGCGATAATTGATCATAAACTGATTATATAAACAATATCAAAAAGTGATACAATGAAATAAAAGTGATAAAATAAATAAATTTTATAATTTTTTTAATGATGCGTCAGCAATCGTTGGCTTGCGGTGTAAAATTCACAAGTAGCGCCACCTACACGCGACAGTACTATACCAGTTATTTTTATGGCTCTAGTCGGCTCACTCACCTTGTGCCGTATTTCTCGTTGTTTGCTGCTATTGTTTATTTATCAAGACCTTTGAGTGTTCATACTGTTATTCTATCATATAAGGATTTTGCGGTCACAAAGGTTTGTAGTGTGCAGTGCGTTAGTTCATCAATAACAATGAAAGATAGATCAGACTGGTTGCTGTGACTGTTGGAAGTGGTGGATGAATAAGTGAGGCAGATTTATTTTTTATAATAATAAATAGTAGTGTAGATGAAGAACAAGTCGCAGAGAACTTTTAAAGACTTTATTCACTGTTTTAATATTGTGATTCGTTTGCAAGCTCTCAACTAACTGACTCGCGTCAAAGGGCTCCGTTTTTTTACGTCTCGAGAAAAACAAAGAAACTGTTGATCTTTCATGGCAACGCATTTCCCTCCCCGGCAACCCACGCGCCAAATCGTCACTACAGAGCTCGATCTGAACATTCTTTAAAATTAAGATCAAAGTCGTTCTTCGTGCTTGAGACGGCCGACCACGAAATAACACCTTTATTCCGCGCCGGGGCACCGCGGCCCAACAGGAGGTTATGCGCTACGGTTCTATTTTTATTATCGCGACAATTTTCGAGCCAGTTCCGCCAAATATCGACAAGAATCCTGTATTCTTTCGATCTCATCGGCTCCAGAGACACTAATTTTCTCTGTGTACGAAGGCGACTGACCACAAACATCATTCTTTCGTGTCAGGGCTTCGTGAATTGTCGCACGAACTTAATATTAGAATAAAATTAGACCTTGCATACGAAATTTACAATGATTCTTATTTATTAAATAAAAACGCTTTAACTCTAACAAGTAGTTTATTGATAGAGTGGCTTGAGATCCAGTCGTAGTCGGCAGTGCGTCCGCTCAGCTCGGAGTCTTATAGGCAAGAGGGAGAGTATAGTACAGTGTCGCATAGTCTGACTCCACGGAGCTGAGTATACAGTATAGTATGTGCTTAGAGTATATACGCGAGGCATGCGCACTATGCTCGCGTTCGATCCAGCTTATCTCGTTACACCAGTAGATGGTGCGACGAGTACCGTTTTAAGTATTACGATTGTATAAATTCACATATTACAACAGTGACTTCGTTTCATCTCATTAAATACGACGTTAATTGCTTGTATGGAAATTACTAATTATTCATATCAATGCAGAGAATTCGCGCTCACAAAGAGTTTATTTGCTTAATTGTGTACGACATCACCTTAATTGCAGACATACACTTTGTATATAGTTAAACGCATTTGTTCTACCTCTGTTCTATTTTCCATCGAAATATTTGATTCTAACAATGCTGCGGTGTTCGATACCATAATCAGCGTTACCTAAGAAAACCTTCGAATGATTTTAAAATTTAATCAAAGTCCTTTGATCTGTAACGGTTTAACTTTCCCCAAGAGACTGGATAGTCAGTCGATTCCAGGACCTGGATAGGGGAAAGGAGCAAATTTATTTATATTTCTTAGTTGAACAATAGCATTTGGAATCAGTTGTTAAATCCCGACTGAAACAGGAATCAATTATGCGTCTCGTTAAAAATACTTCGCCTTTACAAGTAGAATTGTTTAAACTAACGCGGTTATAACAATTTACAAGAATATATACGCGATTTCGTTACAAGAATGATTCGGTGTACGCGGTATGACGGGTCGGTGGCGGATTTTGAGGTTAGGAATTGATTCGGTAAGGTGGAGTCGTGTGCGCACGGCTACGCCGATCCGAATGTGTCGTGTAACAAAGATTCAGACCGCTCTGTGTGCGCACAGTAATGGCTGGGATAGTGTCACGGTGTTTTGAGGTTATCCCTCGGATTTGTGGAGTCGTGAGCGTACGGCTTCACAAATCTTCGTCGCTCGTCTCGTTCTTCTCTTTATCCTGTGTGCCCAGAGAGATAAAACGAGTCGTGAGATGTCGGCGTAAGGCTGGCATTGTTGGTTAGGAACTTACCTTTGTTTCACCAGGACGTGAGCGCACGACCGGGCGAATCGCCGGCGGAACTATTGTTACTCCCTCAACCATGTGGGCTCACAGTGGTAAAGAGAGGCAGGAATGCGTCGGAATGTAGGTTAGGATTTTACGGTGGCCCGGGTGTCGCCCACGTGTGCTCACGTAGACGAGGCTCGGTGTCGTTCGGATGTTCCGGGTTGCCTCATGTGCTCACGATGGCAAATCGGAGTTTCGGGTTTCGGTTCGTCTACCAAATCGTCACGTGGACTCACGAGACGATTTCGTCGGCGTAGGTCTATCTCTCGCTTTTCCTTGTAGTAACGTGTGCGCACGATGCTACCCGGAGTGGAGCTCGAGTAGAACTTACGGAAGCCCGGTAGTGACATCGACATACATGCATACGCTGTATGCATGCTTTCCTAAATACATCACATTGTGTGTATAGACCTGACGGGGTCGGGTAAGGTTAGGCTTGGACTCCTTTTCCAATATGGCTATACCATTGTCTTTTTGTTGTAACTACATTTTGGAGTAACTCTTATTGTTGTAAAAATAGTATTTAAGTACGTTTTTCACTTCGCTATAATTATGCCTCTTAAAAACACCGAGTTTTGTTATACGTAATCGAGTGACTTCTTAATGATTATGTAATCTGATGATTGGTATCTTAATACCTACTGCTATAGTTTTTATTTTTCCATAAGTGGTTTTTTTCAGATGATGAATGAAAGAGGTAACTTTAAATAAATCAAATATTATGTTTTACGCAACCTTAATATATCAATTACGTTTTTATATATGAATAATAGATTTTCACTGTTACTCTCCTGTAGTCCATGGTTAGAGTCCATGGTTGGGTGCTACTTTTTGGATCAGCAGATTTAACTGTTTACTTTTATTTGGATCACATTCACCAATATTCACTAAAATATTTGCATTAGATGTTGTTTTATCAGAATTAGCTGTTTTTACTAGAATTATTCATACATTGTGGAAAAGTATAGAAGTAAATTTTAACGTTTATTGAAGATAATAGCATACGATTCCTTTGGTTCAAAGCATTCTTTTTTTGAGATAATTGTATATATTCAACGTATTGTATTAATTATTATTTAGTATTACTGAATTATAGTTACTGATTATTATAATTTACTTAATTTATTTGCTCATACATAAAATGATGCGCCAGCAGCTGTAATTCTTGATAATAAATTAGTTGTATTTATAGGTTTTATATGATGGAGCAGAGAAATAGACAGATTATAAATTATTTTAATAAAGGATATACATATCAAGAAATTGTTAATCTATTGTCAAAGAGGATAGTATATCCATAAGTGTCCGACATTTAATCAGAATTTTACAATCCCTCGGTTTAAGAAGGAAAAATATTGAAGAAAGTTGCTTAGAAGATCTGTGTAGTATGATAGTGGAAGAATTAAATTCTAGTGGTTGTTGTTTAGGTTACGAAACCTTATGGCGGCGTTTGCAGCAAGTTTATGGCTTGACCGTAAAGCGAAACACCGTATTAGAAATTTTGCACATCTTGGATCCTGAAGGTATAGCTCATCGATTACACCACAGATTAAAACGACGTACTTATAGTGTACCTGGCCCTAATTTTGTATGTCATATAAATGGTTACGACAAATTGAAGCCCTTCGGATTTGCTATCCATGGTGGAATTGATGGTTATTCTAGAAAAATGTTATGGCTAGAGGTAGCTAGTAGTAACAATAAACCAGAAATTATTGCTTACTATTATTTGAAAACTCTAGAAAGATTAAATCTTATCCCAACTCTCATTCGATCTGATCATGGGACTGAGAATTGTGTGATTGAAGCTCTGCAACAAAGTCTTCAATCATGAGGATAGATTATCTGGACTTAATAGTTTTATTAAAGGAAGAAGCACTTCAAACCAACGAATCGAAGCTTACTGGTCACAAATGAGACATCAAGGTGTACACTTTTGGATAAATCTATTCAAGGATTTAAGAGACAGTAACTTATTTAATGATTCCAATCCAATACATGTTGAAATGTTAAGATATTGTTTTGGTCCTCTTTTGGAGTATGATTTGGAAATCATTAAAAACGAATGGAATTCTCATAGAATACGTAAACAAAAATCTCGTGATTTAGTACCAGGAAAACCAAATTGCTTATTTTATACTCCAGAACAATATGGTGCTAAAGATTATAAAAAAAAAATAGTTGACCAGAGTGATATACATATATGTTTGGAACGATTCAGCACTAAACCATTTCTCTTTAATCATTTAACTGAAGAGTTAATACAACTTTTGAAGCCTAATCTGATCTTACCAACAACTATAGAAGAAGCGTTAAATCTGTTTGTGGAGCTTACAGTTCTTGTTAAGGAATACCAACAGAATAATTAACTGCCTGTACAGAAGTTCACAAGGTAAAATATAATTCCTGAATAACGATTACTTGGTAAAAATAAAATGTCAGTAACAATTTTTAATTTGTAGATTCTGCAAAGTTATGATGAGAATGGACTATGGCTTCAGCAAACCAGACTATTAACTCACTTCTACACGTCCATCCTCGCCCCTCCCTCTTGCCTCTGTACAAACAATGAACGATTTTATCTCTTTTTCGAGGGGTATTTCTCTCTCCTACAGTGCGGCGAGAGCATCTTGGGAATACGAATCGCAACCGTCAACAATTTTTTGCAGCTTGAAGTGTAGGGTGCTTCATTTTTCGGTAATATTGACGCTCCAGATGGCTGTTTCGACGCTATAATGCAAGCGATTGTATGTCGCGATGAGATTGATTGGCATGAAAAGGCTTCTTCTATTTTCAACGTATGCAAGCTTCCATTATGCGGGTGACCGCAAGCATTTGGCGGTATTGTCAAGCCAAATGATGGTTTATGTCACATGGACGAGGGCGGATTGTACACCCACTCAACTCATCAAGATTAGCCGAGCATTTTGCAAATAAACCTCAAAGTTTGTATTAAAAGAAATAAGTAATGTTGTACTCAATATAGATTTACTTGTACACAATTTTAATTTGATTTTGTTATTAGGTAAAAGCAAATTCAGTGAACATTCTTTGGGCCGTCACAGAAGAACAAATAAGGATTTATTCAAATTTAACTAAGCACATTCGAGGCTCATACGCAGCTAAGCTCAGTAATGATTCCAGTAATATTGTCGACTTGGTTTGTGAACAGTACAATGCTATTTCGAGTTCTCTAAAGATGAAAAGTGCAGCAAGCAACTACATTGATTTGAAATACTATTCCAATTACCTGAATGGTCCAATAAGTTTTCACTGAAGGCTGTCTGAGCGCCTCCGCGCCACGAGCTTATGCCTTCGCCAACGGCGCACGTCCGAGTACAACAATACAAAATAAATGCAGAAGATATAGCAGTAAAGACAATTCTGGTTAGTAAAATGTAGCAGCAAAATTCTATTTTGAACTCTCTTTGCTCTGATTGAACTATATTGCGCTCGAGTATGGGTGTGTGTTTTTTTCGATTTCGAGTATTATATAATTATATTATTCGAGAAATTATGTTTATTAGGGGATGAGTGTGAGTACGTCAGTAGCGTCGTCCCTTGACGCTCTAGCCTCGAGGTTCAACGGTCTGGCTGAAAAACTCGGGGACTTTGAAGATTGCCACTCGCTTCTTCAACCGTTGTCGCACCCGATAACAAGGTACATCGTATCTCCATATTTTTTGTCTATCGCAGCAATTTTTAATTTGAGGAGCTATTGGTAATAATAATAAAACTGTTATAGGTTGCCGAGTTATAAGTTCACCAAGTCGTCCTGTGTCTTCGAAGAAAAGCAAGAGACAGGCCTCCGTTTCTCCGATCAGAAGACTATCAAGTCCATTGTTTAATTTGATAATTGCTATAGCGTATAACTGCTGCGCGCTTCGAGAGTTGCGTGCGTGTAAGTGTGTGTATCGTTTGCGGTCAATTTACTCTCGCGGTGTATGTACGCCTACTAGAAGCCTCACATTTTTTCTCTCTCACTCGCTCACTCACTGCAGACTTAGTAATTCCCGAGTGTACGTGGGAATCGTTGGGAAAAATTTCGCGTAATAACAACAAGATCGAACGCACTAATCAACTCTTTTGGTGGAGAAGCAGCTTTGTGGTCGGAATAGGTAGACAGTACATCCGTCGATTCTCGATTGTGGTCGCGTTCCGCTGCGATGGCTGAACGTTTGTGGTCTGACCCAACATCATCGTGGATTCATGCCGAGCAGCGAATGTTGAGACATCGTGAGAGACTTGTTGTCTTTAAATTTTTTCGAGATCGCTGTACAGAACCTCAGACAGGACACACCTCTGCAGCATTCTCAATCTTCGTAGATTACTTTTTCGAGATCAGATTTACTTAATTATTGTATTGCATAATATTTTTATGAACACAAAATAATCTATAAAAGAACAAAAATACACGCATTATTTCGCGCTGATTAGATTTAAACAAATACTGGTTTGAGTTAGCATTTTAAATGCAGTTATAATACCTCACAAAAATTATCTGCAAAGTTCTTTGCATAAAATCCCGCAGAGCTCTCTGCAGCCATCTCTGCAACAATCGCTACGTAGTGCCTGAAAATTCTTAAAATCTTTAAAATTTACATAATTAGTTCCTGTATAGAAATCCATTAGTGTTATCATCCCGATGATACAATCTTTACAGCACTAATAATATGAATTTTTTAGATCTTAAGAATTCTCAAGAACTGACAAAATTAGTAATTAAATCTTGTTTTCCGAGATCGCTGTACAGCACCTCAGACAGCTCTGCAGCATTCTATGTGAGAACTTTGTAGATTTTGTTATAACACTTTTCTAGAAATGTTTATCTGTTACGGTACTAGTGACTTTTTATTTAATAACTAAAATCGCACATATTTCTGGCAACGTATCGACATCCCTCCAGGCTCACTTTTTTCGCAGGCGTTTTATCGCGCATGACAAAACAATTGTATGCTTATGCTTAACAATCTACTTTATAAGTATATACTTCATAAGTAATACTTTTTATCACGGTTTAATTAAATCTTTTTTCAACTTAGCCTTATGAGTTTGTTATTACTCTTAACATTTTTCTATAAACGCTTATTTATAATTAATCTACGATCAATTTTTCTTGAATATTTTAATTGAGGATGTGCCAAACAACGACATAGATGAGAGTACAAATTATTTACTAAGTAACAAACATCTCAAAATCTAAAATCGAGTAAAAATGTATGTCGTGATTCGGCACAACTCTTACAGCACGTGTCATTTGTCAATCACAGTCACAAATTAAAACGGTAATGCAATACAAGAACGTATACGGAAAAAAGTGCTAATAAAACAATGAAACGCTTTATACTTAATAAGTATAAGTATAATACTTAGTCAAAAAAATAAAATGAAACCAATTATGTTAAAACAGCGAGATTTAACATACTTAAAATGCTTCGAAAAACAAGTCTTAATTAACGTCGTGGGAACCACTGCAAGTAACTGTACAACCCCATGCGGCATTGTCATCGTTTAGCAAAGCCTTGTCGTCGAACCAGTACAAAAACTTTCTTTGTCGAAAGATTATCGTTGCAATAAGGAATGACACCTAGTCCATACTGCTTGTCGGCAATTCCATGCAGTAAACTTGAATCACATAATATCCTATGTAGATCTGGATTAAAAATTGTCAAATCTTCGGAATATTCGAACTGTCTGGACAAATCATCTTGAACGTCTATTCTTAAGAGCGTAAGGCCTTCCTTTTCAATCCGGCATATCTCGTACCCATAATCAAGAGGATCGAAATCTTCGTAACTTGGTAAGGAATCCCTTAATTCATATTCAAGTTCTGAATATATATCTAATTTAGATCCTTGTGAGATTGACGGGTACTTCGAGTATTTGGAAACTCTTATTTTGTGGTAGAATACCACGACGTCGTTATCAGCTTGTATCTTGTATTTAGAAATGTTTGTTAACGAAAACTCATCTGCTTCTTCTTTTGGTAAATTTTTATAAACAGGATATTTCGTTTCTATGTTGTCTCCAAATTGTTTTTGGCTCTCCGAGCAACAAAAATCAGAAACGTCATTTTCGTCCACACTTGAGTCTGCAGAATTCTTATCAGCTACAGAGTCACCACTATTTTCATTATTTACTGATGCAGGTATGGCAGGAGTCTTCTCTGCTTCATTCAGCAGATCTTCAGTAATTAAATATATTTTCATGTTGTAAGCCAATGTAGAAAGTGACCGGCAGTATTCCCAAAAATCACATTTTTCATAGTTGTGATCTTGAAATTCTGAAATTATAGTGCCATCTAATAGTCCAAGGTTAATTTTGCACTTTTCCAACAAGGTTTTGCATGTTGAATTCTTTGAAAACTCCGCAACTACCAGGTGAATCAAATCATCTACACCGTATGAAATGGACTGCTGCAAATTTAAAATTTTTATACCAGCCAGTGGTGCTTTTAATTGCACGTATTTTTGCATACTATCGGCCCTATGTATCCATCCAATGTGTATTTTCTTTTCTTTATTCAAGTGATTAGAAACATCCTGGAAAAAAAAACATTAACTAAAAATGCTAATTTATTGAGAAAATGCCAATTATTGAGTTCATCTTATTCATGCCTTTTTGGTTTTTTGACTGCAGGTTCTTCTACATTTGCAGACGCTGACTGGTTTTCCTTTCTTGACCGCAAAGTATCCATGATTTCAATAAGTCTTTTTCTTTTGTTATTAGGCAGATCAGAAACTGTGTTTGACCCACAGGAGGAAGCTTTTTTTGAATCGCAGACAGAAGCTAGATTTGATCCAGACGTACAAACATTTCTCGTGGAGGAAATTGCAGCTGGACCCTGTACATCAGCTGATGTAACGAAAACTTCGTAGTTCTGTACATGCGGATCAATTTCAATTTCCCCGAGTATCGGGGACCTCCCATGGATTCTTCCATCTTTTCTGTATATAAGTCTTTCCGCATTTGGGAAAAAAGACTTGAGCACTGAAAGGAGCAGATTGCCATTTTCGTTCAGTGGCAATGCGATTGTGAATTCGCCAAAAGTAACGTTGACCTCACGCATCTGAAATGTACAAATGATTTAGAAACAAATAAAAGAACAAAATTATCAACAATCAAGCATAATATGTAATATCTATAACACGTAGCAAAGGTTCTAGTAATATCCTAGTGATCGTTGTCAGCTATTGACAGAGTTAAAGTTTAAATTTGAAAAAGGGTGCTAGTACGGTGATGTTCACTGGGATATTACTAGAAATTATGTTAAGTGTTATAGGTGCTATGTATGCAATTCGTGAAGGTCTATACGTTGGCTTCAGTAAGGATAAGTAATTTTCTTGTCGCGTACTTTTTCATTACCTATATGTTATAAATATTTTATTTTAATTATTAAATAAAGTGAGAAACATTTAAAATAAACAATATATAAACAACCGAACTGGTAGTTTAATGAAACCTTGAGAATGATTGATAACTAAACTAAATAAGTAATCCCCAGGAGCATCCATACAAAAAATCAGAGTGAATAGGAATTATGAGATGCATATTTTTATTCAAGAACATCAGCACTCTATGACTCGCTTGCTTTCTAAGGGACCAACAGTACTCTATGACTCGCTTGCTTTCTAAGGGAAGCTTCTATTGAAATGAAATGTACACGAATACAGTAATACACGGAGCTGCATAAATGCTTCAGTTGCTTAGGCTAAATTTTATATTTCCATTTGAACAAAGCTTTTACGGCCAGCCATCCATCAATATTGATTAAATTCATCATATAGCCAAATTAACTACTAAAATCCTCTGATACCTATATAGCATTTCCAAAGCTTATAATAATTGAAGGAAAACTCTTTTAACAAAAACTATTTACTTTTACAAACTATTAACATGAAAATTATTATCATATTCCATAAAAACAACACATTTGATCCTATACTATATGTACAAGAACTTCATTAATCCAACTTTTAAAATTTTTTAAACTGTGATATTTAGATCAAGGCTGAACAATAACTGCCTCGCTCATCCTTTCAGAGATATATTTATGTCAAGCACAAGTGCTATTATGACAGAAAGCATTTCCTGCTCAAATTGGAAATCTAATTCCTTCTATGGTAAACCAGCAGCTCTCATTCTCCTCGATGCCTCTCAAAAGAATAACAACCTCATTGTAAAATATCAATCCTTGCCATGACACAAAGTAGAGCAACAACAAAAAATGCATCCACAGGAAGAAAAGAGACTCCTTTAAAAAGTTCCTATAAACGAGAGCCTAGAACCAGTTCCCTTTACCCAACCCACGAAAAATCCACCACCGGTTCCCAAAGCCACTAGCCCACAGCAAGCCCTCGTCTCCCCCATAAAAGAGTTTGATGCTATTTGTAGAAGGCAGAAAATACTGACCTTAAAGAGCTGGAGCAGCCAGCAGCCCAGCAGTTGAACACGATGATTTGAAAAGAGACAAATCCACGATAGTGTAGCCTTGAAGCTTGATCAGCTCGGCGAAAGCAGCAGGTTATCCTAGGTCAGCAGCTCAACGAAAGAAGGAGATCAGGCTGGATTGCAATCGATTATTAAAAATATTTTAAAAACATGTTTAGTTTTAGAATCTGTCTGATTTTTTCGCGTACGCGCTGTCGGGCGCGGAGTCAGACTCTTAGTATGATGCAAGAGATATTTGCAGAGAAATTTGTAATCTGCAAATATCTCATTCATCGTACATTATATAATATAAATTTGCTCTTAAAATAGTTTAAATGAATATTAAATATATATTATTATTATTGTATATTTATTATTTAATATGAAAATATCGATTTTCAGCAACAAAAAAATACCTACTTGAAATGCACGTGCGACACAGACCATGTTCGAAAAGGAGCCTAACCTCACCCGACCCCGTCGGGTCTATACGCACACGCTATGTGAGGACTTTAGAGAAAGCATGCATACAGCGTATGCATGTATGTCAATGTCACTACCGGGCTTCCGTAAGAACTGCCCGTTGCGCCGCGCGATCCGCCTTATAAAGGCGCGCGGCGCGGATGTATACAGGTGCGTTCACGGCGCACCGCGTGCGCCGCCTGGCGCGTCGCCGCTGAGTCGCTCGCCATCTGCCACGCTCCGTGCTCGTGCGGACTCGTACGGAAGCTTCTAAAGACCAACGCGCACGCGGCACGCGCGTTTGTAGTGCTGTAGTGCGCGCAATCGAAGCATACGACTCACGGCGCATGTATTCTGCGAGCATCAGGAAAACTGCCGGATTTGAAAATTTTGAGGTTAAGTGAGAACAGATGAGATTGGAGCAGAATTTTATGAAGCTAGGGAGATAGTTAGAGGATGGAGGTAGAAATAATTTGCGACGGGAGCCCGTCGATGAACCTGCTCGTCTCCAATGGTGTTATCGATTTTCGCGTGATAAAGAAAATGTATGCCTCAGCCACTGGGCTTACATATGAGAACAAAAAAAAAACGTTTTTCATGAACCCGGAAGGAGAACATCATTTCAAGGTAATTGAAGGCATCGATCAATATAATTAGCGCATAAATGATTTTTATAATTCTTTATATCAAAAAATGAAAAGATTTTAGTTTTATTCATTGTTTTCTGTACGTGCATAAGTAACGTATACCTGCGATTAGAACAATGATTTATCAAATTATATTTTATTGTTGCGTTAGGTATAATTCAAATAAAGTTGAAAAATATAATAAAGATAGATACTTTTATTTTTTCCTTTAATTATTATCAAAAATATACACATTGCATAAACGGTTAAATGATCTCTCATGATATACAATGCCGATGCGCATTTTTGTATCGTTGACTGCAGTGCCGTAATAGCTGTTTGAAGTAGCTTAGCCCTTACGAATCATCTGTAAATGTTTAAATCGCATGCATTATAAAATTGAAAAAAAAATTATCATGGGTATTTATGTGAAATTTTGAATTATAGTATAAATACGATAGGTCGAGGCTCATGCTATGGCGTGTCATTAACAAATTTAACTTTAAATTTATCAATTATATCTACGACAGTTCTAAATAAAACAAATGCTCCTTCAGCTGAATGTGGAGTTTGCAAATCAGGTATCAATAGTTTGAACATTACATCGGTGTCTGGATGATATACTTTAGGCTTTATTGTAAATTGAGTTATTAACTTGTTGATATCATCTGCGTTGATATTTTCTTTACAGTCAACAGCACCATACTTCTCTGGCCAATGAAAAATAATGTTCGGAATACCACAAGGAGCACGTACATTATTTTGTTTTCTGATTCTGTGCTCAATCCATTCTTGTGCTGCGATGTTCAAATCGTGTTGTATTAAAGGTCCAAAGCTATAGCGTAAACATTCTATATGCAATATATTTGCCGTGTTTAATACATTTTACTCAACCATTGCTTTAAATAAACTTATGTAAAATTCTGTCATTTGCTGGCGTAGGTGCCTCCAATACTTTTCAATCGTTTCGTTTGCTGTGCTTTTCCCTTTTATGAAACTATTTGGACCTGCATATCTATCTTCATGACTATTTCTGAGAGCTCGTTGAAAAACTTCAATTAAAGAGTTTTCTGTACCACAGTCTGACCTAACTACTTTAGGTAAGCAGTTAAAGTTGAACAAAGCTTGCAAGTAGTAATAGCCGATAACTTCTGGCTTATTATTTGTCGTGGAAACAAATAATTTTCCTGGAAAATCCATCGACGCAGCCACTGATAGCAAACCCAAATTGTTTTAGTTTGTCCATTCCATCAACGTGCCACATCTGATTAGGACCAGCAACTAGATATTGCTTTCTCTGCAACCGATACTTGGCTCTTGCCTCTACTCCTTCAGGATCAATAAGTCTTAACAATTTCAGAACAGTGCTTTGTTTCACTGTAAAATTGTATTTCTTTTTTAGCCGTAACTAATGAGCTCGATACCCTAGATTAGAACCACTACTATTAGTTTCAACTATCAAAGCGGCTACAAGATCTTCTACATCAGTTTCTGCAATTCTTTTTCTTTTCAATTTTCTTTCTGTCAGGATACGTTTCAATGTACTAACACTTATTTGAACATTATCACGTACAAGCAATAGGTGACAGATTTCTTTATAGGTGTATGGTAACTGGAAGTATTCTTCAATTTTATCATATATACTAGTATTATCACCTATAATGTAATAATAAACATATAACGTAAAAATAAAAGACAAGTATGCCATATTCATTATAATGATTTTTCAGCATAATTTTTTTCATATTTAAAGCAGAAGGCCCGTCGTTAAAAAAAGAGTATAAACTAGAATAAAAGTATTATTGACAAGAGCAAGTGTATCAAATGTCACACAAAAATTGCATACCATTATTTGCACACTGATTTTTTTGTCAAAATTCAGTTTATTAACCTCCAAATTTTCAAATTCTGCAGTTTTCCTGATGCCCGCACAATAAATGAGCCGTGAGTCGCATGCGTCGAGTGCGCGCACTACAGCACTATGAACGCGCGTGCGCGTTGGTCTTTAGAAGCTTCCGTAAATTCGCCTTAGGCTACAATGAACCGTACTAGGTCAAAGGAACGTATACGATAGCGCTTTAGACAGTACTGCCAAAGTATTTTAGATATTGAGGTTAGGTACAGCCTGCTTGCAAAAGCCGAATTAGGTTGGCAGCACTAGCAAATTCACTAGCGTATTCGTTCGTTTGACTGAATACGGTCCATTGTAAACGCAGCCTTATATTTTGTTCGTTGAGCGCGCGCACTCGCTGCGCAAGCCGCGTCTATTGCGGCCGCCTTTACACGTATTTACATGTGCGAGACTCGTGTCTCGTCACAGATCTATAATTTTCTTTGATAATTGTTTGCTCTAACATGATTATAAGATTTTTTAGATTGTCGTAAGCGCTTCCAATATTAGCACACGCTGAAATGCTGAATTTACATTATCTACTTCATATAAAATAGATTGAATTATTTTTAAATACAAATAAGTGGCCTCGTCATTTAGAATGTTGCTCAACATTTTCGCAGTAAAACATTTTTCGGCACTACTAACGCAGTTAAAATGTGTTTGAAATTCAAAATAATGTTCTATGATTACTCGAATAACGTTGTACTTGCAAGTCAACGAGTTTCTGATATTCCTACGAACTAGTGAACCTGTTTAATTTCTATTTCACTGTTATTGTCTAATTCGTGTAGTAAATTCCATAGCTTTCTGTATTCTGCTCTGCGCAGAGTACTATGGGAAAACCAGTTATACATTTCGCGACATAAAAACTCTATTTTATTATGAAATTCTTTTGATGCTTTTGAAGTATCTAAGTTTAACGCACGACAAACGCATTTTACTAATTGCAAATTTGGAATATCTTTTCATCGATCCATCGATTTCTTATCATCGGAGCCACTCAAGCCATTATATCTTATAGATAGGTCCCATGAGACAAGATCGGGCTCTTCGTTCATCATTAGGTTTGAATTAGGGTGCGTTTGCGAAAATGTAAGACAGCCTACGTTGCATTTTTGTAGGTTCTCTAGGTCCGGGTGGGTTTTAATCAAAAGAAATAATAGTCGTCCCATAGTAGATTCTCTCCTTCTCATGGTGCTGAGGTCATCACAAAACATATATAAGGGAATGAGTGTTAAGTAATTCATAGTATCCTATTTGACCTAGCCGTCGTCGGTAAATACTCCTTTTCAGGTCGGTGTTGACTGTCCGGAACCAATAATCGGAAAGTAGAAAACTGCTTAGCTGACCGCCAACTCAAGTAGATCCCTAACACCACTTACTTAACACACTTACTGATCACCAAAGTCTTACACTTGGTGTGAGTCAAACCAGCAAAAGCCATAATCAGCGCTCGCTGATCTTAGTCGATCTTTTCTATAAACCTCGCGCATTTTTCGCTTAATTAGTGTTGTGTCCGCCTAGCAGTTAGAGGTAGAACTATTGCGGTGCGCGTACTTGCAGCGAAGACTGAAACAATTCAGCACAACTCTCGTACTTTCTGCAAAAAGGCCACAATTCGACTGCACTCCATCAAGAAAAGCACAACTCAGAATGCTCACACATTCTTTAATTATTTTAAATTTTTTATACGTATTTTCAATGTTCAAAAATACTTTTTTCCAGTGGCAGGAAAATCGAAATTTACTAAATTAAGTTGAGAAGTTTCGGAAGTAAGCTAAGTTTCATTTGGGTGCTCTAAATTATGCTTCTCGTTATTTTGCTCAGTCGGGTTGGCTACTCTTCGAGAGAAATGCAGGAGTTACGCATATCTTTAGGTTACAGAAAAAACTGATCAAGTGTTTTTTCATAACAATAACTGTTTCCCTTACGAAAGAAGTTTACTGCAGACTGTACAGTCGAAGCTGCAGTCTGGTATAGAGACAAATTTCTGCAGACTTTACTGCAGAATTTTTGCAGAGTCTTGCAACTTCTCTCGTAGAGCATGTGTAAACTTTTCGCACCGGCTAGAATGAACTTAAGTTTTTGATACTAATAGCGCAACGCTCTATCGGTGCTAACATCCAGATATTATCACCAAAAGTAAGTAATAACACGCGTAACAGTTTTCTTTCCTTAAACGATATTATTATTATATTTATAATATGTATACTGTAAATATTTATTAGAATGTAAAATATCTTTTAATGTATGCCTATGACTCTTCTTTTAATCATCATACATCTCTTGAAGAAAGCATACTGCTAATAAATTAGAGGTAGTGTTTTATTTTCATTTTTATTTCAAACAATTGGATTAACTATCGATACATACAGTTTCATAATTTTGTACATGAAATTTTTGAAGGGAATAAATACATTTAAATTGCCATTGTTCGAATTTTTAAATAAGTATGTTTTTAATTTTTAAACAATTTCATTAAATAAAATTTATTTTTAAGTCCCTACATTCATGTAGAAATCACACATTAAAACGACATAAGCAGATTTAAAGTAGATCTAGAAATGTAAAAGCCAAAATGGCTCATTAATGCCCAGAACCAAAGAAAGCCTATGATAACTCAAACAATGAAAATTATGAATTTCAGCCTTTGAAGACATGTTGTACTCGATATATGACATATGCAATAAAAATGTATCATGATTTTTAAAGTGTACTTTAATGTAAACTATAATTTAATTTTTTTCAATCAACTGAAGACAAATGTGGAATCTTTGATAGAATTCGTTCTATTCCTAGCCAGGACTGACAAGTAACAGACCATAAATTGCCGTTTATGACGTTTAATGGCCTGTTACTGGCTGGTCCTGGCTAAAGAATAGATTGATTTCTACCAGGGATAAAATTTAGATTTTTATTTTTCGATTAATCAAGACGTATCCATTTCCTTATCAACTATACAAAAATTATTAGATATATGAAACAGCATTTTCATTGTTATTATATTTTATTGATTTACTTATATACATTTCTATACGATCAATCATAAAATTCAACTATGTTGTAATCAGGATATTCGTGAGAACATTTAATATGTTAATTTCAGCTCATCAAAAATTAAATTGTCATAAGTGCGACAAACATTTGTTTTTAATATATATATATATATATATATATATATATATATATATATATATATAAACAAATTTGGAGTAACACTACTGATTAAATTGACTTACTAATTTCAGTAATCAAACGACGATATTGGTATATTGTACTTTTTATTCTAAATCCGTAATGCAATACGATATAACTTACTGTTAAAACTAATAAATGTTTAGCTATAGAATGATAAACTCTTTTTTAATAAAATAGCTTATGCAATGTATATACTATCTCATTAAAAGTTCATACCTTTTAAAAACTTACAAAATAACAGCTTTTAATTAATTCTGTTTATAAACATAACAATTTTATTCATATACTAATTTTGTTATATGCTGAAGTAGTGTACCTTGTCTGATTACAAGCAAAAGAACAATTTATTGTGAAATGATAATCATTTATAACAAATTTAAAAATAGAAGACACTATGAAATTAAAAATGTAAGGAAAGTTTCTGTCAAATTATTTATTAATCATTTAAGAATTCTCTTTTTCTAATAACGTTGTATTTATAAGCATTTACACTTTTTTATTATTGTTTCATTTTTGAGATTCAGAGTAAGCCATGTAAGGACGACGGTACGGCACCAGCTGTAACATAAAATGATTAATTCGTTACTCGATAATATAAGATTTGTTTGAATTTTATGTATAATTAATCGAATTGATTCTGTAGCGAAGCATATTGCCATAAACTTGTATTTGATCGAAATATGCTATTTATATGTACTTTTCTCGTTGGCGCGATGCAGTAATATTAAAAATAATAAACAATCATTTTCTGAATTACAAATATGTGTTATACTTTTAAAAAAATGTAATGTTTAAAGTGATTTATTTTATATTTATCAAGTCAAATATGTATGTTACCTTATTGGGAGTTATTTATTGATTAAATAATTAATATAGCCGAAATAAGCCGTAGAATGAGCTAATCAATAGTTAAAATATCAGTTAAATTATGAAACAGTAATTCAATCATCAAATCCTTTTATAATCATTTTTACTGTGACTAAATGATTAATTTATTAGATTATTTTCAGGAAAATATAAGGGGGTTTATTCGTAAAATTTTTAAATAATTCACCAGTTTTCTGATGAACAAAGACCAAGAATTTGTATTTGGACGTTCATGTATCGAATGGATCGAGTGTTGCTCCTGTCGGTTGTATCCCTGCGACGGAACAAGAGCCACACTCTCGGCATTTGACCTTGACAAATCGTAGTCTACTTGTTGAGTTTCTTCTTTATTTCTTGCCAGATCTAAGTCAACTGATTCGGAGTATGAGCGTTTTCCATGTCCTCCGTAGCAGGAATGTCCAAAAGCGGAACAACCACCTGCAGTAGTGTAAAAAACGTTCTATTACACAATGTCCATCTTTTGAACGAATAATAATATTTTTTTACATTTATAAAGCTTTAAATATTTCTGTGGCTGACAGGCAATAGTACATTTTAATACGGGTGTGAAAGGTGATTATTTACCTCATGTAACGTTTTTCGCACGAGCGAACACTGAGAGAAAAGAAACATTGCAGCAAACATACATGTTAACTGTTAACATAGGCATGTTCGATTTGAGTCAATAATACTTATGTTAATAGTTAACGTAGCTATGTTATATATCAAATAGCTGTATGTTAATAGTTAACATATGGCTGCCCTTTACGATTTTTCATAGACTTTATGAAGTAATCAGATAAAAATTATTAGAAAACACTCTTGTATGAATTTTATTAATGAGGAGTAACTTTACAGTGATATAATGTCAAAATTCAAAATGTTGTCTTTCATCGGCTTTTTGGGTCTAAAAATCAGGTCTGACAGTTCTAGAGATAAAATAATAAGTGTGATTCCAACTGATTCAGCAGCCTCTGGCATTACCAAAAAGGTATATGTCAACTAGTTTATCACTATTACTTCAAAAGTTATTGGAAAAATTCAGTAGTGCGTTAAACATCATAAGCTATCACATAAAAACTCAT
Source organism: Nasonia oneida (assembly GCA_037356405.1). Lineage (NCBI taxonomy): Eukaryota > Metazoa > Arthropoda > Insecta > Hymenoptera > Pteromalidae > Nasonia > Nasonia oneida. The sequence continues at coordinate 55,316 of JAZHPH010000097.1, forward strand.
TTTGAAATGGACTTATGTCGTTTCGTCTGGAACAAAATCAGAAAACCGGTCTTATGGACTTATTTCTTGGGTGTATGGTAGCTTTAAGGCAACCTTTTAGCAACTCCGGAAATTATCGCATAAAAGGGTATTATTTGAAGATATAAAATCCACAGTTGTTTTGATTTTCGTGAAAAGTGGACTTATGTCATTTTGCCTGTCAGCCACATATTTCTTAACGATGAACACAATATCATAAAGTCGTTGTAAAAAGTTTTTATTGATGAATGTTGTTCCAGGTTAAAAACGGGCTTTTATGAGGGCCAAAATGTTCCGGATTAAAAGGGGGTCTTTATGAGGGCCAAGCGCTACACGGCGATCGAGGCGTGTGACGCTAAGCGTGGCTGTCCGACGGGGCGAGGCGCGCTAATGGCCGGCCGTATGGAAGGTCCGGGCCGGGAAAAACCTAGAGGCCCGCAATTGAAAAAGGACCGGTCATAAAGCGCGTCCCAAAAGAAAAGCCGCTCGGAAAGCACGGTGCGTAAACGACGCAGACAGCGCTGGGGTTTTTTGGTCGGGACCGCTCGGACGATAGCTAGTAAAATCGATCGATGCGAACGTGCGGCAACGCACGACGACGGCTTTAACAGATCAAAGCGTCTTTCCAGAAAACTTGCTTCCCCGAAAATGGCGATGAGCATAGCGGCTCAAAAAGTGCGATATGCGATGTGCGGGTTTGCGTGTTAGATTTGCGTGGTACGTTACGTGTAGCGCGGCAGCGTATAGAACCTATGTTGTTACAAACAGAGAGGAGACAGAGTCGAAAGCGAAAAAGTAGACGACGGGACTCGAACTCGCGGACCCGAGAGCCAGAGGCCTGTGCTCTAACCACTGAGCTAACGTCTACGGTATTCAGACGCTATGCATCGCAGTACGGCTCGGCGGACTCTTATCGCTGACTCGTCTTCGCTGCTCGCGTTGCAGACGTGTGCGTCTGTGACAACGTAAATTCTGTAAGCGTAGGATGTGTGGGCTATGCGTGCGCATATGTAAGTATTGATGTATGCATGAATGAACCGTAAGTCGGCCCGCAGAATTGAATGCTGAGATAGGAGCCTGTTCTCCCCGGAGCGCGCCCTCTCACATAGCACGGACGCAAGCCGATCGACTCGCGGACGCGGCGCCGAACAGCTCGTCGGCAACTCCACGAGGCTTGTTGACCTAACAAGGGAGCTAAGCTCCCGGTGCCCAATGCAGTTACGCCTAATGCTCGGGAGTCCGACGAGGCTTTAGACCTCAAGAGGGAGCAGAGGCTCCGGTGCCAAATGTAGGTCACCTGACGACGTCGCGATAGGGCGCGAGTTCGAATATGGCGTGCCGTTGCTCCGGTGGTGTCCGGAGGTCGTAGAGAGGGCGGCGTTGACTAGGGAGCGACTTATTCTGTACCGAAATAAATAGAATACTCCACACACACATCATCCTTCCGCTCCTAACCCGAACAAATGTAAAAATGTCGTAAACAATATTTTAACTCCTGTGAGAAATAACCATCTAACATAATGACTGCTTCTAAAACTCTATAATTCAGCGGCAGCTTCAAAAACCTTATACTTCAGAGGCTGTTTTAAAACCTTTCTAACACTCAAGGAGCATTTAAAAAATCGCCTTAGCAGAAAACCATTTTCCTTGGTCCGTGTTAATCAAATGGACACCAAACAAACTGTACACATGAATACCCTACACTATAACGTATTTCCTACTCTAACCTAAAATACGCGTATTTAAGTAACTTACTTTACGGTGTAAACTGTGTTATTTATCAATATGATTTTTGATTATTGACGATATAACATTATGAATGCATGATTGATGCTGCAAATAAAGTTTATCTGACTTTTTCTTGCAAGTGAAAAGTTTTACCAGGTAGCCAGCCGTTACCAAAATCATTGGCCAGTATTAGAATAATTGGCCAAGCAATGGTAAAATATTGGTGAATGTTTTTACCAGGGTTGTGCCTATAGTTTATTCAATCTGTAACACTCACTGTTCCTTAAAATGTGTATAACTTCACTACATGGTAAATCAGACAGTTCTACAAAGGGTAAATTGAAGGACATCGAGACATTTCTATTTGTTAATGAGCATTTTAAGGGGATAACGTCGCTAAAAACACTGTTTTTCTATTACATTTAACTTGAAAAACCGAGTCTTTAGCGCCGTAGTGTTAGGTTTAATAAATCATTCTACCAAGGAAAATTTCGATCGGACATTTAGTTTTTCAAAAAGTTTGGAAATAGAAAATATCCCGTCGTGGATTTTGAAGCCTGAGCCTCGACATGCCTTAAAAGTCTAAGAGTGCTTCTAAAAATACAGGGAGTTTAAGATTTTATCGAAGTGGATATTACACAAACAAGCAATAACTGCGTCAAACATTTCGGTTTCATGCTTTGACACTGTGTTTTCATATCTGTTGAGATCTTTATTTGATACACTCTTGCAACGAAAGCACAGGAAACATAAGATCTACAAGGGGCATAAGGAAACTCGTTTCTTTTCAGTACTGCAGCGATTTTTCTCGTATTTTCATTTCGCAGCGAAATTAAAAGCAAAATCATGGTTTCAGCAGCCGGGCAAGAACGCAGCTAATGCAATTTTCTCAAACGAACCACAGAATATGAATTGTAGGTAGGGGACGAACGATATTATCGTCCTGCCATCATTTGATTATAAAGAGACCAATTTATCGATCGGTGAATGCACTTATACAAGATTCTGCCTTTAATCGATTTATTTTTTCTTGTTTTTTTTCTTAATTTCATGCTAATGAGCACACAAACCTTTTTAGAAGTTAGGATACTCCTAGACAACGTGTTTGTTTGTTTGAAATTAGTTTCCAAGCTAATCATAAAGAAGCATTGTTCGCCGATTTACTGTGAGATCCTAACCATTTTAGGACTTCGTGATCAAATTCCATTCGAAAAAAACTTGTTTTTATTTTACGCAGATACTCAAGAAATTGACAAAAAATTTGTATTAAAAAGCTGATAAAATCTAATATATTTAGTGATATAAAACATATTGCATATGTGATACGACGTATGTTTAGATACTAATTATTAAGACCATATAAGTAAAGTATAGTATTTTTTTAAATATTCAAAGGCTAGTACATTTGTATAATATATAATATACAATCAAGAACTATCTAGCCACTTACTATGAGTAAATAGTTCACTTATCATGGATGAGTATTAGCATTTCGACTTTACTAGGTGTATTTAAGCGCGCTCCGCGCGTGCTACATTTCAAGGTTGGAATTTTCAAATTTAGCGATGCTAAAACCATCAATCATGGTAAATTTTTGGCTTTAATTTCAGTAGTAGTACTTTTTTAAAGAGGAATAGAGAACATTATCAATAATTTTCACAGAAAAGGAAAGAATATGCTGCACGCATGCAAGAGTTGTGTTTTCGATATTCGTCCCTAAAACGATCAAGTAAAGGATTACAGATGCCATATAAAAAACGTAAGATCAGACATTAGTAGTAAATAAAACCGTTTTGCGCTTACAATTTGCAGACGATCAATAGCATACTCTAAATCGAAGGTGTGCGGCAGCGCCACTACGGTGAGTATAAAATGTAAAAAACTAATACGACGACTTCGGATATGGCATCTGCGATCCTATAATACTTTGAAAACAATGGTTTCTAACCTAGTCATAATTTTGTCCAACCCGTCAACGTATACAAAATGATTTAAACAATAAGATTACTTCGAGAGAAAAGCTGATTTGAATATTTATCCCTGCCACTAATTCTACCTGAATGTTTTAACTTTATTCAAAGTAGAACTGTGTTACGAGTGAAAAGTGCAACGAAAAGTGACGGACCCCGGGCTTGAACCGAGATCCTCTGGGTTGCAAGGCAGACGTTCTGTCGTCGCGCCACGGCCGCCACCACATTGCACTCTTCTACTCGTCTTCTTATACTAATTAGAAACCCGTGACGTGTGTACACACGTGACACTGTAAGGAGTGGAATGATAAAATATTTATTTTTATCAGCACTTAGATTTTAAACAAAAACGATCAAAATTATTTCTGTTGAATTTGTATTGTTAATTGGACTCTGCGCGTAATTTGGATTTATATTTATTATGTATGATAACATATCAAATGGTTTAATTCATTGAATTGAAGTCATACGCCCATAATAGCCAATGCTTTTGGTATTTACTATATCGGACGGTGAATTACTGATCACGATATTCTATGTTAATTAATGTTTTCAATTTCAATTACGAATGTTTTTATTCACAGCTTCATCAGTTTGAATTAAACTTCGAGTAACGTTAAATTTAGATTTGTGTTAGGTATATCCCGTTTACCATGTACTCGATATTTTCGATTAATCGATCATATGAGTATGAATCCGTTGCATGCGCGAATTTAAATTCAAATTGGATTAGAGATGAACTTTTCGCATTTTATAACTCATCTAGTAAGCAATTACTGCGAGCCCGGATGATTGGAGATGATATTAGTTCGCGAAACTCTCGATGGCAATCTTCTGCGTTACCTAATTTATCACACATTATTATCGCGACTATACCATAGTTCACTGTTCTAGAATAGAGCGACTAAACACACAGTAAAACAGCGTGAAAGCTGAGCAATTATCATTAGTCAGCAATCAAAGCCTCATAATTACCAAAATAATTCAGTCGATGATCAAAGGAACATCAAGCCACATCGAAGCCCGCGTCCGTAATCCGCGTCGATCGTTAAACGCCTATCCGCGTGAATTTTGCTCCCGGATCACGTAGCTCGGCTAATGCGATAGCGTTCCCCCTGTGACGGCGGCGGCGGCAACGTCTGAAAAAGAAAAAACGCAAGCTACGAAAGCCCACACCGCGGTGTGGCAACGAGCCACGTGCTTTCCTACGTATACAGCCGAAGTTGCGCCTCCCGCGATACGTAACACGCCCGCGCGCGGCCCTTGTAATCCGAGGAGCAACAGCGCAAAATGTATAGCTTTATACGTGCGCACGCGCGCATTTGCAGTCTCGCGTGGGGATATTATGTTGTCCTGGTGCAACTCGTCTTGGCATGCTCCGTACATACCAGGCGACTGGCGACGTTAATTTTCATCGCGCGCAGTACTACGATGCCTCCTCGTATGCCCGCCTTTTGTTCCGCTTGTATTATACAGTGTGCATAGCCTTGACGTCGGGGGATGAGTTTTGGGCCCGCACCTATAACGAGTGCACCTACGATGATTCATCGATTCTGTGACAAATTTATTTCTTCATTGGAATCCCATGTTCCAAGTATGCTACTTTGCTATCCATGGGTTGGAAATTCATTTTAATCTAGTTCCGAACGGCTTCAAGGGCTACTCAAATATTTATTTTCAATTTATAACTTTTCAGAAACTAACTTAATTACCCCGATCCGCCCACTCTGCTCTGTATCCGGATCCAATAGGTTTCTGGTTTACAACAACCAGCGCCCAACCGAAATCAATCGATCGAATTTTTGTTTACCTTAGCATAACAAGAAAGACCTATGGTGTACAGAGCTAACCAAATTATTGAAACTAATTTAGCCTCAACGGAGCTTAGGTAGGCTTAAAAAATTTCACGATCAATAAACCCATCATACTATCCGTTACAAGCCTCAAAAGCGCGCGTAATTGTACCAGACGTCGCGTATTCAATATTCATATATTGATCTTTTCAAAGCAATATATAGAGCTCTTAAAATATCAAATCCTCACATATGTAAATGTATTCATGAATGAAATCATGATTCATGACGAAAATAATGAGCGTACTACAATCCACAACACACTTAGCTACATGTAGTGTAGTACTTAGTACGTGTATATTCATACACTATATGTATACAATTTATGTGGATGTGCGTGTATGTGTGTGTGCAACAAATAGTCAGCTTGACAAGCAATACGACCAAACGTATACATGTACATCAATTTAAGTTAAATTCAACCATATAACTGAAAATGAGCTGAACACAAGCACGAAGATACTAATTATAGTTCTACATCATTCTAACAAAGTAGTCCTTTAAATTAACAAGCAGACCATCATTTACTTAAGACCACGCAAATATTGTACGAGAGCTGTATCCTATAACCCCATGGCTCATCGGTACAGTCACAGAAATAAAATCGCGCCAAAAGCTCGTCAGACTTGCATTAACAGCTATTGATACGGAAAAATCGATGGAACAATGCAATATAGTCATTATCTTCATTTGATATTCGACGGTATGGATACTTATAAATGTTTTATGATGAACAGAGGCCATTCGATCATTTTGAGGGATTAACTACGACTGAAAGCCGTAATCCCTGCATCTGCGCGCTATAAAGAATCTGAAAACTAGTGCATGATACATACGTCAAAATTTAGGAAGTTTGAACTTTTTAGACAAAAAAATTATTCTAGACAAGTATATTTTAAAGTAATGTATTTAATATAATTAAGTATCGCTTTACTTTTACTTATTTTCTCATTATTGGAACTCACGATCTGTTAGTGTTTTTCCTTCAGAAAAAGACATGTACATAATCTTTTAATCCAACAAATATACGCTTTATTTATTTTTTTTTATATGCTTTGTTGAAATAATGTAAATAACTATGTGCAAAAATGATTTAAAATTTAAATGTGTGGCTTATACGAGTCAATAGTCATTTATAAAATTTTAACATCAGCACTGTTTCGGTGCTACCCTGCAGCAACATAACTAATCCCGCATTGATAATCGCAATGTTAACCCATGATGAATAAACACGGGGTATGTACTGTATCGCAGCAGTCATTGCAGCTCGACAAACGCGGAGTATGCACTGTATTGCAGCAGCATTAAATCTCTTTAATTAAAACGTAAAAGTCACGCGTATTGTAGATCGCGAGGCTCAGGCGCCTACACCACTCACATGTTGCATGCTAGATGGATGCTCGTGTTATTTTATTGACATTTTGCTTTTCTATGCCAATTCCAATACCTATCAGTGCATCATACTATACCCTTATTTTCAAATGAAATGATTTCAACTAGAATTAATATAATTATTTTACAACAGAATTTATTTGGATCATACACTACAAAAAGGAAATCTTAATTTAAGATCGCCTAGCTCGTCAGAAATTTGTTGCGTAAAATTGTTAAAACTCTGTACAACTAAATTTAATTGTGCTGTTAAATAAAAAAATAACACGTTTAAAAATATTTATGTGAGTACATACAAATATTTTTGAAAATGAAACAAATTTCAGATGAGGTGAGCTTAAATAAATATTTCATTTTTGCAGTATGTATTATTTTTTTGCTCATTACGATCGATATATAAATTTTTTTGCATTATCCCTGTATTTATTTATTTTTTAATGAAATTAATAATATAAATCGCTCAGAGAGAGACCATAAAAACGCATCAAAATATTTTATATCTTTTGACAATATAATATTACGTATATATAGTGATGAATCTTCAACAGTTCTTTGACGTATGTAACAAACAAATTTCTTGTGTAAAGCTTCACCAAATTTTGTTTATAAGATTCAAAACAAATAAAGCAGAGCATCGTCAGCACTTTCTCACGGCCCTGCCCAATATTCATAAAAATGCGCTTTCGAAGCTCCCTTGGCGGTAAAAGCGGGAAAAACAAACCGCCGAAACAATGCCCATGCGTATTAGTTTTTCCCGCAATCGTATCATCCCTGTGAAGAGATACACGAAACGAGTCAGAAAGCAAATTGATTTTCCCAAGCCGCGAGCTTGCGTGCGTCGCTGCCGGCACCGTTGTCGCAAGTATATAACTTGTCCGCAAGTCGATTTTGCGCTCCACGCGATATCCTCTATAGACGCTAGTGAAGCGTCATGCGAAATGCGTCCGCGCGCTGATGTTCTTATCGTGCACGTGATGCTGGAATCCTGGCGTTTAGGCCTCAACGTTTATTACGCCAAATGAGTGAATCAATTACTATGTGCTATTAATTGGATGACTTACGTATAATTCTTGGAGGATTTATCCATCGAAGAATCAAAATTAAAATTTAAACAATCGACCCTATAGCATGCAATTTTTATCAATATTCTTTCTAGAGGGTATAATTCAAAGAAGGTTCACATAAACTTTCGACCTGAAATAAATAAATTATCGCATTAAAATACAAATATACAAATAGATGAATTGATCTTTTCTAGTTTGAAATTCAACGCATGCGAGTAAATAACCCGATTATATGTTCATTCTCATACTCCTTAGATTGATAAAGTATGTACACAGATTTTGCACTGATTGTCCTATTAAAATTCATAGGCTTCCTTGCCAATGCGATAATCTTAAGTCTTCTTCTAATAATTTAAGCGCTGTACTTGTAATGCATAGTGTGTACCTTCTCCATAGTTTAACTTATCATAGCAATGCACCGTATATTTACTGCAATTTAAAATCGTTTGAAGATCATGCTGTCTGTTTAAAAAAATTAAAAACCTATTTTATTGATAATTTTATTAGCGCTAGAAGAAATAAAATATGTAGAAGTAGAGTGTAGGCATAAAAAGCGTGCATCTTAAGCTATACCGATCAATAAATGATATCATATTCTGATCCATCAACACTTATATATAACTTAGAATTATTTTAGCCTGAAAATTCAAGAATTATTAATTTGTTCACTGTTACTGCCCTTAGATCGCTAATTTTCGTTTCAAAACATTCGAACTAATGCGTTTTGCATTTATTGTCCCAGCCTTTCAAATCAGGAAAATTGCAATCTCGCGGAAGGCATCATAAAGATTAGTTACCCAAGCCGCCTTACATGAAGCTTCCCACACAATCAATATCAAACAATAAATTTGACTTTATCACTAAACTGTGCACAGCACCGGAATAGTCGATTTAAAATGAAACCCACTCGGTATTCGCCAACAACGCCGCACGCGGCGCTCCACGCGAGTCACGGTGGTCGCGCAAAGCGTCTCTTATTTCGATATACCCATAGTTTATAATAGTGCATCATTGCTCGCTCTATGCAAGGAAGCAAGCAGCGCGCACAAAGTTCAACTTTAAATATGAAATCCCTTCAAACCCTACGGGTTAATCAATTTCGCTCGAGCGCACGCTGGCGTTGCGACAGCTTCTCGGAAACTTTCAGATAAAAGTCTTGGCACACTTAAATACATCCCCCTATTAGTCGTGACATAATATGCCTTCCGATTTGCGAACGATCTCTGCCTATCGTTACCAAACCTTTTATATTTTTGTTGCCTAGCTCGCCGTATAAATAGTATACCTATACCTTATATAAACCGACGAACCGTTCGTATTATAATTAAGACCGTTATGCGGTGTACATGCGCGCGCGCGTGTTGCGCTTGATGATATAAAGAAGGTGTCTGTTCTTCCGGCCAAGGACTTTTGGCTGTCCTGTTATTGCGTGCGCCTTGCTGTTCTTTCTGAAAAAAGAAACAGTACGTACAATGGGTACACGTACTTTGCGCGATGGAAAAACCAAGAGACTGAGACGACGGAGAACGTAGGATTTAGGATGACGAATGGATGTCCGAGTCGCTATATGACTTGTGTATATATATATATATATATATATCTTTCGCTTTCGTGCGCTCTACAGGTTCATTGGGGTTAACTTTCTTATGTAATACCATGAAGCCTTTTCTTTCAGCAACTGCGCAGCCGTAGTAATAGTTTTTTTTACTGGACGTGAAATGATTCGTTGAGAATATTGCGCGGAAATTGACTTGTTGCTGCTGTTTACTTCGTTGTCACCTTCTTTTTTCTTTCAGAAATCGGAGTTTGTCGAGAGCTTTACAGAATTACCAAGATTTTTTTCAAGGACACTCATGCTATTTTGCGTATATATGCTATAGTATATAAGTGCTAATTAAATGTGAGAAGCAAAAACATCAGCTATAGAAATTTATCGACATTATAATGCCGATAATTGCTCTCGACGCTAACTCATTTCTCATCAGTGGTCTGCTTGTAGCCACGTATTACAGATAATAAGAAATTAATTCAATCATGCACATTAGTTCGTAGTACAGTAAAGATGCAGTATTTTTTACGCAAATACTTTAATTAATTACTAATTTTTCGTATCAAATTTTAAATTATTAATTTAAATTATTACCCTAACATGTATACAATATGCAAAAAGTTTTTCAGTGAAAACTGTGACAGATAAAACTTCATAACAAATATCAACTACGAAAGTTTTCCTAATTTACGAAAACAATTCGAGTATTCAATTTATAACAATTCAGACAATGTTCAAGATCTTTAATGTGTCTTCGCTACTGTCCCAGTTTTCCAATAAGATAATCAGAATGCGACGTTGTTCCGATGAAACTCAGGGACTTTATCAGGAAACATCTTATACTTTGCCAGTGTTATATTTGCACTGTTTAATGTAAGTCTATTTTTATGTGAGCACATCAAAATATTTTATCTTTTTATAAAGTACTCAATAGCTGTTACAATGCCGCTACCCTAAGCTGGTCTTGGGCGTTGTCGTCCAGATCGGACGGGTAGGTGCCTATCACCGCTACACAGTGCGTTCTTAGGTTGCGAATAGAGGAACAGCCCCTGAGAAAGAGGTTAGCTGCGAATAAATTGAATAAGCAGCCGCGGACAGCCGATAGGAACAGGCGTGGGTGTGATGAGCCCACACTGTCGAACGCATTCATCTAGAAACACTACGCAAGCACCACAACAAAAAAACACTTCACATTATCTCTTATCTCTCAATCTATCTCTTTCATCACACATTACAAAAATGGGAAAAAATCCTGCTGCCGAGGAGGATGCGGGAGCGATGACAACTGCCCCGAAAGGGGATGTGTAGAATGATTCGTCACCTGGTCTTACGCGGTAACGATGCCAGCGAAGGCGCGCTGTCTTGCAGGGGGGCGTTAGGATGCGAGAATGAACCCGTAGTGTGTCTGACGACGAATTGACACTGTCCTCGTCAAAGTCGGAAAGCTCTCATACTTAGTTCTAGAGAGGTATGGGGGTTATCACCTCTAGAACGGTGGACTCACCTGCGATCGGAACAGGATCCGAAGCGCGCGGGTTTAACATACTATCATGCCTCAAAACATCAAATCCGAACCAAAAGGGACTTAAGGGTCGGAACTTGGAATGTTCGCAGTCTATACAGAGCAGGCGCGTTTAAAGAACTCATAAAGGAAGCTGATAGGTACAATCTAGATTTGGTAGCAATACAGGAATCGCGGTGGCCAGATGGCGGAGTACTAGCATCGGGTAACTTCACGTACCTGTATGGGGCCGGGAGTGGGGGATCTCTAGGCACCGGATTTCTCGTAAGCAAAAGCATCTTACATTTGGTTAAATGTTTTAAATCCGTCAATGAGAGGCTCTCGTACATCATTATCGAAGGTGAATGGTATAGATATGTATTTATTAATGTGCACTGTCCTACGGAGGACAAAGAAGAAGAAGCTAAGGGTCTCTATTACGAAACTTTAGAGCAGGTAATTGACCAGTTCGCGTCTTACGACACAAGAATAGTATTAGGCGATTTCAATGCTAAAATAGGTAGGGAGGAAATGTTTAGGCCTACTATAGGGAAGGAAAGCCTGCACGAAGCCAGCAATAATAACGGTATTAGGGTCATAAATTTCGCGGCGGCAAAAGATCTTATAATCAAAACTACGTGTTTTAAGCACAAGGACATACACAAGGCAACGTGGACATCGCCGGACGGGGCCACGCAGAACCAAATTAATCATTTCCTCATTGAAAAAAGACGTCATACTAACGTTCTCGACGTAAGAGCTTACAGAGGGGCAGATAGCGACTCGGACCACTTCCTAGTAGTAGCCAAATTAAGAGCTAGACTAGTAGCGAATCAAAATAGTAAGCGAGCAAACAAGGTAGAAAGCTTCGATATTGAGAAGCTACGAGATAGAACAGGGCGAATTAGGTACCAGATAGAAATTAATAACAGGTTTCAGGCACTTGAAGAAGCAAACACATCGCCGGAGGGGAATGACGAACCGAATAGCTTATGGGGGGACATCGAAAAAACGGTAAAAGAGGCCGCGAACAAAGTACTGGGTAAAAAGAAAAAGCCAAAGAGCAAACCATGGTTTGACGAAGAGTGCGAACTCTGGTTTGAAAGGTGCAAGAAGGCTAAATTAGATAGTTTACAAAATAGAAGCGTAGGACCGTAGAAGAGTATTCTAACGTAAGGAAACAGACGAGCGCGATCTACAGAAATAAGAACCGGGAGTATCAAAAGAATCTTATTAGGAGAATAGAAACTAACAGTAAGGAAAATAACCTACGCGAAATGTACAGAGGGATTAACGCCATCAGAAAGGGTTTTAGGAGTAGAGCGCAATTGATGAAGGACGAAAACGGAGACCTCGTAACAAATGACAATGAATTACTGTCGCTGTGGAAAAATTATTTCGATAAATTATTAAACGTGCATGAAAATAGCGAAGAATTAGGGGACGAAATTCACACTGCTGAACTCCACGTGGAGGAACCAAGCTACCAAGAAGTAGAGGCCGCGATTAAAAAACTAAAAAACAACAAAGCCGCGGGAAATGACTCTTACCAGCTGCGTTACTCAAATATGGGGGCGTCGAGCTCACTTTCAAAATCTATAAACTAGTATGTGCCATCTGGAAAAATGAAACAATACCCGAAAATTGGAAGGAATCTATCATTATACCGATTTTTAAAAAGAGGGATAAGACAGACTGCAATAACTATATCGGTATCTCACTTTTAGCAACGTGCTACAAAGTTCTGTTAAACGTAATACAAGCTAGACTCACTCCATTCGCGGAAGATATAGTAGGAGATTATCAGTGCGGATTTCGGCGCAACAGATCGACGAGCGATCAAATGTTTACCATAAGACAGTTGTTAGAGAAAAAGTGGGAATTTTGCGAAACCATACACCAACTATTTATAGATTTTAAAAAAGCGTACGACTCTATTAAGCGAAGCAAAATGTATCAAATTCTAGTACTTCTCGGTGTACCGAAAAAACTCGTGAGATTGATTCAAATATGTCTGAACGGAAGCACGGGAAAGGTCCGAGTAGGCGGTAATATATCAGAACCCTTCACGATACGCGATGGTTTAAAACAAGGGGATGGGCTCTCTACGGTGCTGTTCAACTTAACGTTAGAGTATGTCGTTAGAAAAATGCAGGTTAGCCAGCTGGGCGTAACGCTTAATGGAACAACGCAGATACTAGGCTACGCAGATGACTTGGATATACTGGGGGATTGTAGGGAAACGGTAGCAAGAAATGCGGAAATCCTCATAAAAGCGGCAGAGTATACAGGGTTAGAAGTTTGTGAATCAAAAACAAAGTACATGATTGTGGATAAACTAGGCATCTGCAGAGGGGAGAGAGATCTCAGAGTTGGGGATTTTACTTTTGAAAAGGTTAGCAAATTCAGGTATCTGGGTACAACCATAAATGATAGAAACGAGATTAATGTCGAAATAAACAAGAGACTCCATTCGGGTAATGCTTGCTTCTACGCCGTGAGTAATTTACTTAAGTCGAGGCTGTTGTCTAAAAACGTTAAAATAAGAATATACAGGACAATAATACTGCCGGTGGTTCTGTACGGGTGCGAAACGTGGGCTCTCACTAAGCAGGCGGACAACCGTTTTAGGGTATTTGAAAATAAAGTGTTGCGAAAAATATACGGGCCGAAGAAAGATGAGGAAACCGAGGAATGGAGAAGACTACACAATGATGAGTTACACAATCTGTACGCGTCACCAAATATTAACAGAATAATAAAATCGCGCAGATTGGGATGGACAGGGCACGTATCGAGAATGTGAGACGACCGTACGGCAGCGCGTGTCATGAAGGGCAGGCCGATGGTAACGCGACCTCTAGGTAGACCTAGACGTAGATGGGAGGACAACGTAAAAGCGGATCTAGTAAAAATAGGACGGGTGGGTGTCGATCGGAGAGGTGCATCTTGGGTGGGGTTGACACAAGATAGGGCAGCGTGGAAGGCTTGCGTGGATGAGGCGATGAACTTTCGAGTTCCAAATGCCACGTAAAAAAAAAAATAAAGTACTCAATAGAGAATTATTTTGCTTTCTTCCTAAGGAAGCCTTGTATAATAGAAATTTTTGGAGTTTGTGTAAAAGCATATAGGAAGTGTTGATGCATTTTTAGTCAAAATATAGTGTTTTTGCAAAATGTCCGTGCGGATGTGTGTGTTCGTTCATATACATCTGTATCTCCGCTTCTATATCAGTGGATTTTAATTCAGCAAATCTCATTTTTTTGTTTTTACTATAACATAAAGAGAAAGCAGCTCGTTTTTAAATTTTGTAGACGCATTTTTTTATAGTGATTTTATAGTTTTAATATTGAAATATTTTCTGAAAAAGTTATTTAAAAAATTGGTAAAAGTAGATTGCTTAATGTGTATCTGATAAAGAATAAAATTACCTATATTTTTACTGCAGAGAATTTATATTATCGTTCGTCGTTCTTTTATTATACACCGTGATGTGCATTTTTCTAACCATTTTATAAAAAATCATGATTATTGAAGAACAACATACCGCACTTTCATTTTAAGTCATTTCATGAAACAGATCCTTAGCCAAACATTATAAACTGACAAAAGTCGTTTTCTTATGGGACTCGATAACTGGAGCATCAAAGCAAAAATTGAAAGCAAGAAAGAGACTTATAATTGATTATGTATATTTAATTGATTACAAATAATTTCATCCATCAAACGAAAAAGTCTATAACCATAAATACAATCATTCGCTAGAATGGTATTGCATCGAATCAAAAAATTAATTCATACCACTAAGAAATTTACATTCAATTACTTTACAAGTGAATTAACTTACATTATAAGATTTTTGATATATTTAATCGCTTATGTACAATATAATTATTTGCTTTTTTTTGAAACTAAATTATAAAAGTTATTTATCATCAACAAATTATTTAACTAGTAATATATTGAGCAATCAGTAAACACTATACAAATTTGTTGTTAAAAGTTGATGTTACATAAAATATAAAGATCTGACACATCATATTAAAAGGTAATTTGTTTGTTTGGATTTAAAAAAAACGTTGTGTCTGCTCGCTAAAAATAACCCTTTAGTGAATTCACACATTCTAAAAAATCCTATATTGATTTTTGCCAAAATTAATATTAACAAATCACCCGCCAACGCAGTTGCAGAATATAAATACTCATATAACAATAATCTATATACATATAATTATTAAATTTAATTTAATTTGAATGATTCATCCCAGTTTTTGCAAATATCGTAATATAGCGACATTGCTCACATGTTGATTTTACATAATATTGTAAATATATATAAATTTACATCTATCAAAACATGATTATATGAGCGTAAGAAACAATTAAAAGTGCTTCAGCAATGAGTATATATTATACAAATTGTATAATTTGATACGGATCAATATGAATTCTGTTATGCTATTGAAGTGATTCAAGAAGAAAGAAGAAGATATATAATGCAATAAGGGTTTTTACACGGAAGGATTCCTTGCAGTAAAATCCGCGTCACGAGCATGCTACCACTACTATAGAGTATGGGAAACAAAAGCAGCTCGGATACATCGTAAGTGCCGAGCTTCGTGGCGTTACTCTTTTAATAAAGACGTATATGAACGGCTCAATCATATGTACGCAGGAGACATTTACACAGTATTATGCGTGCACGTTAAAGATCGCATGCATAATAAACTTACGCGGGAAAACAGGATCAAAAAAGCAGAAAAGTTTCATGATATAATGTTATATTTTGGTTAATCCGCTCTCTGAATCTGAAAAAGTGAAAAATTATTCTAAGGAGTAACTCAATTTGGACTCTGAAGGAGTAATTTTCCACTCTTTCAGATTTACAGAGCAATGAATTCTCACAATTTATTTACATTTCTAAACTTTATTGTGGTCCAAGTACTTATTTTGTTTGTAAAAACCGTATGAAATAAACCATAGCGACTTAGAGGTGTATGACTATATTTTTTGCTTTCCTCCCAGGAAGCTTTGCAATAATAAAATGTTCAGTTTCGCTAAAACTTCATTGAAACGAGATGTTTAAATATCAAATCATGTATTTTTAGAACATGTCCGTGCGAATGGCTGTTATGTGTGTGTTACAACCCCAAATTCAGAATCAAAAAACTTGTACACACATACACCTCTCTAAGTGTCACCCTTCCCCTATTTTAAAGATTTTGATTAGATCTTTCTGATTACCATAAACTTTTGCTGAGAAAATTGTTCATTCAGTAAAATAATTAAGATTGAGAATATTAAAAAAAGCATAATATGTATACTGTATATCCAAACAATATTTTATTTATAGGAACTATAAATTTAGTTAGAGGAAGCTACGTGCTAAAGAATTGGCAGCGGTTTTTAAATATACTTGAAAAATGTTTGATGCATTACATGCCTAAACTCTCAAAAGGTGTGGCTATATTCTGCAATCAATTCGACATTCAATATGTTTTGTTAAAATACAGAGCAGACAAATTTAAAGCGTTTTTTTCAAATATTTTTTTAAACTATATTTTTTAGAATATAGTAATTTATTTGTGTACACGAAAAACAATGGAATCAATTTCTTTTATAAAATGTACTATTTTTTATTTGATTACGCTTCTCTATATTCTTGAAAAAATACAGATCTAAACAGTCTCGTAAAAAATTTAATTTCACAATAATATATTATAGCACATTTTATAATGATGGTAATAAATCAGACTCTTGATGAATTTAACGAATTTATAAGAAGAAAAGCAAATAAAAAGGCGTCAATTTTTAACTGCCGAATGCTAAACCCTAAGCGATGCCAAGGTAAAAATTTGTAAATATAATGATAGTGAAAGAATGTTTTTGATCACTAACGCACATTCCCAGAGAAACGGTCATGCGTAAGTCACGGAGTTCGATCGTCGAATAATCAGTAAATTTATTAAAAGTATAAATCCCTCAAGAATTAAGCCTTTGATTCAGCAAATCTAGCTACTTAGCACTATATTTATGAAATAATAACGCTCTATTTTTATTCTGATTCTCTAGTCCGTCTCTTCATTAATAATAGACCATTTGACATTTGAATAAATCCGCAGTATATATACGGGAATAGTATATTTCGATACAAGTGCGCAAAACTTGATTCTACACGAGTAGGTGGTTTCTCACGAGTGTAGAATCAACTTTTCGCACGTGTATCGAACGTTATTTTTTTATACAGGGGCGGAAAATGTGCTTGAACGCACGCGGAGCGTGCGTAAGAGTGCATATTACGCACACTGTATCAAAAATACAAAATACTTTACTGGTTACCAGCACATGTAGGGCTAAATATGAATGTAAACCGCTAATACAATAGCAAAATTCGCCACGACTTTGAACGCAGACAACTCAAGCCAAATCAAACGCATATTCAGATTTAAATTGAATATTTATTCAAGTTCAGTAGAAATATAGGCACACAATTTTCTACTATAACATTTGTCTAAATCAAATCTAGATTAATACTCATGCAAAAATCTTTGAAGACAATTAGACATAGCTTCATGTAAGCGTAGATAGATGTAGATTCAGTCAATATAATTTAACTTTCACTATCCACTGAAAAGGTATAATTATCAAAAATTTGAACGTAAACCTTATTTTATGGCAATGTGAATTATCTGAGCAGCGTCAGTGTGCGCAATGTTGTAAGAAGCTGTATGCACAAATTAAATTTGAACCATAATGACTTTTTTAAGTACAGCTCTACTTTGTTTTAATGACTGCGTTCTTTTTTGAAAAATTGGAAATTCAAAAAGCCATGTTGTGGTGTTGCAAATGAAGAAAATATACCTGTATTCCAATCATTCTCATGCATGCTTATATAATAAAAAATCAATGATTATTTGCTATCCATCGAATTTATTTCAACTCTAATGTGCCTGCGTGTTTGAGTTTTATTGATGATTTTTACCTTTAAAATAATACAGTACCTATATTGATTACAAATATGCGAAATCTATTAAAAATCTACTATTTAAAAGTACCTATCAAAATCAAATTCTTTCAAAGATGCTTGAGAGCGATAGAAGAAAAATGAAACAAGCGTGATTATGAACGTTTTCATGCCCTTTAAATAGAACGAAACAATGAGCTTGGTATAAAATTGATTTCTTTCGTGTGAGAGATGTTTGGTTCTATCGACCCACAGGTGGCCAAACGCAAAAACACAGTCACGCGGGTTTGCGGGGCAAGCCTTCAATTAACTCTCATCCTTCTGGCATTCTGGGTAAAACCTGTCTTGACGTCATTATAACAACGAATCACACCATCTTGTGGTGATAGCTCATCAAAATAAATAAAACATTCACGTTGTAAACTTACAGTTTCACTCGTCGAACGAGGGCTTTGACGCTCGCTGAGCACAGTAAAAACACCTATTCAAGCCAGCGTGTGCAGAGGAGGAGGTCTCTGGGAACGAAACTTTTAGACAGCTGTCAATTTGCCCTCAGATTTCATCAAAACGGGAAAAATTCCGCTCGAAAAAAAAAAATTCGCTCCGGTAGGAGGAACGAAATTATACGAGCCTCGAGACGACTCGGCGAAAAGCGTCGAGAGGTGAACAACAGGCGGCAGCGAGAGGCGCGAAAATTAATGTATGGGAGGCGCAGCACTATTGCGAATTATGTAGGCGCGCCGATATAATATAATAAAAATCTGATACGCAACACGAACACGAAAAGCCCCTTAAGCGATGATAATAAACTTATCTGCTACGCAGAGCCGGTCTTTTTTCTCGTTTGCCTTTTGATAAGGGATGCGTGCGCTCGCGCCGACCGGCTGACTACGACCGCACGATGAATTAAGACACTCTCACGCCGTGAAAGTTCGTAATTAACTATGCAGGTGCATCGCTGTGTGCCTTTGAAGAACTTCACTCTCGGGCTTGCGAAAATTCAATATTTCATAGAATTCTGTTTATTTATTTTTTCCCCCTTTAAGCCATTCAATGTAGATGCTCATTCAATGGCTTTCATGCGGAGAGGTGAAAATTTCTTTCTTTTATACCGAGGATAATTTGAAAAATTGGCTCCAGGAGGTAGAGTGGATTTTTTAAATGGATTTTCAGCAAGCCTGTGACTGTAGTTTAGAACTCAACGCCAATAAAACATGCCGATGAAATATTGCGCAGCTACATACTTATGAGGATCATTTCTGAAAATAAGTTGCGAAGCTCTCACTGTATTGCATGGGCAAAAATGAAAATTTTCGGGGGAAAAAGAAGTGCGTTGAATTTTGTAGCTTGACAAAGTTGCCTTTAACGCAGCTCATATACCGCAGTTTCATTGCATCTGTGTGCCAATATTGAGAGCTTACTCCTCAAAATGCGTGATAACCGATTGTCACGGAATCTTTTGATTAATAACAACAAAGAAACTAGCACGCTGCACAAGCTAACGCTGGGCGATACGTTTGACTTCAACAAAAACTTCCCTCAAGAATAATAAAGAGAAAATCGAATTAAATTTCTAATTTTCTGCAGCTTTTTTCTCTTAGTGAGAAACTGGAACAAATTGCTCCCACTCGTGATACGCGAGCTCGCGTGAGCCGGTTGCTATCACTTATTCAAATGAACTACATTATTTCATTGCATCGTCTTAGGTATGCATATCATAGGTATCGAATAAGTAGTAACAAATGTTACCAACCGACCTCTAGAAGCCACGCGACAATTTGCCACCGACACGCGTATAAGATAAGCCGCACTACGTTAGCAAGGGCCATAAGATGTCACTCGAACACTCGTCTGCGAAAATTCATGTCCAACTTACTCTGGCCGTGTCGTCCCAGCTTTTGTGCTCTGTTTTACTTTGTTCACTGTCTGCGCATTTTTCATAAATCTCCTCTCGCGCGGGCGCGGATCTGCGTAGGCCAAAAGCCGCCATGAAAATGATTTGCGCCGCGAAAAAATTAAGCCTCCAACTTGGCTTTATGAAAGCTCGAAAAGTCGGAAAAAGTTGCTTACGCTCTTTTTACTACCAGCCTATAGCACGTAGCCAGTATGAGCTGCGAGATCGAAGAGAACAAAGGAAGTTCACCTTTGAGCGATATTTTTCTAAAGAACGGCGCTTTCTGTGTATTTTTCAGCGAAAAAGTGAAGAGAACTCTGGGCGGTTTTTTAAGCAAGATTAAATAAAAGTCCAAACGGTCGAGTTGAAAGCATAGCTGAATCTATTTTCATTGTAAGCTATCTCAATTTCGCTTGTTCGATTAGAGGAAACTTCGTTTCGGGAATGAATTTTCCGCGCATTGTTACGGCCTTTGAACGAAAAACTTTTGATAATAAGTACGTAATGGGGCAGAGTTACCCATCATGGAAAATTCTGTAATTTCAATGCATTCCTTTGGTATTACCTTCTGCAGTTGAAAAATTAACACGAGTTAAACGTAACATTAAAATAAATTATCTGAAAGAAGATAAAGCGTGCAATTCATTTGATCAACGGAACAATGAAACATTTTCAGATGAAGTAAAATTTGCCAATGTCTGAAGCCAAATAATTATACCATCAGTAATTTTCGTGATTCTACTGATTTGTTTCAATATGTAGCTGGAAAGTATGTAGCTGAAATCAAAAGCATGAATAACCATAACGTACAGTTCTGATTTCCTTAGTCAAATCAAAACTTTCATGATAAAATAAAAACTTGTGATTCCAATCGTATACTTATTGATACATCGAAAAATATCTACGATGAACGCAGAATTTTCGAACAGTTCTATTATAAAAGATAATGGCATTTACCGATCACGTTTGGTTACTAGTGAAAAGACCAAGACATTGCGGAAAACGTCAATTTCTGTAATTCTTCTTTTCACTCAAAAATTGATAACTTCTATATAGAGTGAAAAAAGGTCCGATGCGTCATGCGAGGTGACACAAGAAAGTATCGGGACGGATCGTCGATGGAGCGAACCGTTTTGCACTACAGCCGCAAACGCGATTTCCGCCGAGTGTTGCGCCGTTTCGAAGGGTATATAAAACCAGCCGATCGTACCGAGCCTTTTCTTTTTCGCGCTAACCCAATGTTTTGACAGCGCCGACGGCGCTCCTTTTCTGCTTTTTACGCTTTCGATCTCGTTTCCCGGGATGTAGCAACAACATTCAACAACGCGCCCGTATATGCGCGTGTGTAATGTGAATACACATTATACGCCAGAGTAAGCTAGGGAACTAGCGAAGCCCATCAAAATTGTAACAGATACGCAAACTTTCGCCTACCCTCTCCTTTATAGCGTACGTATCTCATCAAAAATTTAAAAGACAAGGTATGATGGAGCGCAAACAAATAAAAACGTTATTATGATTTCTGGAGCTCGGCGGAAGGTCATAAAAACAAATAATTGTACTTACCTGCTGCAGTAAATGGAATAATACGCTCTGCGCATTACTATAAACATCAAATGATATACCGAAATTCACACGGGTGCGATGCTACGTTTGAGTTTATAGTGAAAGCCAACGAAAAGTAAAAACTAAAACTTAAAAGTTTGAGATGAAAAATGCATATGGAGCAAAGGTCTGACTTACGTTTTGCGGAAATCTCAACGCTGAAGGAAGCGATGAGCAAAAACGTTAAAAATAGCGCCGAAGAAGTTGATGTCGAACCCATCGCAGCACCTTCCTCTATCTCTCTCTCTCTCTATCTATCTATCTCTCTCTCTCTCTCTCTATCTCTCTCTCTCTCTCTCTCTCTCTCTCTCTCTCTCTCTCTCTGTCTGTCTCTCTTTGGAACTCCTTGCGATTACACGGTCAGCTCCCTTGTCTTAATTGCTCTCGCGTTGTTTTCTACCTGTAATTATAGTAATACAGATTCTGGTTACATTGAGAAGAAAGTTTATTTCAAGAAATAGCCAAACTTCTGCGTAGTAACTCGTGCTATCCTTTTATGGAAAACAAACTTGTTTTTTGTAAGCCTTTTTGTTTCGTCGTCAACTTGTTTTTTCAAACGCACGCGCGGTTATAAAAATTTTTACGTCTGACTTGTCGATCTAAAGTAATAATTTTAAAACGAATGAATAGAAGGTATTATCGTTTGAGCCTTAAAAAGTGGCATAATAGTCGTTTTTTAGCCGATTAACGAATTTATATAAAATGGTCGAGTATTAAAATCCGTGTCGAAAAAATGATAAAATTAGTTCACTCATGTGTATTATAACGAACTCAAAATAGCTTTATCGTCTCCTACAAAAGCTAGCACCATGTGTACCGAGTGGAAGTAGATTCTTTTATACACCTAGCGTGCTTGCAGAACAACTCGCAGGCGAGCGAGGCATGGCTAGTGCGTTTCGCGAAACGGATACTTCACACGGGGAAAAGGAACACCTATGTCTCATCGTCAATGAAGTATGCACACTTTTCCGTCTTATCTTCCGGTATATTCGGTTCTCAATAAAAAAAGACGAATGGAGCACTGAAAATGCGTTGTTAAAAAGACTAAGAAATTCTCGAGTAGAAAAAATTGTTGCAAATCTGCAAATAGTTAAACTGATAACTCATTGAAATAAAGGAGGACGTGTAAGTAGATTGATGCCGAGTACGACCGGACACCGACTCGCTCTGCTGTTCTCGAAATTCAAATTCTTAAAATAGTTATCGGTAGTTTTCGAATCGATCACGGATTCACATATATGAATTCCGAGGGGCGAGCTCGACGGAATCCATAAAACGTTCACCGAGGCGAAATTCGAAAAATCGAAAGACCGCGCACACAGACCGTCTTTAAACTCGACGCGCACACGGTTTACGCCCCCGGAAGGTGCGTTTTCAGACACGATTTAACACCAAGAAAAACATTAACAGTGCAGAAAATTCAAAGCAATAGAGAAAAATTGGTGAACCGTGAAGCAGCAACAGCTCTCCTTGCGCCACGTCCGTGCTTGCCGCCCGATCGGAAGCGATGTATGAGTGAGCGAACCGGCGACTGTAGCAACAGCAACAGCGGCAGCAGGACGAGGAAGTAGACGAAGAAGAAGAAGCAGCAGGCGGTGAGTGCAGTGCGTCGCTTCGGCTCGTGTCCGTCCCTCTCGATGCTTCCGCCGCGAGCAGGTGGTTTTGAATGGGACGAGAGTCCGCGCGGGCGCCGAGGTGATCCCTTTTCTACACGGCGCTGCTGCGCGCGGCGCTTGCGCCTCCGCAGGTGTGCGTGCGTGTGTAGGTATATGAGGGGCCACGAGTATCAGCGCAAAACGTATAACAAGAGGGAGACGGACTCGGGGCGCGCGCGGAGGAGATGATTTTTCCCGGCGCGTTTCCGTTCGAGGTGTGCCGCACCGCTGCTGCTGTTGACTTCTTATTCTACTTCTTCGTTTTTCTCTCTCCGGCGTTTCGGCGCGAGATTCATCTGTTGACGACGCCTTTACGCTTCGGTACGTGACGCGTGGGAAATTCGAAGGCTTTGCACGGCCGTCGGAGCGTGCGAGCTTGATGAGCAGCGTTTTGAGGGCTCGTGCGAACATTCGTGATGAATTTTTCCGATGGCTCGTAGTTGCTTCCTTTGTTTTCATCTCCGACTTGCGCGTTCCGCTTCGAGCCCTGACTTCATTCTGATTGAAAACTTCAATGCGCGGATTAATGCTCGCGATGTGTCAATGGCGAGTCGCGACTCGGTATTTTTCTATAGAAGGAAAACTGCCGCACGTGCGCTCGTTCGTTTTAACGACGATCGCACATCGCCCCGAACACAAGGTTTTCGTTTTTCATCGCAACATTGCGATGTACGTGAGCAATAAGTAATATCGAGGTATTTGCATGCGCCGCGGTTTTGCTGATTGATCTAAAATAAATTTCTCGGAAACAAACGCAGCCGCCGCCGGCTCTGAACAGAGTATTCGGCTAGTTACGTTGCGAAAGGGCGCATATTCCGGTAAACCTTTTTTTATCCCAGTTAAGGTGAACGTGAAGTTACGTAACTGACGATCTCGTTCGAGGGTTACGTCGATCCGTCAACGTCAATTGGCAAACTCTGACAGATTTCGTTGTATTTACAGTGCGCATATCAACGTATGAAGAAAGAAGACATCCCGTAGCTACGAAGTTGTCTAAAATTGCAAGTAATTATTCCGCACATTGTTTGATAACTGCGGTAAATGACGCAGTATTTCTTGAAGTTTCATCCCACCAATGCACATGCAGATGTGAAACGAATGAATGCGCGACTACGAAGTAAATGAAGCTACCCTCGAATGCGCGAAATCGACTACTGCAGGAACTTGATTCTATAGTCAAACTTTATGCAATAACAAAGGATGGCGTATCCCAACGTTGCAAGTTCCGCGCTTCCAGATTGAATATCCGACTCCACCGTATGACACCAGCCATTTGGTGTAACAAAAATAAAATCCACGTAACGACGGAACGTTTACATAATTCATAACGAGATTCGCAACAATAACATTGATAGAGAGAGAGAGAGAGAGTCTCTCATCTGGAATTAATGTACGACATGCTATAATTCACTAGCTCAGATTTCAAAAAATGGCATAAATAATACATGAACTGACCCGTGAAAAATCACTTGCACCTATATAAAGGTTAACAATAACCGATCCGTCGGCCAATGTCACAGCATTCCCTTGAAACGCGCGCCACCCTAGCTGGTCCCGCAGCGATATCCGGAATAGTCGTCTGCTAAAGAATGCAAATGTGCAGACGGCTTTCCGACAACGATGGTAACGGCGCAGGGATCAGCGGGGCGGCTGTGCTAAATAAAAACGTCGATTATTACGACGAGGCTGCGCAAGAAATCGCGCCTCGATGGGGGGTCGATAGTACGGACGCGCCGCGAATACCGATACACAGTATTGTTTCGATGTCACGGAGCCTTCCCGTCGGGATTCGGCATTCTATCTTGGTATTCGCGTGGACGATGGCTATTGTAGGCGTATAAGCACGAAAATAGTGTGATGAATTCGCCGAATCAGGCTGGTGCCTATCGAAGTCGCGTGGCCGATGGGTGATTGTAGAAATACCAAAAGTCGTTCGCAAATCGAAATAGTACATTACGATACGTGTAACTTAAATGGTTCTTTTTTACACGGCGGAGTTAGCACCCGAGCGTAGCGAGAACACTGAAATTGAACCATTTAAATTAAGAGTATCGTATAAAATTTGATAGCACAGACTGCGCAAGCACAATTCGTAAGTCTCGCCTATTCGTGATTAAAGTAGTCCTTATTTGCACCGCGGTGCACTCACTTACGGTGCAAAAAAGGACTACTATAATCACAGATAAGCGTGACTTAACAGCGGATTTTAGCCACACTGTGCTATAAAACTACTTTGGGAGCGGTTGTTTTTCTGTATTTTTTCTTTTATCCTTATTGGAAATGAATTCACGCTGGTGTGCAAAAAGTCGTTATTATACCGACGCGTGGGCGATAATGCAACGTATAAATAGAAACGCTGATAGAATAGTAAAAAGTTTGAAATTATGACCAAAAGTTCGGTTGAAGCTGTAGGCACTTCAGGCTATGTGAGCTAAATAATTTTTAAATTGGCTTTTTATAGACTCCACGAGCTTTATCGGGTTGAGTTATGAATTAAAACTTTAACGTTTATTTCCATCATAACTTTTCCGAGAAGTAAAAATACGAAATTAAGTTTGAAACAAAAGATTTTTACTTTTCACGTGTAGAGCTTTGCCACCACTTTGTCTGTCGTTTTTAGGCTACAGTTTATCTTATTTGAAGACTAAGGCTAGCGCGCCATAATGGTTTAAATTTTACACACGACGTACCTTTGATGAAAGGAAAACAATCGTTAAGTTGATTATTATTCAGTTTGCCCGCTGTATGCGTGCTCACTGAAAAGTTCGCTGGAACCGAATTTCAACAGATGTTATCAGGCGTTATGAAACTTTTCGAACCGATGCATCGGCGTCGTTTCAAAAATGCGATCAAAAAATTAGATAAATATCACGATTAAATTGAAAATTGAAAATTTCTTCAAGTTTTTGTCTTATTCCGAATAATTCTGTTTCAGTTATTATGCCCAAGTACAATGCAATTATTCGCGTTGCTAATTTATCAATAACAAACACCGTCGGTTAATAATGTATCAATTCTGCTAGTTCACCTTCTGCGTTCTCTGTACATTTGTGAATAAAATTGCGAGCAGTACAACTCCTGAAATGTATGCATTCCGAAATGTAATGTAAGCCGCAATTTACAGGCTCTAAACGTCCCGACTGCTTTAGCCACCTGCCAAATTCATAGAGCCTTCCGTTTGCCTTTAAGACGATTGATGCAAATAAGGTATCGTGTTTATCATGCATACGCATGATTTGGGGGTTTTACTACAGTGCATGACTTTTAAAACACTATAACGCATTAGAAAAAGTGCGCATTACAAACCTACGCAAAAGACTTTTCGGAAATGCTTATCACTCAAGAGATTGCAAAATATCAACTGAGCAAAATTCTTTGCAATAATAGAATTAAAATCTGTTACGCTTATTCATTGTACGTATGCAGAGAGACCTGTAGTTTGATAATAAATTTAAAATAATTATGAGAATAGGTGAAACTTTTTCTGTTTAGCCGCAATAGGCGGAGTGATTTACAGAAGTTGTTTGAGAAGCAATTTTCACATGCAACATTTGTTCACTAACGTTGCTCTGTCCCTCTCTTTTTCTCTGCTCTTTGACTATCCTACTAACCGCACATATTTTCTCTTTTTCTTTGTAATCCAGCAGCGTGAAATAACCAACGCACCTACCTACCTACATGAGCTCGCTCAAAAATAATATTTACGCAGTACATTACCCCAATTATCCTCTTATATCGCTGGGTTTTCTCGTGTCAGAGGGAAAGAATCAAAAATAAATGTTCATGTTAGTGGTGTAATCGTAACTACGCGAAACAAGAATATCAAAAGAAAAAATGAAAATCTACTATGTAAAATTGCAATGCTGCTGATGCATTTTAGTGTTGACGGTGACGCTAATTGAAAAATTTATTGCGCAGATTGCGTTGTAAAGAATTAATTGATGATTGCAAAATTTTGCACAAGAAGGAATAACGCTTTATTAATCTACTCATTTGTTTGATTTCAGTGAATCGAACTTTCATGATATCTATTGTAAAATAAATTGTTCGCAGTATTTCCATTTTATTCGTGATCTGGAAAGGCTTTGTCTTATCGACTGTAAGCCCGAGAATAGAATGAATCGTTTACACATAATCACCTTATAATGAATACAATATTAAAACTGTATAGTCATATTGATCAGTTTGTAGTAATCTTTGAAGTTCGTGATCATAAAAATATTTACGCAAATCCACAATAATATGTAATGCTCAATAAGTCACTCACATCGTTTCAGCCAACGCACATAAGAAATTGATGCAAATTTCTGTACTTCATTTCAATATAAGATTGTCCAAAAATTCGCGTTGATTTTTTCATGTGCTTTTTTCAGTTTGTTATACAGATTTAATAACATTAGAGACATATACTTTTCATTGTATTTTATCCAGAAAAAGTGTAGTGCACAAAAATCTTTAACGAAATACATTATAGTCGGTTGAAATAATCCAAGGGCGCGTGTATAGTAATTTTGCGTTGTCGTTTCCTTTTTTAAAAAACTGAGACAGGCGCCGTCGAACAAAATTTGATGAATTGGTAGTTCAGAGAAAATTAAAATTAGATCAAAAACCCCTCAAGTTCAAATTTCGGGAGAAATCCAATCGATACTAAAAGTAAGTTAAGAAAATGATGAAAATAGCGGGAGTTAAGACTAGTTCCGGTCGAAAGCTTATAACGAAGTAAGTACACAGCTTTTGCGTCGAGGCTTTAAATGGCGGGGTCAATAATTGTGCCATCCGTCATGCATTCCCATCTTCATCGTTGCGCCGATCGATCACCTGGGCGCATCTAGCATCTAGAACGGTTTTGCGCAGTTATATCTGGGTCTGGAAGAAGCGGTGATTTTTCCGTGATAAAACGTGTTTACCAGGATCACCACCCACTGCGCCAAAGATATTCTGTAAGACTTATATTGCAAAGTTGAAAATATTTTTTTACCAAAACAATTGAAAATCCTTATCTGAACGAACAAAGCTTATCAGAATTTTGATACATTCATCAAAGCATGACAAATATCCCGTGCTCCATTTTCCGCTTGTCCTAACTAACTATTCCCGCAGACTGACACGGCTACAGCCCGACGTAATGTGCAATCGTCACATCCATTATTAATCGAAAGCTCGACAGCGATCCGCACATCCTCTGCTATGCTGTACGCTATACACGCGCGTGTAGTATATACAGCACGTCAGTTAACGCAAGCGCGAGGAGCTTTTTAAAGCACCGCGACGACATATCGGCTGCCAGCATCTCCGTTATAAATGAGCGTAGTTTACCCTCTCGCTTCTCTCTCTGTCTCTCTCTCTCTCTCTCTCTCTCTCTCTCTCTCTCTCTCTCTCTCTATCTGTCTGATGTCTTTTCTCCCGCGTTGTTGAATCCCGACGATCATCGAAATAAGACGAATTGTTCTCGCGTCGAGAGCGCGGCGCGAAGGAAAACCTTTAACGCAACGACGATTGTTACGCGCGCTGATCGAAAAGTTTGAGTGCAAGGCTTCAGTCTCGGCGAACTCGGAGATTTGCGAGATAATGAGATCTGTAAATATGAAATTCCTCGTCGAGCCATCCTTTTTTGCACAGCTGACGTTATTTGTTACAAGTCCGTGTGTAATCGATTACCGTTTTGAAGTTTAGGAATTTATCGTTGTGTGCGAGAGCTGCGTGAGTTCCGGAACTAATGGCACAAAGCTCCCCACTGAGGCCTTGATTAAAATATAGTTGATCTTTCTTGATATAAGTGCCTGCATAATGAAAATTTCGCACAGAGAGAAAGCTCGGCATGCGTAGAATTTTTAGATGCATAAATCTGAGAACGAAGACGTGCGCTGCATGCGCGCGTTTAGGAAAAATATTTCCGCATCTGCGGCCGTATACGCTTGCTTGAAAACGCGGTATAATTAATCTAATTACGCCAGCCACGCGATTCCATTGGAATGACGTCAGCCAGGGACAATGCTTCAGCTCATCCACGAAAATCTCCTGTGGACTTTATCAGTTAAAGACGCGGCTGTAGGTGTCGTGAAAGCTCCGGCAAGCGATAATACCGCGCGAAGCTTTGTATCGTTCTGGAATAAACCTCGGCGCTCGCCGCCGAACAATGCCCCCCGTCGTAATTTGCTTTCAGCTTATAACTCCGGAATCGGAGAATTTCAATAATATTGTGATGCAAGGACAGACTGTGTGAGATACATCCCTTCGATGCGTGATTGGAAGCGCGAAAAACAGCGACGATCGTTTTTCCCGCGGAATAAAGTCTTGGAGCGAGCACTTAAAGTTATAAAGTCATCCTACGTGTCGATGTCTCGCCATACCGGACTTCTTCTACTTAACGTATAGGGTTACTGAGCCGCATTTTTCCTCGCTCCTTTCGAAAAAAGTAACCAACTCCAATAAACAACGAAGTGGGGTCGATAAGTGTTTTTTAAACAGAACGTATACGCGGGCGCAGTTTCGCGTTCGTATTTTTTTTCCTTTTATACATGAGTGTATTGTCTCTTGCCGCAACGAAAATAAATGACGCAACGCGCAGGACAATCGTACGATTTTCCAACGGCGACAAAGGGATTACAAGCGGAGCAAAGTTTCACGACAACGAACTTGCCGGCGTACAAAGCGCGCGACAACTCGCGCCAAACAAAAAAGTAACTTTCGAGCGCCGCAAACACTTTGCCGCGCTCACGAAAAAGACTCGTGAACACTCTCCTGTACATAGGAGCGGCTCGTCGTCTCTCTTCTTCGCTTCTCCCCCTGCGCGATGCGCGGAAAAATGCGTCAGCGGGACAATCGATGCAGCGCGATGAAAGTTCCCAGTTCCCTTCCGAAATCCGTCCAAATAATGCGGGCGATTATACTCGAAGTTTGTCTCGGGCGCGCGCGCGTATAATACGTCATGCGTGCACACGCGTGGACACGGAGAGGGAGAGAGAGAGAGAGCGATGTATTTCTCGTATGCTTTTTTGCCGACGGTGTACGCGCGAGGACGGAATGAAATTCGTGATGCGAGAGCCGCGATGAAAATTTACTATGCCCACGTGCGCGCGACGGGTTTTTATACTGTTTATGGCCGATACGTGAGTTCAATTTCGCTAGTTAAGCATTTATAAGTGCAGCAACCGCGCTTTGTCTTCGTTAACATTTCAATAAAGTCGCACGCGATTCTGTACTTCGGGACTCGAGATTTAGTGCGCGCGTGGCGCGGGATTACACTCTTCGAGCTTTCGACGGCCCGATGCTTTTGTATAGACGGACTCAGCGCGATCGACGCGCTGTCGTGAATTATTTCGAAATAAGCTAGATGAGAACGAGGTTCTTTTATTCGCGATTAGTTATGCATTGCCACCTACGGGGCGGAATGACGCTCCGCGAGCATAGGCGCGGTCTATTTTCAAACGTTAATCAAGGTGAAAGAAATGACATATGTACGCTTTCTCCGACAAGGTCCGAGAAATGGCCGCTTAAAGAGCTTCACGCACGTCACGCGGCGAGATGCAGGCAATCCCGCAAAGCTCTTAGAGTATCCAATTTGCCGATTATGAGAAGCCAGGCGCGGGGGCGAGAAGATTCGACATTATATCGATGAGCTGAAAAAACGCGAAGCCGCACACGCAAAAAAGCGAAAGTTCTCGAAGTTCCCGCTGGCATGGCCGCCGCCCCGGAAGTATACAGGCCAGAGCTCGGGTATCACGTCTAGTTAAGTAAAACCCCTCTAGTCAAAAGTTGCCGACGTGTCTAGCCGATAATCGCCCTCTTGCTCTCGCTTGGCTATCCCTCCCGGGAAATACACGTTCGCGCGCGCGAGCGGGAAAAGCGAAATCCGCCCGCACGCGCGCACGCGCAAGCCCAGGATTTTTCTCGTCTGACGCTAAGTCGCGATATAACGGCCGGAATGACGATGACTTTAAAATCCATTTTCATCGCCGCGCGGTATCTCGCTCGCGCGTTATTATTGCCCGCGAGGAGATCGCGCGCACTTGCCGCTCTTAACTGTATCTACCACGCCGAGCGGAATTTTCCTTCCTCCTTTTGACCTGAATCGACTTTTTTCTCTGATCCGACGGCAGAGCCCCGCGGACTCGCCGGGGGAACCTATAGAGATAGAGTTTCTCGAGTTTTACAATCAGATGTTTTCCCGAGGTATGGCTTTTAATTTCAGTTGGATATAGAACAGCGACTGCCGATGACTTTCGTTCTTGCGGTAATTCGCTTTCTGATGATGTGCGACTATCGAAGCTAAATCGACTAATTTCCCAGCATTCGCGTATACCGAAACATTTTTTAAATTTTCTCTCTAAATCTGAAAGAGTGAAAAATGACTCTAAAGAGTGAAAAATTACTCGAATTAGTGGCGAAATTGAGGCACTCTTTGCAAAGAGTGACTCAATTTTGACTCGAAATGAGTGATTTTTCACTCTTTCAGATTTAGAGAGTTTGAGAAAGAGCTATAGCACATTCTTTTGCACTTCTAACAGTTATGGAATAAAGCTAGAACATATATTTTAAAAGCATATAGATGAAGTATATTCACTTACTCTATAGTTCTTTTCCAAAAAGGCGATAAGGGACAAAATCGAGATAATCCTTCTGGGCTAATGAAAATTTTGGCGTTTCATTAATTAATACAAACGAATATGTCAGTGTAATACTCCGCTCTCTTGCTTGCAAACACCTGGTGGAAAATTCACGTTTCGTAATTTGCATAGTGTTAATCCTATTATATTTTTATTAAAAAACTTCAATCCTACATTTAATTATAAAATACACGCGCTAATGCAGATTTTTCTAAAACAAAATATGTAGATTTTCTCATTTGGAGGATTTACACGGAATCACGAATCGCGAAAAAACATTTATTTTCGGAAGAAAAACTTATACTTACGTGACGAAACAATTTTTTGCCAGAACACGGTGTCAAATCAATACTAAATTTATTATCCGCAAGTAAGAGACTCACGTTTCTTTCTAATCAGTCTATAAAGTATTGATCTATTTTTACTCTATATTAAATTCCCTTT
Organism: Nasonia oneida; assembly: GCA_037356405.1. NCBI lineage: Eukaryota > Metazoa > Arthropoda > Insecta > Hymenoptera > Pteromalidae > Nasonia > Nasonia oneida. The sequence goes on from JAZHPH010000097.1 coordinate 87,559, forward strand.
ATCTACTGGCATCACACGTATGTACACAAGCTTCTAATAAAGATGATGAGCTTGGCAATTTTTTTGTTTGGAATGCTGAGAGTAAACCGCCGCAAGTATACGTACGTTATCACTGATTTACTAAAAAAACATACGAGTATTAGCACGATGAAGCTTTATTACAAATAGTTCGACATTAGCACCGTATTGTCTTTTTCGATAGGATCATCAAACCTCCCGATTAAACTGATTGGCGAATGCTTGTTCCACATTATACATTGCATCAATAATGACTGGGCGTTATTAAACAATAGCAGTTCCTGAAATTCGGGTCAACAATCGAAAGACCGCAGCGCAGCTTTTCCTGAATGTCCGCATGTAGAGAAAATCTATAGAGCATATCTTATTTCACGTTAAACTATTATTTACAAGTATAATATTATATTATTAACGTAAACATCAATATGTAATCTTATATGATCTTTATAACAATTGTGGTTAATTTTGAATAAAACTTGACCCATTCATTATGATCACAGGAAAATTTTTATAAGGTAGTACCATCGGGCTTTGCCATCGAATAAAAGAGAAGTGCAACAAGCCTTAGCTTGTTTCTAAATTTTCTAATGCACATTGGCACAATGATGGGAACTCATTGAATTGTGGGGATGCATGCGTATTCAAAGCAGAATAACAAAGATCGCTTGAATTAACGTAAATATTTAAACTAAACCAGCGGCGCGCATCGCCGCTCTCTTTTTTCTCCGCGTGTACTACGCAGTACATACTGTAAAGCTGCGTCGCTGCAACGTTGAGAATCAACGTTATAGGTACACGTATAGGTACGCGTACTGCAACGCAGTATAAAATAGCGATCAATCGCGATACAACAAAACGAGAGCAGGTGATGAGCATACGAAGAAAAATCGCTGCACACACGTCGGCTTTTCTGTTGCACAACGAAATTTCATTACTTTTGATTAGGCCGTGATAACGCGCTTATTATCACTGTATCACGCAATGGTAATTAGCGCGACGCTTTCCAATCGGCCAGCGGACACGCGCCGGAAAGTTCGTCTTTTTCGCTTTTATGCAGCGTATAATAACGTTATGAAGCCTTCTTTTTTATGGACAGCGTGACGAGATTAACGCGCGTATCTGCCGAGCTTTTGCTGTGATATGACTTTAGCATTATACAATAGGCACCTTATATGCATATTGTTTTTCTTTGTTGCTGGACAATCCAGCAGCATGGTTTGCTTATGCTAATTTCATTTGTGACAATTATGAACTTCAGTTATTCGGACTGCTATAAATATTTTTGTAAATTTCTCAATGATATCCAATTCAACCGTATATGTACCTGCAATCGATTCCACAGCAATTACAAGATACTGCGGTCTGTCCCTACAAAGAGTAGTACGATTCAGATTTGACACGAAGACTAGTACATTTCATTTTTAGACTATAGTACATTTCAGATCTTTCCCACATGAAAAAATCGAATTGTTTTGGAGAAAAACAAATAGTTATTTTGGTTAAAACTAATAAAATTGCAATATTTTTAAAGTTGCCAAAAAAATTTTATTAAAAACTTTAATGAGAAAACAGAATTAATGAATTATAAATCTCATGACAACTTTTAAAATTTCGAAATTTAAAAAAAAAATGTTTGACAACTTTAAAAATATTGCAACTTTATTAGTTTTAACGAAAATAACTATTGTTTTTCTCCAAAACAATTGGATTTTTGTTCACGTGGGAAAGATCTGAAATGTACTAGTCTTCGTGGCGAATCTGAACCGTACTACTCTTCGTAGGGACCGACGATACACTCTCTAAATAAAAACAAGTAGCTTAATTTATTTAATCTGAATGCAATCTAGTATTATGCATCTTGCAGATTTCGAACTCGAGTAACTTTCATTATTGTAAAACCAACAGAGTAGCGTTTTTCGACTTTAAGGCCTTATCGTGATAATTCATCCAAAGCAATAACCGATGAGGAATAATAAAAAACTTTCTCGGTAAGCCCACACAATTGTGGGAATATACCCGCATAAAAATACCAGTTAAATTATTCATATTTCTTATTTGATTGCTGAAAGGCTGTACAGTACACTACAAAATCAACTGACTTATCCGGAGAAATTGTAGCGCATCAAAAGTATGGAAAATTTTTTCTTTTTGGACTGTCATTGATTTGGACGACATTGATATATTATAAAAATCAAATTATAAAAATACCTTATGATCAATCAGAATCTAAAATCTAACAAAAAATATCAGCTTAAGTATTTATTCAGGATAATTATTATATTTGATGAATAATTATTATAATGATAAGGTCAAGGTTATCAGTCAGAAAAATGGTAACAACAAAGCTAACAACTAAACCACGAAAATAATTATCAAAAATAAAAACTTGTCTTATATGTCGACAAATGAATTATTGTCGTTCATGGCTTTTTACACAAAGCTAAAACGAGAAGTCAACGCGATACAATTGTGTTTCTGATAATTCTTTTAACACCGAAAAATAGCAGAATTCGACTAAAACTACCTGTTGCAAAAGTAGTAAATTTTTCATCAATAACGATAAATGAAATATACAATTTATAATTCTTGCATCATAGTTTTCTGCTTTTACATTTAAAAAAATGGCGCGTTATATGTAGAAAATGTTTAAATGTTGTGTAAATGTGTAAATGTTTAAAATTTGAATTGTACATGTTTTGGATAATTATCCCCAAATATCCCCGTAAAAACAAAAAACAAGAATCTCAGTTTAATCAGAAGGATAATAAAAGTGATGCAATATGCCCAAGCGCAAAAATATCCGCATAAAAGATACAGTCTTCCAAATTAAAAGAAAGTTAATTCATCTAGTCAACCTAGAAATTCCTCTCGCAGCATAAGCGCGTACTTTAAACGCCTCGCTCACAATTTTCGCATGCGAGCGGCGAATGGAGTCATGCATCACAGGCGATTATTAATCGCGCGCAGCATCAAACCCGTAAAATAGCGAGTTATGTATCAAAATAGCGAATCCACCCGCTGGCGCATAAAACCGCGGGCGCTGCTCGGTTATTACATAAAATCGTAGCCGCAGCTCAGAAGAGCTCGACGAACGGGTTCCGCGTCTTCATCGACGTCTCTTAATTCGCCTTCCCATAATGATAACATTGCGAAACACCATATGCATGTGTACATGACTGGAGAAAAAATGAGCCGAGAAAATTGCCGTTTTCCTAAGTGACTTTCGAGAGGTATACGCATTTACTTGTGGGCTCGCGCGAAATTACGCAAATTAGCTAATACACTGGTAAAACAACGAGCGCAGGTCTGCAGCAGCGAAAGGCGCGAGGATAGGCATCTCACCTACAAGTAGGCATAAGCGCACGCGTGTCACGTATCTGCGGCAGAAATTCATACGATGATACTCGTTGCGATTGCGAACTCGGAAGATTGTGGCCATTATCTATTATGAAGTTGCGCTGAACTTCTGTTGACTATTAGTAATATTTATCTTTTAGCATATCTATAATGCATGCTCGGTTCATTGAATCGTCGGTGTTTGTTTTAGCGCAGTTATTTACCTACGCACTCAAGATGAAGAATATGCAAAAATCAGATTATTTATGTTTCTTTTGTAATTCGCATTTTCTGCAGCTGACTTCGATAGTAGTATCTACTTGAAACGTCCCAATTTTGGTGATGTGTAACTGCATAATCTGTAAATCACACGCTTTAAGTTCTTGGAACATTTATAACATTCCAAGGCTATGATGAAAGAATCTTCTTTGTCTTTTAAAACAGGATTTGCATATTAGTTTGCATGAATAAGTGTATGCAAAATTATAATATGCCTATATTGAACGAAAATAATAAGCGTCTACAATTAACGATTAATATCACTTAATTTATTATCTTCAAACCATATAATTTACATTCCATCATATTTGCAATTGGTATAATATTATAGACAGAAATGCATAACTGCGAGTAATATTTCGGACGACATACAAATCCAATCAATATATAGAGATATATTAAAGAATTTGTTCTTATGAAAAACAGTAAACAACGTGTAATTTACATGTTACGGAAGTTACTATTTTCATCATGACAAAATACGTGATAAGTCTAAAAAGTCAGCTGCAAAAAAGGAACGAAAAAATTATTTAACACCTAGATATTAAATAATAAAAATACAATGGTCTATTCGGGCAAAAAGCAATTCACCAATTGCCTCGTAACTAAATTGTTCGAACGAGAAAAAAAGACCGTCTTTGTTCCACTTCCAAAAAGAAATTCAGAGCAGTTGTGCCGACGGGTCTTTCTTTCTATAGTTATTCGCTCAATGTTGCGTGTAGTGATCGTATAGATCATGTGAATTATCGTCGCAGATCAGACATCTTTTTCGAAAAAGTCAATTATTATTACTATAACAATTTACAAACGATTTTCATTTATGTTTATCCACTTTATTGCTATCCTTATAAAATAAAAATATCGAAAAATTAAAATTACAATTTTCTACTTACTTACTTTTTTTTCGATAAATACTGTTTTTATGTTAAGAAAAAGCTAAGGAATCGGGGGTTAATTCCCCTCTCCTTATAAAAAACAAGCGTATATCTTACGAAAAATAAAAAAGCATAAATATAGAATAATAGCTTCGTGCTCGGCATCATGAGGAGGAAGGGGTGTTCACGAGATCGGAGTATCTGCGCTGGCTCGGTGAAAGTGTATCAAGCGCCGCTGCACCGGGACCGAATTACCGGGGCGGGGGACCCATGAGCTGCAGTGCGAAAAACTCGAGAGAGCTCGAAGTGCGTGCCGTCCAGAACCAAACACAACAGCTCCGAGAACAGTTGCCTCGTAAACCGGCAACCGTACGAGATGCGTTTCCGCTTGCGCGCGCGCGAATCAGTGTTTTGAATTTCCCGCGCTAATTTTTCTCGGCTCGTGCTTCATTGTCTTTCGCTGTTCAAGTACAAGTGTTATATATTTCACTCGTCCTTTTTTTCTAAAAAATTGCAGGATATTTGAGAGAAGGGACTTTCGAAAAATGTTGGTTTGTGATCAGTGCAGTACAGAAAAGAAGACACGGGAAAACGAGTGATTTTTGTTGCTATTGCGTTTACGTAAGTGGAGCTGACGAACTGCAGTAATGGTGCCGAGAAAAGATATTCGGTGACGGGGGGCAAATGGAATCATGCAGAGAATCGGCGGATCGCCTTCAATGTTACGTCGAACAGAACTCCTCATGCGGCAGATAAAAGCTGATGGCTGGAACCAAAGACGCAAAGATTCGACGGATCGACGGTTATGTCGTTTTGTCATTGTTCTTGCTTTACTTGTTCAACTTTCACAAGCAAAAGGTACGTAACATCGTACCAGTAACAATTTTCCAACGTCCACTTTTTTCTGTTTATTAGAAAGGAAAATGTTCGCTAAAACCAAGTTATCGAAGTATATTAAATTCAAATTAGGCGCGATTTCTTGCTGCTCAAGTCTCGAAATTGAGAAGTGGAAACACAATTTTCGATTCACGTATCGACAAATGTTATGTACTCGTAAGAGTAAAAAAAATTGTTTAAGAGTAAAAATTTGCAGTTTTTATTTCATGTTTTTCTTAACAGAACAATAAAATTAGTAAATTTCAAAATTTGAATTCAACTCTACTACTTTTTACGCTAAATTAGACATAAAAGTGCAGTGTATACACCGTTATATACATCTGCAAGTTCGCGGTTGATGCATCTTGATGGATCTATTTACTAGACTACGCAAACATATACAGTTAAGTATACCAAGTTACTTAAAGGATGGTTGAGATATAATTTACAAAGTTATTTTCGGTTCAAATAAAGCGGAAGTAGTGCACTTTAGATTTGTCCAATGCAACATCAATTTAAACTCTTTCACAGACTCGACTATATAACGTTGAAATGTCAATACGATTGAAAATCGTATACTTCGCATACACTATGTGTTTACTTTTCGCCAAATAGCGCTTTCGATTCGCGGTAAAAATCACAGCAATCATGCTGTGGCGCACGAGTCGAGTGAAAAGCAAGCTATATTAAGAAGTCGAGGGAAAGACTTCTCATGAGAAAATCTAAAACACCATCTCCGACACAACGAGATTGGAATCGGTATCTCGGTCCAGTTCAAATCCGACTTTCATTCAAAATATATCTCCTGCGCGGTCGTGTGCACGCGCGTCCAGTCATCCGTCACGCAGCAACGTGGCGGCGGCGGTCCTGTCTTTCCAAAAGTCCTGAAAGTCCGGAGCAATTAACACGCTTTCCTCCTGTAGTCCCGGCAGCTTGACCTAATCGTTATGGTACCGAAATTCTGAACTGGACCAAAGCGTAAAATAGACTTGACGGCTTAATTAGACTCTTTCGCACGCTCGCTGTCATAACAATGGCTCTCCTCGGCGCGCGCCTCTTATTAATTAGCCGGCGCGTCTTGCTCGCGCGAGCCTAGAGCAATTACTCGCGAGCCGCTAACCCAAAGACCTAATAAAGATGTAGATTGACCGCGGCGCGAGTCTCTCGACTGCATCAGCTTGAAATCGTACGCGGGATAAGCTTTGCCGGGGGAAGCGGACAGCTGCGCGCGAGAGGGGGACATATAGCTAGGAGAGTTTCACTCTCGTTGCTCATACTGTGTGCGACGAACTGTCACTCATTGATGCTGTTTACTGTAGATTAGCCAGAATTGTCAAAGGATTTGACGTTAGCTGCCTAAGAAGACTATCACGTTACAAAAATGGCCTAGTTTGAATCTTCCAGGCGATACTTCAAGTTTACCAGGATCTGGATGAATTTGCATTGTTCTGGCTCTCCGCGGACATAGGCGATGTAAAATATCTGAGAATTCGAAGCATCCACGCGCTGAATGTTGTTCGCGCTGAATTTCTCTCACTGAAAAATAGTAAGAGCGGTAAAAACGTCAAACATGCCCACAAAACACTTGCATTTGTCAGCTCGTAGAGTCATTCAAGTCGCTGAATTGTCGTCTAACCTGCGGAACTATCACTAAACAATTACTCCCGGGAGACCAAGTCTTTCTCCTCAGCGCAGCTTATAACAAAAACCAACAATGTATCATTCAACAGGCAAAAGTTTCACTCGGCGTGCATCCCGTGTATAATGCACTGTGCAAACCCAAACCAGGTTTTTATGCTCTCATCGTTAATCATCGAGTTAGCGACGACGAAAATTGTTACAAATTTTTCCCGCAGCTTAAAAACAAGGCTGCACACTGCCTCGCGCGCAATCATACGAACTCCTTTTTCACTCTGGCTGAGCAACGAGTCGCTGGAAAAAGACCATTATTCCGATCTCGGCTTCTCTATTTTAGCTCTCTAGGAGCAGGCATCCTAGAGGTAACGTCGCTGTTTTTTCACGTTCATGGTGTTTCGATGTTTATACGCGGACGCGCAGATTTCGCGCGTTGATAAGTCCTGCGAAATTGACATTCATGTTTGTATATACTTAATACGTATGTGCTCGTGACTTTATTGCAGTGATCGATAAGCGCATGAGCGTAATTCGTTATTACGGACACTCAAGAGAGTTCATAAAAGCTACTTAGTAGAAATCTCATAAATCATCGCTCGACGGCGGAGTTTGACGCTATACGTTGGTAATTATAGTGCAAATTTCTATTCCTTAAAATATTCGTCCAGATTTTCTGCACTGTAGCATCGACAACTTCCTCCTCGGAAAGCAGGTATCAAATCATTAAAATTCACGCGAGGGCAGCTTATCATAAAACTTCTAGTCGATTTCCTTGCTCCACATATTTTTCCACGTAAAATTCCGAGCTGCAACAAACGTAGCGTAAAGTTGCCAAAACCATCAATTATACGCAGACGAAACATAGATCCTTGATAGTCGGATACGAGAAAAGCCTTCCTCTCTCTCTTATTCATCCCGACTGGCTTTTCCGGCACACACACACACACATACGACGCGGACGTGTATACACGCGCGAGTAAATCGAGCATTTACAGCTTGCACGCTATAGAGGACACGCTTGCGCGAACCCCGCCATATAACGGTCATCATTATCTCATTGTCCCTTTAATGTCCCGCTACACGTTCTATACATGCCTACTTTCTACTCTCCTTTTCTTCGGCTGCGCGACTCCTCAGTCCTCGCTAACCCCACGTATATATAGCTACGTAAATAGCGTCTTCTTTATAGATCGGTCGCGTCTCTCACTCTGGCACGTCGCCTTCGCTTGACGTCGTGGGAGTGAGAGAAAGAGAGAGAGAGAGAGAGAGAGAGAGAGAGAAAGAGAGAGAGAGAGACTGCCGCAGTGTATCGCTGCTGCTTTTTGCGCGCGTAATTGATTGCATCTCTCTCGGGACGAGTTTTTCTCCGAGAGATTTTCACCCGGCGATGGCTAATTGCGTCTTAAGAGCGCGATTCTTCGTGGATGCGCCTGCGGTTTTATTTATAAACGCGCGCTGACAAAGTTTGTGAAATTGTTGGCAGGAGTATTCGCTTTTGATTTGATTACGAGCTCCGGGTAAAATTGTCAAAGAAAAGTATATTTTTATTAATTTTTTTCACAAAAATTGAAAGCATAAACCTAAATCAAATAACCGATAGCGAATTCTTCGAACCATTGTGTTAATCCTTTTTCGAGCACACAGAGGAACAGGAATATGCGCATTACTCTTTTTTACATGGGAATTCGTTGCGCGCAATTTCGTGCGGGATCACTTGGCTTCGAGCGTCAAGATATTGATCTCATATTTTCATTGCCCACAACATTCGGCTAATATAGGTATGATGCATTTAAAATGCTGAAAAATAATCATCTTCGCGTGCTTTAAAACCGTACGGAATTTATGCGTTTCAGAATATTTCAAGCCCTGAAGCTCTTTTAAATTTTCAATCATAGATGATCTTCGCGATTATCAAGCACTTAACTTTTCACGAGCTCAGAAGGCTGACAGTGCATCGTAAAAATAAATTATACCTTTGCGATTTTAGCTATACGCTTCGTATAGTTACGTCAAGAAAAGTCTTTCTTAGTTTCATAAAGGTCATCTTTCCGTTAAACCAGCTCGGATAAGTAAAATAACTGCAAGCTAGCTGCATTATCTTAGGTATATTTAATAAATTCAGCACATAATATATGTATTTGAAATGCGACAATGATTTGAAATCGTGACGACTATGGGGGCGAATAAAATTGGACGGCAATTAACGCAGACGCGGCGGCTTAATTGCGTTGCAATAATGATCTGTTGCTGACATCTTGTTAAGCTAGGAACACTTGAAACAGCTAGCTCAGCTTATGGAAGAGAGAAAATCATGGGTGCAGCCTAAGATACGCGATACAACGTACTATATCTGTGACAAATTGCAGCAGCAGATGGATAATCAAAAAACCTAATCGCTGGCGTAATACGATGCAAGGAATTAATTTTTTTTTAAATCATCTGCTAGATTAAATTTCTCTTGGTTACAGTACAGCCAGCAAAAAGAAACGGCTGTTTAGATTCACTTTTACGCTTCAAACCATTATTGTTTTTCTAGCCAAACGAGAATTATCTTGTAACGCAGGGCATATACTGCGTGAGACTTGCGCAATGGCAGTTAATTTGATCGACGCTCGTTCGGCACAGCAAAGATTCCCCCGTTCGTCGAACGTACTGCCTACTCTCTCCCTCTCCCCGTCCTTTTTAACTGCTCCTGTTTAATTGTTTTTGTAACAGCTTTCCCGGCAAGAGGTAGCCGGCTTGTCATTTTTTTCCTCCTCGCGAGCAGTAAATTTTCTCACGTAAGAGTGATGGATTGTCCGTTGTAGCTGACGCACAGCTCGAGCAGTAGGATTGATAAAATTGGATTGACGCGATAAATTTCTGACGAACATCAGAGCAACTAAGATTGAGAATATTCAACATCTTCGCTCTATTTGTGATTTTGCATTCAGCGACGCATTGTACATCTTATCCCGCGCGTGCGTATACCGCATCCTCTGCGCTCTTTGTCCCCGCACGCCGGGAGAGAGACTAGCGAGAGTTGCCAAACTCCTGACTGTCGGTTTCGCGAAATTTTCGTTAACCAGCTCGCGAGCTCGGCTCTCTTTTAAAACAATCCCGCAATTTAGAGCAAAAACCAAAGCGTCGGCGTCGAATCGTCGAAAGCTCCGCGGTTCCGCGACTCGCGGAAATTAATAACGAGCGCGCGGCAAACACAGACACTTCATTTCCTTATGTATACGTTATATATATATATATATATATATATATATATATATATATAGGTATATAGGTATATACTGCACGCGCAGAGTACACTCTCTTGCTTTTCCAGGACGCGCGAAAACAATAGGACAACGACTCTCACGTGCGACCCGCCGTCGCGGCGATACAGTTTCAATATACTTTACTTGAGATTGTTGCGCGCGATTTCTTGTTTCCTTTTTCGCCAACTAATTTGCAACGCCGGCGGGGAGATTCGCTCTTACTTTAAAGGGGTTACGAAAGTACTTCGGCCGCACGGATGAATGAATTTATTTTCCTCTCTCTGTAACGGGGTGTATGCGACGGATTAACTCATTTGAAATATAGCTGCAGTTGGAATATTTTTAGCTTTTACTGTGTTTATCATTTTCAGTTTTCACAGATCAAAATCAATTATTGTATTTCCATTGTTGTGCGTATAGTTATAGCGTCGAATTTTCCTGTAATCTTATGACATCGCTTTTTGCAATCGATCATTTATAATGATGTAACGTGAATTTCAATAAAGGATTGTGATTTATGACATTGCAATAATATCAATGTTCTTTTTTTAATTTCAAGGTAAAGATATACCTGACGCGGGAAAATTAACGCACTCCAATTTGAACAACCAAACCAGAGAAAAAAATTCAAGTTTATTGACGAACGAGATAATTTTGGATAATCACGATGACGACGATCTTTACCTCGCCTACAGCGGATATCTTCGTAGCAGCTCGTCGATGCTGACGCCTGAAAATTTCAACAAGAGTCTACTTACAAACATCAATACTACCATCGAGTGAGCATTATTTTCATAGAATCCATTACTTCATAATGTTGTTTAAATTTCAATATAATGTAAAATTTATATTCTTTCTCGTGTACACTTTTAGCTCTTACGTTACACCCTGCATTGTTCAGTTTTGATATCGTAATTAATGCTATCCTGTTTCTCCCAAATTCATAACCACAGATGTGCACTATTGATTATTTTTAGACCTAATATATATATATATATATATATATATATATATATATATATATATATATAAGGGCGTATCGAATTTTTTGTACACAATTTGGCGACTTGTCATAGTGCGGAAATTTTAGTACTTATATCAAATAGAACGTCCCTAGAATTTGGATGCATAAGGTAAATTGCTTCCGCTCTGTCTAAGGTCGCCAAAAATGATAAATTTTTCAAAATTACCACATTTACGTTTGAAAAAATTTTATTTCGATTCTTCATACAAATTTAAGAAAAAAATGTTCCTATACCTTTTTTTGTAAAATGCATTCCTTCCTGCGCCTAAATTTTACAGACGTTCTATTTGAAAAATTCGATACACCTTAATATATATATATATATATATATATATATATATATATATCGATTACAGTCGAGTCCTGATTTAATAATGAAATACACCGATGTTTATTAAAAAAATCATTAAACTACCCACAGACCGCCAAAGGCCAACGGACATCGGAGATTCAAGAGGGCCGTAACTCATTTATACAATATGATCGTTTGCGCGACCGGCTGTAATCCTCTGGCGTACAAAGGATACGGCTGTTACTGCGGCTTTTTAGGCTCTGGTTACCCTATGGATGGCATCGATCGGTATACGCACGAATTCTGTTAACCGAATCGCGCGTTTTCCATCATCGTCTTGTGTTCTTGCGACATCTTATCTATTTTATTGAATTTACTGAAATTTCCAAGATCACTTTACGATGAAAATGCTACTAAAATAACTTGTCTAATGTTGCGCAACTTTTATATTACAGATGTTGCAAAATGCATGACTGGTGCTACGAGGCGACTGATTGTCCGATGTTTGTCGAGTATTTCGTCCCATATTATTGGAAATGCTATCGCGGTTACAAGCCTATATGTGGTGAGTTTCAAAGTTATGGTTTCAAAGTTAGGTATGGCGAAAGTGGATAACGTTGTCCATACGCGCAGATATAATACTTATATGGGGAATTCTACGGGAAAAATACCATTTTCTGGTTGGAGAAAGCGACAAAAACAAATGTTGGGGCACGCGCCCGCAACTTTTTTTTCTTATTGTACATGTTTAGAACAATGCAAAATCACGTTCCAACACTGTTTTCTAGGCCCTTCAAATTTGTCGAAAAATAGCCATTGTTCAACGGCATGTATCTAATGCATAAAGGCACAAACGGAACATGTATTACGGTAGAGTGAGAGAACGGGAAAAGAGCTTCAATTTAATAAAAATGCGTTGAAAATGCTTGATTGGGTCAAAAGTTACGCACAATTGAAAATGCGGAAAAATCATGATAAAAGATACAAATTTCTTGACTTCGAAAAATCCTGCAATTTTCATGATTTTTCCATATTTTCAATTCTACTTAACTTTTGACCTAATCAAGGATGATTTTGCATTGTTCTAAACATGTACAATAAGATAAAAAAAGTTGCGGGCGTGTGCCCCATTTGTTTTTTTTCGATTTCTCCAACCAGAAAATGGCATTTTTCCCGTAGAATTAATTCTCCACGTACAAATCGATGCTTATAAATAAATAGCTTTTGATTGAAAAAAGATCGAAACAATAACTCGACGCGCTCTTTTTGAATTAACGTAAATTGTACTGAAAAGCATTTCAATGAAAATTCTTCTTTCAATACTTGTAACTTTGACGTGATCGCATATTACAACTCTGATGTGTATTTATGCTATAGACAAATCGCGGATACGAGCTTTAAACATTTTTTTTTCGGATTTTAAATCAAAATCCGGGTCAATCGATTAAAAACAGCCCACGCTATTTCCAATAATCTGCAGCATATAATAAATAATGTTGTGTACATTTTCTAGCTATCGAACACGGAGAATGGGGTAGTTCAGGCTCGTGCGCTCAAAGACTCTGCGAATGCGACAGATCGTTTGCGGAATGCCTTCGACGATATCGCTGTCCGAGGCACAAAGCTGTCTGTACTTCGTCCCCTTGGCGCTTGATACAGAACATTTTTATGATTATTTAAGAGGATTCGATCGAACAACCTGCTGCCATCTGAATACTTAATCAAAAGACCTTTGTTGTTTTTTATACCGTGGAAAATGATTCCCGACGAAAGTTACCATTAGTTTATAGTCATCGCTCAGCGCGATTAATAGCTTGTTATTTGACAAATACATGTATCAGTTATCTATACAAATCAACTATGTATATTTCGTTAAAATGAAAGTACAGTTTTTATAGTACTTTTTTATATCATCTCATAATTTTAATATAAATGTATGTACAATAAACATATTATAAATTTCTTATAAAATTACCACGTACGCCTCTTGCTTTACAAAGTATTGATTCCACCTGTCAAATGAACTTTCCGGTTTTTGTATTTTTTAGAAATATCTTTTTCAATCTGAAATAAAATAACAGAAATGTTATCAATACCTTTTTCGAGATCCAAGGAAATTATTTGATGTAAATCAAACTTACTTCGGCTTGTAATTCTTTTGTTTTCTGAATTATTAATTTCAGGACGGGTTTAAGGGAAATAACCTGTTGTCTCGTTTCTTCTTGCTTGTCACGCATCGCTTGTTGCAGTTCTTCCATCTTTTTAATTAACTTTTGTTTTTGTTTTAAACTTGCAGACAGCACATCAACATACCTGAAATCAAACAATGAATAATTAATATTTATCTCGTGTGGATCGATAACATCTCTATTATGTTGTATTTACCATGGAGAGTACTTGATATTATGTAAATGTTGAACTTTACTGTCAAGTATTTCGGATATTACAATTTGGACATTATCTAACATATTCTGCGTACTTTCCAATGTCGCAAGCTGAAGAACTGGTGATTCTTGCATTTGACTCATGCTCAACAAGTTCTTGTTATTATCGCTTTTCAATTCATATAGTCTCAATTTCAAAAACGCTTCCAGCTACAATATTGTTACTCATGAAAGTATTTAGTTTTTACTTCATAATAAGAAAGATTTTCTGTGGTATTCGCAACCTCACCTCAAACAGCTGATTTATAAAATCATTTCGTGTGTCAGGATTGTCTAAAATTGTTAGTGCCTGTGATCCACTCGCGTTTCCTCCATCATTCCCAGCTGCTTCTACGACTATGCCAGACTCTTCCAATGATATTTCAAAGTCTATTGCTTCAACTGGAGGGGCTGCATCCTCTACAACTCCTCCCCAATCTATCTCACCACCTGCATCTTCCAATTGAATGTCACCTCCGAAGTCGATTTCACCGCCATCAAGATCTAGGGTATCGAAATTTATTCCATCTGCTGGATCACCAAAATCAATCTAAATCAAAGAAATGTATTGAATAATTTGTATTCAAAATTTTGAATGTTAAAACTAAGCTATACACTTACTGTGTTATTTTGGTCATTCTCATCTGCTTCATCATCTAAATTGAAATTTAAAGTTGGTTCGTTTATGGATAAAGGTGCTTCTCCATAAGTCCATTCATAAGTTGTTGTATTGCCTTTATCTGAAAAGAGATAATACTATCTTTGTAGATTTTACATGAAAATTTACAGCATTATGACTTGTGATATAAATGTCTACCAATAAGATATTTAACAATAGGAACGCAACCTCCGTTGTGTTTGCTGCCTAAAGTAAACTCTACAAATGCACTGTAAAACTCCACTATATTATCCAACGCTTTGACTTTTTTTGTAATTTTATTATAAATAACAGGTAACTCTACTACCCTCTCTGTCAATTCCTTTTTTATTTTAACCCCTGAGATTCCTAACTGCTTACATAAATTATTAAAATCAGAATGAGCTATATTTTCTGTTTTTTTGTATTCGGCTTCTTTTTTTTCTAGTTCCTGAAAATAAATTACAAAAAGGCTTACTTAAAACATTTGAAAAAAGTGTAACATAATTACCAATAATTAGAGACATATATTACATTTTGCATTTGATCTAATTTCTGTATCTGTTTTTTTATTCCAGGTACCTCGTAGCTGACATTTCTTATAAGCATTTGAGCTGCTTCAGCAAGATAGATATTATCTTTTTCATACATACGAACAACTTCTTGCCAGTCTTTCATTCTTTGTGAGCCATATCGACCAAACAGATTCTTTGTATCAGCCTCAGTCTCTTTCAGAATTTCTACAATTTTTTTACAATAAAAGTAGTTAATATCTGAAAAAAAAATATTTCAGTGAGCATTCATTTAAAATTTTTATATCAGGACAGAAAGTCATAAAGTATAAGTACGTGTTCCAGAAAGTAGTTTTGCTATTTCTTCATGTACTGGCATATCCTGTATGGCATTATTAATTTTTTCCCTTATTTCTAAAATATGAGTCTGCCAATCTCGGATACAGTGTCTTCTGTTTATAAGCCATTCTAATAACTTGCCACTGTTTATGTCAATGGGAATGTCTTGCTCCTAAAAAGTAAAGAAAACAAATTAGAGCTTGTTCATTTTACTCAACCAAATGAATAAATCAAACAGTTATTTTGAAAATTATTTTAAATAATGACGTGTAATTTGTATTTTAAATATTCTCAAAATAAATGTTGAATCAAACATTAAAATATTAACAGATGCTCGCAATATTTTACCAATAAGAGTTGAAATTAAAATATAATAAAAAAGGAGAACTATTTTTACCTCCATATTTTGTCAAAATGCTAATAACTAAATTGTCGTAACATAAGGTTTGTTAAAAAATCACACAGCTGGAACAACACGCTTTTTGTTTACAAGTATACTGCAGTGCACACCTGCACTCTGCAGACGTCGGCAGCTTTATAGGTTATGTTTACGTAAAGGTGCGTGAAAGTGACACGCACTACACTTCCGTTGGCGCGATTATTGAATATTTTTTCATTACTTATTTTTCAATTAAACAAATGTTCAATTGTTGTACATACAAAAACAGCTATTTTTGGTAATATTTATTCATTGAAATTTATCATGTATTTACGCATTCAGGATTGAAATTTAAAACAATTTTTAATGAAAATTGTACAAAGAGGAAAATTGATTAAAATCATAATCTAAGTTTACAGAATCATTTTAATTTGGTTTATTTTACATGTGCACTGTATGAAAAAACACACAAGCTCTCAAACAGTTTAACATTCATGTCTCATCAAGTGTTACAAAGCTGACTAAATCATTGACAAACATGATGACAAAATTACATTCTTTTCAAAAGTACTGACATTTTTACCAGATGAACACACAAGCATTTCACAACTCACAAAAACAGTGTCTTTATTGATCACCTTTTCATCCTGAGGCTCTCAACTCTTGTTGAAAGATATGAACAAGAAATTGTCAGAATTAATGGCTTGAGCAAGTTTTGCTATATTCTGACATATCTCTGCTTAGTTTATTCTGTTACCCTAGTATGCTGGCTTTCTGTCAGTAAAGAAATTCTTGAGAACCAACACCTGGCCTACGCTGATAACTATTATGGCAATAGTTTCTTGAATTGACCACCATAAAACACGCTCATTCAAATCTTCTGCTCTCTTGCGGCCTTGAGCTTCTCGAAGACGATGATGAGTTTGATAGTCAAGAATGCTGTTCAAGTTTTTGTGAATCTCCTGAGCTGAAGATTCCATCTATAAACAAAACCAAACACAACATACATGTACGATTCATTGCGAAAAATCCTTGTTTACTTTAAAGAGATACAGTACCTGTGTCATGACTGTTACATGTTCGCCAAGACCAGGGAGTGGCAGCTCATCACCAACTTGGAAGTCCATGTAGACGAGTTTGTGCGAGAAGGTGGAGAATTCATTGCTAAAGCACGCCTTGTACACACCAGTCTCGGTGGGTGTAAAAGTATGCGAATCAAATTGTGTCTTCACTTGCCTGTAAATGACCTCTTTTGACGGAGACTCTAGAGTAACGTCAACGTCGTACTGTCCTCCAGTTACAACCTGAGTAAACAGAGTACAGTCACATAAATAACCACAAATCTGTGAAGATTCTAGAAATTGGCGTGTGATACACACAGTGCAGAGACTAGAGAGGATGGTAAAATCACACGAGACAAAGCGCCAAATGAGCCAATAAATGAAAAGCTACCTGGAATTCGAGGGTAGACGTGACGTTCTTGTCGATCTTCTCGTAGAAGCATTCCTTGGCGTTGTCCGGGAGTTCGAAGGTTAGCTCGACACCGCCCGCGCGAAAGACCAGCCCGAACAGTGACAGCAGTAGCAGCAGAAGCGGCGACCAGTAATCCATTTTTTTCACGACGAGATTCGTGCGGGCAAGTCGAGGTCAAGCTGGTTTGTTGACTTCAGATCCGTAACATGAAGTGCTACCGAACGAAGCAAAGGGACTGCTTATCTTCTTCTTTAATAGCCGACGACGACTAAAGCTCCTCCGACACGATATTCCAAAGTTGACATTGCGCTTCTGCGCGATTAATTTATAACGTGGCCGGATACGTGTCGCTACTATCGTGTATTCTTGTGACTCGACGAAACATAAGCAACTCTTTTTCCCTCCTCACTGAGAAATACAGTGCCGCGCGCGTGATTTTAACGAATTTCCATCTTGCGCAATTTAGACAATATAGTGTGTAAGTATATAGCGTATATTGTTGCTGTTTTATTTTTATTTTCAATATGCTGTTTCTAGCAAGTTGCCAGAGAGGGTTACCATGCAAGCTAAGTAGACTTTTTCAACATGAAAATTTAATTAAATATGTGAAATTGCATAACATTAACGCGCTATTATTGATCATTTTATTATATCTTCAAAACATTAAAGTGAAAAAGTTGCCCTTATAATTTTGTTGCAGGAAAATCTCATATTTTTTTATTCCAATCTGATAATCCAGTTTTCTATATTGCCGATATCTGCCGATATTACCCTAACTTATTTAAATAATAATCTTTACTTATATATAACTGTTGTACCGACCATTGGCGAGCAAGCTTTAAGTTATTAATTCAGAGATGTCGCTACAATGACAGATTTGAAGACGCGACAAAATCGCCGGTATTATAATTAATCATGTTTCAAATTAAGAAATAATACTTTATACAGGAAAAATAATACTTACATGCAGGAAAAATCTGTAGATGATGCAAAATTCGACAACTTTGTAGTCCGAAAACTTATACACTTTTATACTCTATTTTTTTTTGTAAACAACTACATTCTATTAACTAAAAAACGACCTCCGAAGTATCAGATTACAAAGAAAATATAATGCAGTTGACAGTACATACAATTAGCTAGGTCGCGGTCTGTGAGAGAATGGATAAAATAAGGGCGTTCACGAGAAAGACAGCGACCGCAAAGCACATAATATCGCACAGATCTCGCCTGAGAAGGTATATATAGGTATAATCATTATTTTGTTAAAACTTGAAATTTCACGCTCTTCAAGATGGTGGCATCTATTTTTCTGTAGCTACCACTGTTTTCGAGAAATTGACGAAAAATATATTGTTTTGCTGTTTTTTACCCCCACCCCACGCACTATGGGGTCTGCGGTTTTAAATAAATGTTTTGGGCAGGCTAAACTTACATGTACTCAAAATGCAGCTCTTCGAGTGAAAAAGTGTATTTCGAGCAAATTTTTCCTGAACTCAATGATGATTAAAAAATTGTCAATGTCCAGTCCATTAACTGTGTTTTGTTTGTAATTAAAACTGTCTATAAAAGATACATTTTATTTCTAGACCATATTTCAGATACTTCTAATAAGTTTGATTGAAAAAAAATGTAATGTCTCAAAAATGTTAACTTTCAACAAAAGTAAACGGTTTGTAGCCGAGTTTGATTTATTCTATGTTACAGTGCATATCAATAATACACAGAGAAAAATAAAACGTTGATGCGCTTACTCAAAATCTAAGTAAATGCAACTTAAATTGTTCAGTAACAGCTATTAAGTAAATCTAACTGAAGTCGCTTGCGTAGTAATAACTGAATGGACAGTCGGTAACTTTTTCGGTAATTTTCAAAATTTTCAAAATTTTCGAAATTTTTGAAATTCTGAAAATTTTCAATATACTATTGTTTTACTTTGAAAAGTCCTCGAATTTCCCATTCCTTTCATATGCATGATAAGTGGCCTATTCGTGCACTTATCATAAAAAGTACGGTGTGCAACAAGGGGGGAATAGCTTTTTCAGATTCGGGTGATGTTTTAAGCACTCCCCCTTAGTTGCACAATATACTATTAAAAATCTGAAAAAATTCAGGTGCATTGGAAACTATTTCTGGAATATATTCACCGTGGGTTGAAGAAGAAAAAAATGTTCTATCTTTGATTTGACAGAGAACCACCCATATATATATATATATATATATATATATTAGGGTGTATCGAATTTATGTACGAACTTTTAGTAATTATATCAAATAGAACGTCTGTAAAATTTAGGCTCATAAAGTCAATTGCTTCCGCTCTGTCTAAAGTCGAAAAGTCCAAAATTACCACATTTTTGCTCAAAAATATTTTTTAATTCTCCAAACAAATTTAAGAGGAAAATGTTCTAATACATTTTTTTGTAAAATGCATTCCTTCTTGTTGATACATTATTAAAGTTTCGGAAATTAAGTTGAAAATATTGAATTCAACACTCCAATGATTTTTCAACAAGAAGGAATGCATTTTACAAAAAAAGGTATAGGAACATTTTTTTCTTAAATTTGTATGAAGAATCGAAATAAAATTTTTTCAAACGTAAATCTGGTAATTTTGAAAAATTCATCATTCTTGGCAACCTCAGACAGAGCGGAAGCAATTGACTTTATGAGCCCAAATTTTACGGACGTTCTATTTGATATAAGTACTAAAATTTCCGCACTATTACAAGTCGCCAAAGTGCGTACAAGTACGCAAGTACAAGTAAGGAGATGAAAACAAAAATAAATCAAAAGAAGCGAAAAAGGTTGTTTGTATAGCAAAATCAAATTCTCAATGATTGTACGATTACTTTTTCAATTTTTATTTTTGCTCTCAATTAAAATCCATCATACTTAGAGGGCTGAAATTTTGCATGGTGATTTGTTTCAAGCTGTTAAAACAATATATCAACTTGTCTTTATCTCAAGTGCTGTAGTTTAAATTTTCATATAAACTCCTATGTGTAAATTTTACCCCCAGAGCCATGGGGTTCGGTGTGGGTCAGCTAACAAAGACAGACAAGTAAAAATTGTTACGCTAGCCTGTTCCTACATAATAAAATAAGCATCTACACTACAAATTAAACATCTTGCACGAATACACTGTATATAAGGCACTATAATGATGAATACTGCCTACGACTGACTTGAACACTGAGTTGGGAATATCTATCAAGATCATTACTTTTACACTTCATCATTGATAAAATCTTGAACACACAAATTTTACTTAATGTTTCTAATATCCAAACCCGCATAAAAAGTGTATATTTTAGTGTGAGTGTTGAGTGTGGACATGTTTGTACATATGCCTAAATATATGCAAGGTTAGGTTGCCATGTATAAAACGTTCGCCATAATTTTATGGCATATTATGCCCACTTACTGTTGCCTGTTAACAGGGGCATATGGCCACGATATGCCACATAATCTGGCTACTGGGCATAAAATTTGATATATCGTGGCCATATTAGCCTCAATTACCTACGAAGATTGTTTATCAGTTTTTGGTATTTCCAAAAAGGGTACATATCAATAACTTTTGATTTGCGGTGCAGAAGTTATTAAAAAAATTCAAATAATTTTAAGCAATTGGTCGTGATTTTCAATTTAAAAACGTAAGAATTTTCTAATAGCTTCTAAACTATCAATTAATATGTACCGAGAGCGTAAAATGAGCTTTTTCAGACCAAGTGCGGAATTGGGAGTACTCGTCTTTGGCTTGTGCTACCTCGCTTGGACTCGTACTGCAACCACACGAGGTTAAAAAGCCTGTTTAGTCCTTGGTGCACACTATACTTTTTGCAACGCCTCTACTGTTTTCTGCATTGTTGAAGGCTACAAAGATACATATGAACCTCTTAAAAATCAATATTACATAATGAAACAAGGGATGAAAGTAGCAGATTTTTCAAAGCAGTAATCATCCGAGGAAAAATATTTTCGCTTTGTTTGAACAGTAAACCTACCCACAAAAAAATCTACTTTTGGCCCGTGTTCCATATAGTATTCACGACTGAGCTATAATAGCCACTTTTTTCCCTGAAAAGCGGAACTAAAGTTGCATTTTATTTCCTCATTTTTTTCCCCGCAAAGAACTTTATTCCCGCAAAATGCAGGAAATAAATTCTTTATTCCCGCAAAATTTTGGAAATTTTTGAAAATTTTAAACAATTTGAAAATTTTTTAAAAATTTGGAAATTTTTAACAATCTTAAACAAAAATTTTTAAATTTTGAATATTTTAAAACAATTCTATCAATTTATTCAATTTAGCTGATGTAGGTCCTACTTTTCAAGAAATAAAGTAGCTACACATTACAGTCGTTAATAAAGCACTATGTGCAACACGAGAGTAAAGTCGATTATTCCCTCGGGTGATTTACTGCCCTCGCTCCGTTTGGGCAGTAAACTCTCACCCGCGGGAATAATCAACGACTTAACTCCCCTGTTGCATAATGTACTATTATTTCACTTTTGACCGGAAGACCACTTATTAATAGTAGTAAATAAAAAGGCCAGTATCTTTATCACGTCAAAATGCCCGCTTAGCACTTATGGTATTTTCATAACACGTGCATCGAAAACGCGCTTTCCGCCTACGAAAAAGTGGAGCGAAAGTCGAGTTTTTCAAGCCTGGGCAAGATACCTTTTTAGTGTTTTTGTGTGTATTTGTACGTGTAATCACACCTGCTTTTGTTGGAAGATACGTGTTTGCAGCAAATTCTAAAATGCGCACGTATGTGAATCACTTCCTAGAGAAGTTTGACTAGACGGAGGGAAGGCGAAAGAGACCGAATACGAGGGGTTTAGGGCGAGATTTTTAAATGCAACATCCCTAAACAAACATATGGAGATGTTTCGCCAATTTCTGGTGACTGCTCGTCCCATTTACCATCTTTTCGGCGTGGCTAAGTCGCGTTTCGGGCCAAACTTCGACGGTGTATTCGCTCAGGTTAACGACGACTCGGTTCTTCGTCAAGACAGGAATACCCAGGGAGGAGAGTAAAATGCCTCCTATTTTTGTTGCGGTTATTTATAGACCACTGAGTATCTCTTTTACGGGAAGTTCCGATTTAATAGATAAGCTAAGAACACAAGCGGTAGATTATGACCATCGAATAATCATGGGGGATCTGAATGCGAATATGCTGTCGGCGTCTCAAGACGCGAACTTCATCAAAGACCTTGCCTGCGAGTTAAATCTCAAGTTAGTTGATCATGGCGCGACTCACCACGTTGGGGAGTTTCACACATGGATTGACGTGACTCTCACTGACGACAATGAAGCAGTGCTCGATGCGAACAACATGATGGCGACCTTCCCGAGCAGACACAATATCATCGTTCTCACAATTAGGGCCCCAAAGTCAAAACCCCCAGTTCTGAGTCCTTTATTTTATAGAGATTTTAAAACCGTCAGGCAAGAGGAGCTAAATTCTGTCTCTTCTCGAGTCTTGCGACTGGTCGACCATCAGTTGACTTTCGTCCGATTGCTTTGTTGAGCTTTCTTTCCAAGGTTCTCGAAAAGATTGTCCATGAGCAGATATTCGAGTATGTAGAGTCTAAAAAGCTACTTGATCTCCGCCAAACGGGCTTTCGGATAAATTATAGCACGCAAACAGCACTGCTGAGTCTGTCAGAAGACATTAGGGCTGGTATCAACAGCAACAAGAACCTGCTCACCATCCTCCTAATGTTCGATTTCAGCAAGGCGTTCGACACAATTTCGCCCTCAAAACTTCTTCGTAAGCTAATCAGGTTAGGATTCTCTAGGTCTGTTCTTCTGTGGATTGCGTCGTATATTACAGGTCGTAACCAACGTGGCGTACCACAGGACTCAGTTCTGGGGCCTCTTCTGTTTAGCCTTTACATTAATGATATTCAAGACTTCCTGGCTAACTTCAAGGGGAAATTATCAGATAGTGTCGAACATTTACTGTATGCTGATGACCTGCAAACCTATACTGAGGTGGGGAGGGACGATCTGAGTGAGGGTGTGGACCGCATGTCAGCTGTGGCGCGTGCGGTGTCGGCATGGGCATCCGAGAATGCACACCGCCTCAATGTTGGGAAAACTAAAGCTATTATTTTCGGTTCAGATCCCGCGTGAAAATATTATATGAGATCTCATATAATATTTTCATCTCATATGATATGTCATGTAGATGTCATGTAGATCTCATATAGATCTCATATGACTGAAATTCGTACTGAGATCTATATGAGATTTATATAAGATGTATATGAGATCGACGTGAGATTTCATATGAGAGGGTGCGCGTCTATGGAACTCGACCCCCGTAATTTAAGGAACCTTTCGTCACTTAGTCGGTTTAAAACGGCAATACACCGACACATCTATCAATGCGACGATAGTGGTGTCGTTAAAAGACAAATGTAAGCTGTGATATAACTTGTAAAAGAAATGTGACAAACCATCCAGTATTGTACCTTGTAATTGTATTGTATATTGTATTGACTTTATAGATTAGCGAAAACAAAATTTATTTGTACTTATCGTCACGTTGTGTGAAAAATCTGTGATATGACAAAGCATAATATAATTGTGATATGTATTTTTTTGACTAGTGCAAAATAAATCTATAATAATAATAATAATAATAATAATAATAATAATAATAATCTCTGTACGAACCCGCGATGTTCTATATGACTTTCACGCGAGTACGTCAAACTCACTGTTAACGTGATATCCGCGAGTGACTGACGCCGCGTCTATTAGGTGGCAGGATATTAAAAAACAACATTTTTCTGACAAGTTGATCGGTTGATTAAATGAAACGACGAGGTTGTAAGACCTGAAGGGCAATGCAAGTATTCATTGCAGAATTACTTTTATTTCACACTCGACCAAAATAGCTACTTTTTGTGTCGGGGAATGAGAACTAGCGCGCCACGCGTGGCCTTACGGCCGCGTTGGCTTGCCGCCTTGCATCGCTTCGCGTTTTGCGCATAAGGCACGACCGCTGACGTTCGCGCTTCACGTTCGTAATGCCTGTCGGTGCTTATACAGTATTATCCTGTTTTTGTTTCAATATTGTTGTCAAAGTTTTGATTGGTTTTCTTCTGGCGGTCATCAACACTATCATCAAAACTACTGGAAAATTAGTCATTTATTTGTATTTGTATAAATTATTTATTTTTGTTTGTAGATATTCTTAAAATATATCTTATTTTAATTTTATTCTATTGTAATTTCAGATAAATAATACAACACTTTTGTATCGCAGTTTTCAAGAGGAAGTAAACAAAATGATGATATTTCGTTTGTAGGATTTCAATTAGAATATTAGAAAATTGATTGTTTAGGTATTTAGCATAGTTTAGAGGGATGTAGTAAGCTGTTTTTCTTCAATCTAAGCAATTTTCTTTATTGAGTTTAGGTTTTTCTAGTTCAGTATATACACTTGAATTTTGAAAGTGAATTGTACTGATTCAGCTTAAAAGATTTAATTAATATAGCGTACGTCGTTATATGATGCCAAGTTACACGGATTGTATTCGGCGATTACGTATTTCCTCAATTATGCATTTTTTATAATTTAATTAAAAAGGTAGTTTAATTTTGTATATATGTATGAGATAAAGGCCAAAATATAACTTTCAGCTTTATTATATAGGAAAAATGCTGAAAATAATTGGGTTGGATGGGGTATGTTGCACCGAAGTTATTATTGAATTTATGTATCAAAAAATCGCTTTTAGGATTGTGTATGTCAAAAAGTGTTAAAAAAAATGTTTGCCACGGTAAAAAGTTGTTTTATGGCAAATAATTGGTTTTTAGCTGTAAAAGATCAATTTTGGGCTGTAAACTCGAGTTATAAGCATTTTCATGATTTGATGTTAATGGAAAAAAGTTGTATCTTTCAAAGATCTATAACTTTTCCATTTAACTATTTTTTGTAGAATGCTTAAAATTCGAATTAGAGCTAAAAACCGTTTTAGCGATTTTTGGAGGTGACCGCATTCTGCGTATACGTGCAGGATCAAGCCCAAAATAAATCTGTCAGCTTAGTATTACGAGGGGGGTCCGCACACAAATTTTTAGCCCGATTGATTAATTAATTAATAAAAAATTAACAATCTGCTAGCTCGGGTAGTAAAACCACCCTCGGAAAAAATCTCCTACTTTTACCCCTTGTTGCATAATGTACTATAAATATACATAATGAATATACATTCCCTAATTTTTTATTTTTCAATTGCTCACAGATCATATGAATGTGCCCAGTAAATATAAGAACGTATAGCAAGAATTCAAAAAGGCAGAGGTAAGTCAATGCGATAGTTCAATCATACTTTCACTTTCTTTCGGAAAATCTCCTCCGTGATAACGTTCAAGGAATACTTACTGCAATCAGTGCTCATTACGCCTCAGCCGGAACGATCGAGCAATTGATTCGTCGTGTCTGTTGCAGCAGCTCTCGGGGGCTTGAAATTCTATCAAGCTTGGGGAAAACGCTTATATACCATCTCCGCACGTGCGGCTGCCGATTTTTACGAGGTTGCGGTGTCGCGCTCGATCGGATTCGAGCATGGCACTTTTTCACATAATATGCACCGCAAGACAGCGGCCGTCTCTCTTTTCAAAGACCTTGCCGAAACCGACTGCTGTGCACACATGCCTGCTTAGAAATTGCCTATGGGATGGTATATGTTGCGCGGCTCTTTAACGAAGATTATTTTTATTCGCCGCGAAATATGAAATTCAGCGTGACGACCTGTATAGATATTAAATATCGCCCGAAAGGTTCTTCATCTCAAAAACATCGCACGCGTATACCTAGCTGCTCTTCTCCGATATATCATCTCGCCGCCTTTGCCGAAGTCGAGTATGCGAGTAAAAATCGAATTTTACACGCAAGGCCCGTACTTCGCGGTGTTCCGAACTTCAACGTCGAGACATCTAAGACTTCAGCGCAGAACCCAAAACCCCGTGCTCGAAAGTTTGAATGCCAGCCCCTTCTCGGCGAAGTTCGCGAAAAAAACAATTGCGGGCGCACAGGTAGACGCGTCGCAGAAACGACACAATGCGACGCGCGGACGGAGAAGTGAAAGAACAAGTGAGCCGAATCTCTGCGCGACGATCGCATATCCGGTATCAGAGGCTGCGCCGCTCCCGTAACCGGGGGGTCGTCCTCGTCCTGCGCTTAGGCCCACACGAGCTCTCGAGTTTCTTCTTTTCGGCTTTCCGAGAAATGAGTATGCGCGAGGGCAGAGATCGCGTGCACGGAGGACCCATATTTACACGCGTGTGTGCGTCTGGAGGTATTTAACCCGCCGACGAACCGCATCCTCCCGCGAGAGACGTCTGATGATGTCTTACTCGTCTGGACCGCGAGCAGATCGGATCTTTGGAGATCCCAAGGAAGCCTGCTCGTTCTCTACTTCGGCACACTGCTCAACCTTAACCGATGAACTCCTTATGTTGTTGCTGATTTTTTTTAGTCTTTCTTTGTGATATCGCTATATGTATATTTGAGTCGATGCGAGTACGCGGAAGTTTCTCTCTTATGTTGTGCGCCTTGTACATAAAAGACGCCCTCCATTATGCCTTTATCCAGTACACGTTTGAATAAAATTGCAGGTTTGATTGTAGTCAGGAGAAACAGTTTTGCTGAACGTGCGATTACATTATGTTATCAGCCATATGCTCATATATACGCACCTGCCTATAAATTATATAAGTTCTAATTTACAGATGGATGTGTGAAATTTTCTTCAATTTTGACCTTTTGAGGGCTTTTAAAAAACAATATCTCGCGGAAAGAATCGAACGCTACGATAAGCCAGGTGATATTATTTACGATAACTACAAAAAGCGCTTAAAATTACGGTCATAAGAATGGCTCGCAGTTTGCTCTATAATACGAACCACGAGTTGGAGCTCGGGACTCGCACCTAGCCTATAGCATTCCGCGAACTATTCGAGTGCACTCGACGTCGTGCAAAATTTGCTTTCTTGCGTAAAGCGATATGACGTCACCGAGCACGCATACAACTTCCGTATTTTATAGTAAGTTGGATAAACGTGTCACGTGGCAGTGGACTGAAAAGCTTTCAACAAAGCTTTAAAACACTGATGCGATTTCGAGATTTACGGGTTTCGAAAAGCTTCAGATAAGATAAGAACCTGCAAATTGAAAACTCTTTGCATGCGTCATGTTTCCTGTTCCGCAGGTTCTTTCGTCTATAACTCAAATTGAATTTCAAAGCTCAGCAACTTAAGTTCTACAGTAAGAAAAGAAGGTTCGAGGAAAACGAGGATCATTTCAAAACATACCTATTTTTCAGTACGAATCAGCGTGAAAGTACCGCACGAGCTAAAATTCACACAAACGCGCGATCCCGATCTCAAAACAAAAACACCTCGAGCCTCCGACAAGGCAATAAAAGACACAACTAATAATCGCTGGATGAATCAGTCGCAAATAGTCCGGGACGCGCAGCGTATTAACATGTATAATAAAGACGCGCTTTTGCGGCTTTGAAAGCGCGCGATCGTCACGGCGCGTCGCACAGCAGCCAGCTTTGACACGCGAGCTGACGGCTGTACACCGACGGGCTCGGGCAGATTATTCAACGATATATATATATAGGCGATCTGGAATGCGGCTCGTCTTCGCGCGGTTATTAGAGAGCCTGCACGCGCGCTTTAATGAAAATTCGAGATTGCGCACGCCGACTATGAGTTATGCAGACTTTTTTGCTGCTTTAGCATATATATATGTTATGTTTTCAAAGGGATTGGACTGTAGAGAGGGGAAGGAAGGAGTTTTTATCGGAAGTCAATTGCAGAGTTACTTTTGTGCATGTCTAATTTAAATAATTCTGTCCGACCTTTAAAGTTCTCTTTCGAGTTTATTTTGTTTTAATAACCATTCTCAAAACGTATTTCATAAACGCTTATGAGCAAATCCACGAGCGAGTGGAAACAACTCAGGTATTGGAAGTTGAAAATTTCAAATCGAGGGCACACCTATACCAGACCAACTTTTTTTGGTTCTTTGGGCCGTCTGGAGAGAGAAAATGAGCGCGTGCATAGCCGATCGCTTACCAAACTTTTTTGCGGGGCATTTGAAATTCTCTTATGGGAATTTAACATTGGGGAAAATTAACGAAACTTTTTGTCTGAAGGCGCAATCCAAAAATGTGTTTTCATAGAATCAATGTATTAGAAAAAAGAATTAATTTGAGGGCTGGTGGGTTAAAAATGGTTGCCTAGGGAAAAAGTTGTCTAGGCTTAAAGATGGTAAAAAATCACCAATTTTTCGATTTTTTACGAAAATCAGCGATTTTCCTTATTTTTAGAATCCTTATAACTTTTGATTTGAGCGGTCAATTTCAACCAACCAGGGCTCAAATCGTAGCTTTTTTCTTCTACTTTCGTTTTAAAAATTTGAATTAACATTTCAATTTTACAATCAGCTATATATTTGTTTATCAATTATGGCCATTTTTTGGCCTTTTTCATCGTCGTATATATAGCTGATCGTAAAATTACAATGTTAATCCAAATTTAAAACGAAAGTAGAAGAAAAGGGCTACAATTTGAGCCCTGAATGGTTGCAATTGACCGCTCGGATCACAAGTTATAAGAATTTTAAAAAAAAGAGAAAAATCGCTGATTTGCGTAAAACATCTTACTATTCGTGATCTTTTACTATTTTCAAGCCTAGACAACTTTTCATTTAGGAAACTATTTTTTAACTCGCCAGCCCTCAAATTAAAGCTCTCTTCTTATACTTCCATCCTAGCGATACACAAGTGGCTAAAATTGAACCATGGCTAATTTTCGTTAATTTTCCCCAATGTTAAATTCCCATAAGAGAATTTCAAGTGCCCCGCAAAAAAATTTGGCAAGCGATCGGCTATGAACGCGCGCATTTTCTCACTCCAGACGGCCCAAAGAACCAAAAAAAGTTGGTCTGGTAGGTGTGCCCTCAATTTGAAAATTTAAATGCATGGCTTTTGGTTACTCGTAAAAAGACCGAGTCACATTGTGATTTTACGTACACACGCTGACATAAAAGGTAGCTTAAAAACGTAAAGTCGCAATATAGCCACTAACTCAGCCTCGGCATCAAAAAGTGCATACCCACGAAGTGCAGCTCATGGCGGCGGATAGCGAATCGTCGAAGGTCATCACGAGCACGCACTAGACTCCCGATATTCGCGCCAAAGCTGCCATTGATACGAGAGCGTCACGAGCGCATTCAAGGAGGGATCGGATATATAGGTGTGTATCGTTTACGCGAGAGGCCTCTTCGCCTCCATGGGAAGCGAGAGGACTACTCTCGCCGCGTGTGTGCACCCATTGTTCGCGGCCAGCGCGGAATTTGGTACTATATATACACTATATAGGCATGCGCCCCAGTCTCCAAAACAGCGTATAATGCGTGTGTGCCCGCGAGCAGAGCGACAATTTTCAATGCGGCGCATTTTTCTTCTTTGCCCGTTTATTATGTGAATGCGAAACTCTGATATATGGACTCGCTCTGAGCCGGAAAATTTTCGAACTCTCTTGTTAGCTCTTATATGCATAGAACGTAAGATTTGTAGCCGTGTGGTGGGAGATTTATTTCGTTGCAAAAGTATATCGAACTTTGTGCTATTTATCCACTTTGACGAGTATTTACGCTATATTTTGTATCAATAATCGGTTTTCTGTAATTCTTTCGCCTTCGCCGCTTGAATCGCTGATGGCATAGATGCTCCGTTGGTTGGATGTCTGGAAGTATGTAACACGTAAACACACTATGAAGTTGCTGCACGCGTGATTAGAATTTTGGCCGTCGTATAATGACGTAGCTGAGCGATGGAGCACGTTCTTCCGAAAATTGTACGTTTGATGCGACGCCTTTGAATTTTTTTCGAAGGAAGGTGCTTGCTGTTTTCGAAAAGTGTATAGACCGTCGCTTTTACGAGAAAATTTTCAGCGAATGTTCGTTCAAATTTCGCGCGCGACGAGCGAGTTGTCAGGTCGTAAATAAAAAATTCCTATCCGATAATCTGCAGAAAAATGCCGATCTTCAAAGACGACGCTTTGCCGAATTACAGGCGGGTTTCGCGTCTCCCTCTTTAATTCTAGAAAATGAGCCTTTGATTAGCGATGTACGATGCATCTTGATGGCATCTTGGCATGCATCTCAAGCTCCTCGCTCTCTTATTCTCTCCGCCGTCTTGGTCGTCGTCGCTTAGAAGTGTCACACGCGTCTTAATCGTATGTGTCGCTCAGAGCTGTATGTATAAAGCGCATGAACGCGCGCGTGTACAAGCTTGTAACACGCACTACGCGGCGACTTTTTTCTCCTTCTGCCTTCCCCGAAGCCAAATGATTGCAGCCCGACGCTCGCTGCCTACGAAACTCGTATTATATACTATATGCATAGTCGCTCGCTGCGGCTTTATTTATCCTGCTTTTTTCTACAGATTTTTCGGGTATATTTTATTTGGTCATTGAAACTTTGCAACAGAGAGTGTGCGAGGGACGCGACGGAGTGTCTGCAGTTTATATGCGAGGAGATGAGCGGGACTGTCGGTGGGGAAGGTTCGCACGCTACTTTTCGGGGAATCTCTTTCGAAATTCGAAACGTATGTGTTTATTTTGCTTTCTTTTTTCCTATGCACATGCTAACGCTTCTCAAACTAGTTTAAATTCGCGATATTTCCATTTTTTCTGATTGATGTTATTGTACGCCACGCGAGAGATATGGTAATGTTTTGCATCTGATGTCGTATGAAAATCATTATTTTTTTTTTTAACCCAACCGAAATTATAGAAGCCACGTTGATAGAAAATAGTTGAATTTTTAATTTTGTATAACCTGATATTGTTGAGCCTCGACTTAGAGGATCCCTTTCGAGGTGCTATAAACCAACAATTATCAATCGAGCAATCTCTGACATCTCCAGCTCTCTCCATCGTTATCTTTGGCTCGATTCCTTCAAAGTTTCCGTTCTACCTGAAAGGAAAGCGAGACCGTGTATTCCGTGCTATAGCAGATCGGGTAGGAATTGCGGCAATGTCCTTCGGCTCTGCGGAGAGAAAGCGAGCGAGCGACGGAAACAGCGCTGGGCCGCAGCAAAGGGGATCATTATAGGTGACACGTCGCCGATATCTATCATGCGCCCCTGGACGCAGGCAGCTATACCTACACTCCACTCGCTCTCCCTAATTTATAGGCATATGTCGCAACGGACACTGGGACACTTATATCGCTTCAAGCATCTTGCCGCGATCATTAGGGGTCGTTTTGTTATTTTTTTGATTCCTTCTAAAGGAAGCTTCGTAATAGTAAAATATTCGTCTTTAACAAAAACGGGTTAGACATCCATATTGAGGATTTTCGAGTTTGAATCACGTGTTTTTAGAAAATGTCCGTATGGATGTGTGTGTGATTATATGTATATCGCAATTTTTTCCAATCTAGCTCATTTTCAGTTTATGGACGTTTTTTGAATTTTTCAAAACCATTTTTTGTTTTTCTGTGTATTATCTCATCCTACTTTAACAAAGAGAGGAATCATCATTCTATTCATTCTCTGATTGGTCGTCGATTGGCCAATAAGATTACGAGATAGATGGCGGGACGCTCGTGATAGTTTGTTTCTAACCTATAAAAATGTTTAATATAAAGCAGAGCGCGCGGAGCGCGCATTGATCTTGCTAGTTGTTACAAATTATTCAGCTATAATGCATTTGAAAAAGAATGAAATCACCTACTATTCCCCGTTTGCTTCTCGAGATCGACCACACCGTTCGGCAGGAAACGCAAAAAGTTTTTTTCTGAGTTAGCCATATCTCCTAAATGAAATAAGAGAACCTCGAACAAGAAAATAAGATGAACGTAAGTCACACTATGCACCACCAAAATTTTAAGACATTCGATTAGGTCGTTTTTCAGTAACAAATCGAAAACTAAAAAAAAAAATGAGTTTTGTGTCCAACGATTATGAGAGTAAAATAAGACTTAAATTTATCTGAGATTTTGGAGAAAAGGTCAATTTTTTATGTTCCTCAGTTAAGTTTTTTGCGCGTCTTTCCGAACCCTATAGTTTCCGAATTATCGATGATTCAAATTTTTTTTTTTAATTTGTTTGTATGTATATCTTTTATCTTTTGGTTACTCCACCTCTAATAATGACATCCTATCCATGTAATGATGGAATTGACTTCCCACCCATATGAGCGTCTTCGTAAATTTTCATAAAGCCTGATGTTCATTAAAACGAAATGGAAATCGAAATATACTTGGTAAATAAAATAAAACCCAATAATGTGATGCATTATTATACGTCTGTACATCAACTTCTCCATAGCATGCTCTATTCTACAATTTTTCACTATTATAACATAACGGAATATTCTTTTTATTGGGTATTGAAACAATAAATTAATTTGGATTTTTTTATTTCATCCGTTTGCGTGCGCGGAAGTGACACTGGTTCGTTGTATATTTTCGGTTTGAACAAACTGCGAAATTTCAGCTCCGCTCAAGATTTTTCCGTTGAGCCCTCGAGCGCATAAATCACCCATCTCCTTCCTAAGTAATCGCATTATCCGCCACTTCGGAACAAATCAATCAGCCGTAAGGAAAAAAGAAAAGGAATAACGACAATAGAATCATGAATTTACTGTTTTTCAGGTGAACGCGCGCGTTTGGTCTCCGCCTCAAACTGCCCTGTGCGTACTCCCGTAACAGACTCCGGCCCCATAAAACACTCAATTTTCAACGAATAAATCCCGCCTGTGCGTGTATACGCTCCACAACACTAAAAACTCAAAATTTCAAGCTTGCAGAGAGCGAAAGAAGATCATAACGTCGGGTGTATAATACACTCAATATAACTTTTGACGACGACTCACTCTCGTCGAGCGGGAGCAAAATTACCCGGCGATGATGTTTATTGCACGGCAATATAATCCGGCGGCGCTAGCGCGAAATGGCGCTTCCTTTCTGCAGCGGCGCATCCTGTTGATGAGCAAGGGTCCAGTGTACACGAGAGCCTTGGCTGCACTCGGCGCCGAAGGCCAGGCTCCGATGCCGTACTAAACCCGAGACTCTATGTATGCGGCGCAAATGCAAAATTTGCATAGGCTGCGAATTTTTGCATACCTGCACGTACCAGCCGTTATTTCGTAAATTGCGTATGATGTGGGGTTTATAGTGCAGGAGCTGCAGCTGACGTTGTTATTCGTATGCACGCCTGTGGTATCGTCGAGAAAAATATAGCACCAAGCAGAAAATACTATTTTTATACAAAGTTCAAATGTTAATTCAAATCTTCCATTCGTAGGAAAGTGAACGAACTACGGGTGGAATATGAAAATTAAGCCAACAGTCGGAGTCGTAAAGATAGCAATTGCTGTGAGAAAGTGTCTCCTGCATTTTAATGCGGTTGACTCAATAAAAGTGCCCAAATTCTGGAGCGTCTGGGCCTCCACGTCTGTCGTCAGTGTAAACGAACCTCGCATACCAGACTTATTCAATGAACTAAGGAGGCCGAAAAGTAAGAGAAGAATGCCGCGGCCGACGCGAAAGAGGAGAGTAGGCAGCAAGATGCCGACAGACAAGATCTCTTAACGTCTTATTAATGAGCCTGATGTTGTGACTTTCATTGCAATTAAACCCTTGAATTTCAACGACTCAAAATGATTTGCTCGTATATTAGACGATCAGCGCAGCCGTTAAAAAAATAAAAAATCGAAAAATATATAGCTGCAAAAGTCGCCACGCGCATGTATACATACACCAGCATGTATTACATTCGCGCAAAGTTAAGGGCGGATC
Organism: Nasonia oneida; assembly: GCA_037356405.1. Lineage (NCBI taxonomy): Eukaryota > Metazoa > Arthropoda > Insecta > Hymenoptera > Pteromalidae > Nasonia > Nasonia oneida. Next base: position 121,763 of record JAZHPH010000097.1, read on the forward strand.
ACCTAGTTGAGCGTATATTATGCACGTTCGCCACGTCGTCACGACTATTTTTTCGCTGTAAGCTCCTCGGATTTACTACTGACTTTGCTGCTCATTTCACGGGCCCTGATAGCGTAGATGCCTCGACTAACTCGACTCGCGAGTTAGATATGTATACGTGATCCGCTGAACTTTTGGCCCTGTTTCATGAATGTCAAATAATAGATACCGTGAGCGCTCCTTTGGACACCGATGATAATTTTTACAATTCAGTCTACGGCTTTCGATAACGCTCGGCACGTTTCTTTGGAAGTTGGACAACGTCGTTCAATTTCATATTTTTAAAAAAAGTTGGCATTTAATTCATGAAAATAAATACTTTTGGAAATTTTGCAGTGACGCCGAGTCCGAACAGCGGATTTCTTACAGAAAACAGAAAGCAATTTGTAAAGAGCGTGTGCGCGCCGTTGAAATTATGCCCGAGCAAGCAAAACCGACATTAGCTTTCTCGAGGGAAACGAACGTCCGATGAAGATTAAGGAGCTCATTTTCTTTTGTCCGGGAAGCGCGCGGTGCACTTTATACACCTATCATATAGGATGTGGACATTTTTTTTTTCGACGGAATTACATCGCGGAAGACGGATCTTCAAGGGCTAAAGCTGGAACACGACGTATTCTTGATCTTTAATGACTTCCTGAAGAGAAGGTGCAACACCTTGCGGTCACCCTTTTCCGTCACATGCATACGCCACTCGATGCGACTAATTTCATGTTTACCCTGCTGTGGGCGCGAGCGCTGACACGACCCGTGGCCCCGGACAGGACGTAGGAAATGACATTTTTTTTCGTCTTGCGAGAAACCTGGAAACGTCTCCACCTGCGCGCTATTATAATATTACGTACACACGCCTTACATACGAGCTGCCCAACCGCTAATCTACGGTATCTGACTTTTTTTCAGCGGATAATACAATGTCGCACTTGGAAAATCAACAAGAGAAAACTGAGCGAGAAATCGCTGACTGATGTGCCAAAGGCAAAAACGAAAACTCACCCCAAGCGCGTACCGAGAAAAAGGCTTGTTAGTTCTGACGTTCTCACTCGGCGCACGAGAAAGCCGAGAGTCGTAAAGTAAAAAATGGTTCTCAAGCATCCGCAGGTAAAAACTATCGAACCCAAGGATGCTACTTCCTCTCGTCGCACAAAGCAGCCCTCGAGTGTCTATACCCGCAGCGCGTAACGGCAATAGCGCCGTCCGACTGCGCGAAAAATATGATTGACGAAGGAAAAAGCACAGTGTCACGCCGCTGTCGCTCCCTTTCATCCTCTCGACGCAGACACCGGTGTCGAGTAGGTATGTCTATTCAGTTCGCCCATCGCTTGCATAGTGGCAGTCCATCAAGCCGGGGCGCGCAATATGCCAGAGATCCGTAATAAACAAACGAGACCCGGGTGCAACCTCTCGTTTCCTCGACTTATTATAATGCGCGCATAGCATAAGGCGAGCAACCACGCGAGGAGAACCGCGAAAGAGCCTCGACCTTCTTCGATCGTATGGGCCGACTGGCGGGATTTCGCCAATATGGTCTGCTTTAAAAGATGCTCGGTTTCCCTTTTCTGCGAGGAATTGAAGGCCCGGATCTTTAAAACTTTCGGAAGAACATTAATTGTGCAAAAGTAAAAATCCAGCAAATCGCACGATTGTCAAGCTCATCTGCCGCAAAGTGAAGAGCCACTTCATGGTCAAAGCAGCAGCAAAACACTCCTGCGCGAGTCGAAGAGAGGCGCTTGACACAGGCTTTGAAATTCAAGAGCGCGGGCGTTTCCTGTTTTCGCCGTCTTCTGCGGGGCATTTAATTCTGACCGTATACACAGACACGCAGTGCATAGCGCTGGCCTCCTCGCAGTCGGCGTCTCGAGAACCGCACTACTTACTTCCCCTGCGGCTGCGTTTTTCCGGTTCGCGCAAGCGGAAGTCGAGCAGCGAAGGCTACACATGCGCGCTCGTTTCGCGTACGAGCACACGGCCGATGCGTATAGCTGTGAGGTGGGGAGAGGAAGAGCCGACGATTTTACGAGTAGCGTGTTGTATCCGAGCTCGCGAAAGGGTCCGATAGTTATTTGCCGCTCTCGCGACGCGACGCTTTCTTCGGGGGACACGAGCCGATTCCCAGAAGGAGAAGAATAAGTGGCCCTGGAAACTCAAGCCGAACGCGTATTTTTGATCATTTTTTTCTTTCAGTACCGTGCGAGGGTGGGCAGAGCTCGGGGAATGGGTACGTGTGTATAGATACAGGCGAGGAATGCGAAGCCGTCCTGCGAGACGCTCGTACCATCCACTATATCCGTGCAGGGTGGTTCCGAATAAGCGGTGTGGGGTGTGTTCCAGAGGGAACGCCAGCAGCGGTACAGCAGTCCGGTCCGCGTTCGAAATTCCGGTGCTGTGCTGTTACTGTGAAATCGTTCCGCGTCAGCTGATTCTGTTTGTACTGTTTGCAGTTGTAACCTCTTGAACATTACAAAGTTCTTATTATAAGTTCAGTTATTATAATATGTAATACATTGAAAGAGTTGTACAATTTTAATCACGAAATGGAAGATCTAATCTTGCTAGATAACTTTTTATCGTCTTCTAGTAGTGAAATTTTTTTATAAACCTTGTAAAAAAGATATCAATATGTTCTCAAACAATAAACTAATTGATGAACTTCCTGTACTTTATTTATTATAACCTTAAAATAAACAAAAATATGCAAAAAATTTCTAACCTTCTTTAGCCCTTCTAGCAGTCTCTTCAGTTACACGAAGAATAATGTTTTCGTGCGTTTCAGGGTCATAAAAAGTAATTTTCTCTGTATAATTTGCCATACTAATTTGGTAATAACTTTTACAGCACCATGAAAAAAAGATACCATGCAAACAGCTGACGCGGAACGATTTCACAGTAACAGTACAGCAGCGGAATTTCGAACGCGGACCGGACTGCTGTACCGCTGCTGGCGTTCCCTCTGGAACACACCCGTGATGTTAGCTTTTTTATTCGGAAACTGCGGCTTTATGCGCGTCAGAACGAAGAATTTTATACAGAAATAAGTTAAGTTAAGAGGACGCTCGCAGTATTTCTCATGCTTCGAGCTTTTATTTATGGATGCAAAACGCGAGACAAGAGCGAATCAAATTCAATTTTGTATTCATATAGGGCCATACGAATAGAGCAATAAATACAGTGTGGATAATACGGTGCACTGTGCAACTGAATTTTCTGAAATTCAACAGGAAGTTCACGCTATAATGCAGGGGGTGCGAGCTAAAAATTGCCATAGCAATACTGTGAAAATTGGCGTGATTCAGAGCAGGAACATTTTTGGAGATGGGCAGTAAATTTTACCTGTATCCAGCCCTCGCAGCGATTCGCACCCTACTTCTGGAAAATGCTCTACGATTAACATTAAAAATTCACGCCGACTGTTCGGAAATGCCTTCAAGTTTCTTCAAATTTATGACTCGAGCATGTGCACATCTGGACTTATTTATTTATTGTTGATTTTTTTATTAAAAAATTGAAAACTATATAAATGAATAATTTTTTTCATAAACAACTTAGAAAATGTAACTTATTGGATAAGTAAATAAAATAATAAAAAATTTTAAAACATGAAAAACTTAGCATGTTTTTTCTAGCTTGGAGAAAACTATAGCTGCGTGTAAATTCTCAGCTATTTTTCTTTAAAAATACTTGATATCTTACGCGATTGGACATTTTTTATCATAATTTTCGTATTTTCAACAGCGCGACTCTATATAGCTCCATCCCTGTGTCAAAAGTGCAAAGCGTTAAAATAAACCATACGACGTGACAGATTACGTCCCTCCGACAACTACTTGGTGCTACAAAAAATCTGTTACACTGAAACAGTAACCTCCTCGGTGCAGTTCAAGAAAATTTGTTCACCCCAAGCTCCGCCGCCACGCGAAATCTCACGCAGTCGAGGGAGAGTCGAACGCAGGAACCCCCTGTTGCCCGGTTCTGGCAAAGCACAGTCACGACCTTCCACTCGCCTGGTCGCCTCCTCCGACGGCTTGTGAATCAACACCCTCGAGCGGTTATTTACGATGCTTTCACGAAAACTGGAAATTTGGCTCATTTTTTCCCGTGCCAGGAGGGTAAGACCCTCGCCTAACTACCGCTGCCCCCCGAAAGGTGTTGGAGGTCTCACTCAAAACGAGATTCGGTGGCCGCGTACCAATGAAAAATTATGCTTTATGGCCCCTGCAACCATGCGCTGCATCCCTTTTTATCCCTCTACTCTACTCTCGTCCTGTGGATTTTCCTCAAAAGGGTAGATTTTTTGCCGCGTATAACTGTAGATTTATTTCCGAGTAATAGCTGCTTAATGGAAAGACCGATGGTAAATCGTAACTTTTTTTCTCCACGGGTCGATTTTTTACAATTTTTACTGCCTACGTGACAGGTACTTTCCTCTCCGTAGGTGCGATCGAACATATGTATTCAGTTGCAATGTAGTGAAAAGTATCGTATCAATTACCAAATGAGCTCTATTTATTTACCCGTCGAACGCGTCTCTGAATCTTGTCGAAAAAACTCTCCGAAACGAATCGTTCTCCTTTTTTCAGGCGGCAACCGTTGGCGGTTAAAAATCTATTATCGTTTTTCTCAAAACCTCCGCACTCAAATTCCCAAGTTCCTGTGCGCCAAAGAACAAACTTTGACTTTGCGGTTTCTTGCGAGTAATAGGTTGCACTACACATACTTATCTTATTTTCATTCACACCATCGCAGACCCGAGCGAGCGCGATAATGCCCTACCGATAAAAGGTCCAATAAACACTTCACACACAGCGCTCTCGTGTTTTTTTTCGAAAAAGCCGCAATTAGACGAGAGCTTCCGAGAATCGGCATTTCTCTCTCTCTCTCTCTCTCTCTCTCTCTCTCTCTCTCTCTCGCGCGCGCGCGCGCGCGCACGCCGGCCACAATTGGAATTCAAGCGCCATTCAAAAATCACAATCGCCGTGCGAGCGAGAGAGAACGAGTACGTAAGTAGTCGCCTCTATTCCATGAATGAGCTTGCTGCTGTTGTTGCTGTCACGAAAGATCGCGATGCGGTGCGAAGAAGTTCCCACAATATAGGCTGCGACTTCGCTTCTTGTCTCGACGAAAGTGAAAGCAGACTCGCGTGTGTGTGTGTGTGCGTGTATGTGTCCGTTTGTACCTACGAGTCTACCTGATGGTCTCTGTGTGTAAACGTCGGCATGAATGAACACAAATTGGCCTCGAGATCGCACGCGTGTTCGTGAGCGGGTAAACGGATAAGCCTAATTTCGTGTTTACCGGACGTGCTGTATTACGGAATACGCGTGCTTTAGATATCGCTCTAAACACTTGTTATTTTTTTAATGAATTCACATTTGAGGAGATTAGACGATTAGCTCGTATGATAAACGTTCGGTTCATCCAGAATCTTCCCATGATACGCGCCGGGATCGAGAAAAGACTCACGCCCCAAAAGTGACTTATTCCGTTTCCCATAACATAATATATATATAGTAGACATCAAGCTCGTAGAAGGTCCCGCGGAATTATCTTCGCGGGACTGGAGACGGACTCCTGATCCCACATCCTAGACGAAGGAACAGAGCGCAGCGTTATACATACAGCTCTGGACTAATTTCTCATTGTGCCACTCGTAGAGAGAGAGAGAGAGAGCCTCGACACGCGGCGCCTTTATTGTGAATAGAGAGCTTCTCTCGCTACAGCGATGTATACCTGCAGAAGGTCCCGGAAGGAATTCTCCTCTCAATGCTTGTAAATGGCCGCACGACTCGGGGATGCGCGTCTCCTTGTTCCCAGCGCGCGAGAATCCGATCGCGGACTACTCCCACGCGCGATTTTCATCCCCCGGTCGTCCTTCCACGAAGTGAGCACTCGATTGCGCTCGCAGATTCGTAGCCTCCTTTTCGAGCTCTTATAAAGTAGTACATAGTCTTATGTCTGCGATGCTTGAGGAAGCGGTGGTCTATCGCGGCGCGCGGTTTGTCGGGAAATTTAAAGGGGCTTACACGAGCGGCTCTCGTGAGAAAAGACGTTTTCGCAGTTTTCACGCTTTTCGGGGAGGAAGGAATGCAGCGCGTGTGTCTGTTTACGTCGCAGTGATCTGGATAGAAGGTATACGGCTTTGATGATAAGGATGTAAGGGACTGGATTTACCGGATGCCGGAACTTTTACACAGGTTTTCCTTTGTGAAAGTACGCGGAATATGCCGTGAAAAGCCGGATTAAATTTTTTATCGTCTTTACAGAGAAGCCCCCATTCGTTAGGCGCGTTTAAAAATGTATTTACGCAGCCACGACCGATCGCGTCGCTCGGCTTCATTAAGCGCAAAAAGCACTCTTTGCACGCGTGTTTACTTCATTTTCTCCTTCGTCCAATGAACAATCAATTTCTCCGGACGCTCGTGTTTGCACAAAACCACTCGTCGACAATGGGACCAAATAAGCAAATCCCAAACTTCATCTCTCCGTCGTCGCCGTAGTCGTCGTCCTCTCTTTGAAGCTCTGTCGCTGCTGCTTTGCGCATGAATGAGCAAATGAATGAATGGACAAACGCGCTTGAAGAACAAGAGAATAAGGAGCCGAAGTAGCTCGTCGGAGGTCGACAGACGGCGACAGAGATGAAGTTGAAGCGTATAATGTGTGCCTCTGCGAAAACCCGCTCTTCTTTTCATCTTCCACGTCTGTATGCGCGCGCTATGGGAGCAAGTCGATCTGTGTGAGCAACCGTCATTTTTTTTATCTCTCTCAAAGATCTTGAAGCGAGGCTCTATACGAGAGAATGTGTTATCGACGTTGCTGTATAAGAAAATAAAACACGCAAAGCTGTTCTTGATGTCAGCCTTTTTTTTATTGGGGACAAACTCCAGTGAAGCCTCAGAGACAAGCGCAGTCTTCGCATCTTGAAGAGCTGCGAAAAAGACGAGCCGAACGCGTCCGGCGGCGAGAGTGCATGTGCACGAGAAGCCGCGCTCCGAATTGAAGACCAAAAAGTACGCGCGCGTGGGAATGGAGATTCCACGAGGAATTCACGCGCGTCTTATAGATCGAGCGGAAAAATTTCTTTCCCAGGAGACATTCGAGACCTGGATTTCCACGTCGCGATTGAGCGAGGAAGTGACTAAAGGGCCGATTGACGTGATTATTTTGTCGAATCGTTTTATTAGGCCATCGTTAATAACTCTGACAAACAATGTACAGAGAGATACTTGGTAAACGCAGTGTCGTTCCGAAGGAGACGTACGACATGTAGGAATGCATACAAGCAGCGCTCGAGATAAGCGAAATAAATCGCGTCATTGAATCCGAGAGCGGAGTATCGCGTCTCCCCGGTCCAACAGCGAGCCCGCAGCCTCGGAGAGCAGCGCACACAAAGCGAGCGCTTTATTCTGTCAACAATCGCTGCGGTCGGCTCCTTATTAACCCCGGTGTCGTCTCTTCTCTCCCGCGAAAACGCGCATACAGTCGATTCCCTCTTTCGCAAAATACAGCCTAATAAAAGCCGTAAAAAGTCCGCTCGGCGCGGATCAAATCCACGATTCGCCTACAGTCTCATGCAGTCTTCTCTTTGCGGATTCCTCTCCGTACGCGCGCATGGGCGCGCTCCGAAGTTCGGGGCACGCATGAATTTTTATGGGGCGACCACAATCTGCATATAATGACGCAGAGTTGATTGGACCGGATGTGGCGCTCCCACAGTGTTCTCGCCGCAGTCTGCAGAGAGCCGCCAGAGAGAGAGAGAGAGGGGGGGGGAGAATCCTCGGAATATATGTATACGCCTTGAATGACGGCCCTCTCGGCTTTTGCTTTTCTTCGCGCGTCGCCTCGCTGCCGCCGCACATTCCTCGCGGCTTCGCTTTCCTGAAGGATCAATGAGATTGATTACCCCGAGCGCGCGCTGCTTCTCGCGCACGGCCCGCAGTTATACGCGGCTGAGATTTAAGTGACCGAGCGTGCGTGCGCATACGACCTTGATGGCGAAACCCCTTCCTTTGCGCATTTTTATACTCCGACTTTTTTCGGAGATCTCAACCGTTTGTCTATAGAAATCTTCCGTTGAGTTGTTGTTTCGCGTTTTTCGAATAAAATGGATGGGTTAGTAAGCATGTTTTGATTCACACCGTTATCAATCACGTTCGCTTATAAACTCTAAAACAAACACGGCTAACCAGCTCAATCCTTCGAACCCCCAATAAAGTTTATCCGCACCCCTTCTCTTCACTGAACGTACACGCCGCATGCGAGCCAACGTTCGCCGCATGAAAAAAAGGCGAGGCACCCAAACATCGCATCAATTTTCCCTGCCCTGGACAAACTACGGCCAAGAAAACGTTCGCGGTGGAAAAAAATCAGCCGAAACACAGTTAGTCCGTGAAATCGCGGCGGCCGCAGATATACAACCGGTAGCGCATCGGAACTGTACGTCGCGCTGGGAACGCCCGGTGTGCAGGAAGAATCCGGGCGTCTCCGAGAGACTCCCCTTGAAAATTGGCGCGAGCGCGCTCTCACGCTCTCCGGAGACGCGTATTATGAACGGAGGAGGGAAGGCCTTATGGGGTGGCTGTCGCGCGCGCGCGCGCAAGCGATTACCGAATCCCTTATGGTAGTATCGGAGGTGAAGGGGCTTCCTTGCAGCGCACCGATGGCGCGCACTTCCCTTCGCTCGGCGGCGTGAGGATCAGCTTCCCTGTTTATACTGCAAGCGATATCGGACCATTTAATTTTGAAGAGAAACAATCTGTGCCCCGGCCGATTTGTCTCTGCAGCTTAGATGACGGTGCTGGCTTAATCCGCTTTGGGAGAAAATTGCTTTGCTCGCAGCGTGGAAATGAGTTGTTTGATAGTAGAGGAGCGGATATCGAGCGCTCTGATTTAGAGTTGTAATTTGAGCCGGGTTAAGGAAGTGAGTTGAATGGCTTTGAAAAATTGAGAAAATTTAGAACAGCCTTTTCTTTAAATACAGAACTTATTTGAAAAGATTAAGATATAATATTTAAAAACAAATTCAATGCATATTGCATCAGAGGTTGGATTATAGCTTTTATCACTCTAAGAATAATGATGAGAAGAACAGTTTCTCGAAATTCCAAGCCATCGCGATTTGTCAAAAAGCCTAGAATATCCCTCAACAAATGTATTGCCAAGTGACCCTCAGCTCAAGCACGCGCGTCAAGGATAAATGAGCCGATATCCAAGTGGCATGAGAACCGCACGACTAATCTCCGTAATCTCTTACGCAAAATGCCATGCCCCCTGCAGAAGGAAAAAAGTGACCAGTGGTCTGCAGCAATCACTCAGCCGAATCTCGTATAGTCAGCCAAAGCTCGGCCCGGCGGTGCACCCGATGCCACCCCGAAGCTCCTCCAGTGTCGGCATGCCGAAGGGCGCCAAAAATCGCGAACCCTCCAGTTTCCCACACAGCCCCCAAGTGAACGCGCAGCCATAAGAGTGTGCACCTCTTTCGCACACGCATTTGTACACATCGGCTCGCTCGTTCGTGTGTGTACTATATAGGTGCGCGTAATATGCATCGCCAACTGCGTAGGTATGTGTAACACACCCGACTCATGCCGGTAGGACAGATGCTCCTATATATACTATAGTTAATGGGCTCAGAGCGAGCGCAGGAAAAGGTGTGCGTGGCGGGGAGATGAGAGGGACGGAGATCGAGATAAGCGGCTCGGAGAGCCTGCGACGGCATGAGAATTCATTTTTTCAGGGTGGAGCGACTTCTGTCGAAGAGCCAGCGTCGATGAGTCAATTGGAGCGCGCTTCTTTTCTGGGCTTTTTCCTGTAGCGTAGGTCGTTTAAAGGAATTTATTTACATATTGGTAACGTTTTTATGGAGAACTTCCGCGTGTAGTAAGCACGTGCCCTGGGAGTGTATAGATATAGGTGAACAGTAATTACCCAGCTGTCGCTCAATTTCGATGAATCGTGCCTTTTTACACGAACTGACAATACGAGTACTGACTGATTTAAAACGTTTTCGTGCTCATGAAAACTATTTTTATCTCAAAAATGACTACGAGTATGATGGTAAGTAGTCCGAACTCCTTTTCAATATGGCATCAAATAAAAAGAGTTGACTAATATTATGATTAAGCAGGAAAAACCGTTACAGAAAAATATACCCTGCGTAGGCTCGACGACAAATGGGATTACGTCAGATTATCTAAAAATAGGAGAAAGGGTAGCAGACCTTTACGATCTTTTCAAAGCATGAACAATAATATTTTCATCAAACCATGCACACACACTTAAACGGTTCTAAGCTTGAACTTAGCAAATATTACAAGTTTACAGTAACGTCTTTCGCACATGGTCGAAACTATTATTAGCGCTGCTTGACATTCATAAAAACAGCCTAGTTCTACATGAAGATTATAAACCCATCTAAAGCAGTCATCATATACAATAGACTCCAATTATACGACAAGTATAGTGCACGCGTAACGCAGTTCCGCTTCGGGGCAAACCGATGATTAAAATCCACTCGGACGAAGAAACATCAAATTTTCGCCAAATACAATGTAACCACGTAGCAGTAATCCTTGCCCTTTAACAACAATTGGCATAGAAACCCCTTCAAGTAATTGTCGGATTTGCTAATGAAATCCTATACAGTAGACCAAGTGGCCTCGCGACCTCCTGCGCGTACATAGGTCTTCCGTATAATTTACTCGACTTTCCTCGTGGGAAGCGATTCTCCGCATGATTATACTGTTTTGATAAGGGACGTTAATACGATGGATGCCGCCACATGTGCGCTTCTCGTTTACGCATACCCTTTGAATATTCCTAATTCGTATACAGAGGCGATGATGAGTTGCGCGTTATTCACCTCGGCGCAACTAACGTTATAAGTGCACGAGTTTATTCGGGGGTGGGAACGTTAGAATGTGGGAGTGTCCCATAGGCATTAGCGCATCAGCTGGACTCTGGATGTCATATAATCGGGCGGACAGCTCTCGAATTTAATGAAACATAGGGTTGAATGCGGAATTTCGACTGTTTTGACTTAACGGTTTAAAAGGACTGCTATGCACTCTTTCAGTGCAAACACGATGACTCTTGACTTTTAAGGGTAATTGCGGTCGAGTCAGAATTTAATGACGAGTTATCGTAAAGTATGTTGAAATTAGAAGGACCATTTTTATAGTGTCTTCTGAGCTTCACATTTGTTAACGTAACAACTCTGTTTATTATATAAAATACCTATAATAGCTTTAAAAATACTTATACACAATCCCACTCGCGCGTGTTGGTAAATATTTACCCTCCGCAGACAATGAAATCGATCGATCTAGAAAATCTACTCCGTCTAGTCAACAACTTTCCCGAAAGCATCGATCTCAGACGAAAAACAATCTCATTCAAAAATCTTAGCGAGGATCAGCTCTACGCGATAGTAGCCCCTAGAGTTTCCTAGAACCGAAAACGAGCGGAGCAGCGTGCAACGAAAGAAGAAGCAGCTTGTCGGAGATTTTTCTGAAGACGAGCAAAAAAGACGAGTAAAGTTATACAGGGTCCTCTATTTCTCGCAAAGGGCCGCGGAGGCACGAAATACACCACCAGCCGCGCGCGTACGTGACTATTCTTTTCTCGGGCCGAGGTAGAGGCATACATAGCGTGGAGAATGAAAGCCGCAGCAGCAACTGATAGATATTAATCTCGAAAATTGCTCTCACTTGCGAGAAAAAGGAGCCGAACGCCGAGTCAGAAGCGAAAGCGGCCATCGGGAGATAACTGAACGTCACCGCAAGATTCGCACGAGTGAGAAGAGAGAAATAGATAAGGACAGTCAAATCGGCGCAAATCGTCTGCGGCAACGGAAGACAGCTGGTGCGGAGGCCAATGAATTTGTCGCTGCTGTGTGCCTCTGTTCACTTACGCGCATGTGTACAGTCATCGGCGTACGTGTGCTCTGCATGGCCATCAGCAGCAGGCGAGTGTCGCTTGGTCTCGAAGGCGCGTGGAACCGGAATACGATGCGTAATTATGCGCGGAGTCTGGCATTTTTATAAGCTGGCTTTAATTTCCCGCGGTTAATTGGTAGCAAGCCTGCTGCTCCTTTTGTGCGCATTTGCATATTTAAAGGATCATGATTGAATAGTGACCCGTTTCTGTCATTGATACGCGGACTCGGGCTCGAAATTTATATAAATACCTTTATAAATCGAGCGTTATTGCGTACGCCGACGTTTCGAATTTCTCGTTATCCTCTCTTGCTCGACTTCGATTATTTATCAGCGGACTCGATCGTTCGATCTTTCGCGCGAGTTGCCCCGGCGCAAAGCGGGGACAGGGACGAGAACAAAACTGAAATTTCCTTTTGGGGATTACGAAATCGCGCAGAGTCGAAATTGATAAAGACGTGTCTATAAAAAGTACACGAAGAAAGAGCGAATGACGTCGGCACTCGGACAATCAAGCCTCATCAAATCCCGCGCACACGAGCAGAGAGAGAGAGAGAGAGAGAGAGAGAGAGAGCACATCTATCTCGAAAATGTACACGGTTGCACGTTTACAATTTATCGTCTGGGCCGCAATTGGCCGCCGGCGGACAAAGAAAATGAGGCGATTAGACGATGCGAATTGCGAGCGAAGGAAGGGCGAAAAAATCGTGGGCGCTACGACGCTTCCGACGGATATTCGGTGTCGAAAATTGCCAATTGTCTCAATGGAACTCGTTTCGCACTGTCCACCGCCGTCACAACTCTCGGCCGTTACGCAGGACGCGCGTCTATTCCTTCTCACTGCAGCGCAGCAAGCAGTCCCTTTAAACGTCGTCGCTTTCCAACTAATTGCGTGCGCGCGGCAAGTGCATGCAGCGTCCGAAAATTGGCCCGATTAATTGTTTAATGAAAGACGCCAACAATTTAATGGCTCTGCTTCACGCCCGAGCGACGCCGGCTTTCTCGGAAGGAGCTAATGAGGCGACGCGCAAAAGTGCGTGTGTGTGTGTGTGTGTGTTTAGATGGTCGTTAATAAACGAAAGTGATTCTCTGCGCACAGAGGATTAGAAAACTGTGTGCGCGAGGCAAAAAGGAAAAGGCGAGTTGGCAACGAGACAATGGTCTCGAGTCGTAAAAATCGTGTACATCATCGAGGATTCTACTCTCGGATCGAGAGACAAGCATCGGCAGGGCATGAGGAATCCCAAAAGATCCAACATAAACCGGCCGGTCACTCGATTCTTTTACTTCTAATTGTCCTCTTCGAGTATAGCCCGCTCCCCGCCTCACTTCCTTTATGCCTCGTATATAATTCTCCGTTTTCTCTTTGTCTTTCTCTCCCAGGTCGGCTACTATGCTCTCTAGTGGCCAAATAAGCTCTACTCCGCGAGTGAGAGGGAGATCGCTTAGACACACACAGCATCGGGGTGCTGGTGCTGGTCTGTTATATACCGGGGGCCTTAGATCCCTTCCGAGAAAAGCGACTCGAGATCTGGAATCCCTTAGAGTCAATGGTCCCGACAACCTGCAAGTAGGCCCGGGTCGTCCCGACGCGCGATTTTTAATCTGTCCTTGAGCGGCCGGGCTCTCCCTTCCTCTCACTCTCTTTCTCTTTCTCTCTCTTCTCGCTTCTTTAGCTGATTTCTCGAGTTCTCTTCTTCTTCCGCGCTGGCGCTGCTGCTCGATCGTCGTGGCTGGTTGCGCGCGCTCCTTTTCTTCGTCTTTTGATGAATGGACGTTGCTTCCTGTTTACAAAACTCCGGCATTAGAACGCGTTAATACGGATGAGCCGAGGGTTCGTCCGAATTAACGAGAGCGAGAGCGAGGAAGGATCCTCTTGACACTGCGTGTCCTGTACGCGGCGAGTTTTTTTTTACCTATTGCGAATAAGGCGTCGCGGTGAAGAGATATTGCAGAGATGCGATAAACTAGTTTTATAAAAAATGACAAACTCGTTCAGGTGAAAGTTCGGGTCCTCAAAAAACGCAGAGAGCCTGGAGCGCGCGAGTATAACCACGGGGTCTTCGGGAGGCGCAATATTGTTATTTATGATGTGAGCTTGCTGCGAACTTAACTATGAAATCAGTCGCGCACCAGCACTGGGCGAGCTGCCCACATGCAAGTGGCGCGTAATAACCGCGCGGGAATTTGCGGTTTCGGCCGGACGACTGCGTGCGCTGCAGCTCCTCCGCGTCCTTTATTTCTTCCTCCTCTCGCGCCATCCCCAGACTTCGCGCTCCTTTCTTTCTCTCGCGCGCTCTTTCTTTCTTCTTCGCGGGCTTTTGTGCGCGCGCGGAGCGCAGGGGGCTGCAACGCGCGTACTTCAAGTCGCCAAGACTTTTGTGGGCTCCTACGTGGGGCTTTTAGGTTGAAGAGATTTTGGCGGGTGCTATGCTGGTGGCCTTGATGCCGATGAATTAATTTCGGTTGAAGTTTTGTTCGCCGCCTCGCTGCAGTTGAAATTTGATACCGACGAGCCTTGGTTCTTAATACACACGTGCAAACTGTTGAGGGGGGCATTACTGTAATGCGAAGTTTATTACCTTTGCAGCAATGGAAGTTCTTTTAGATCAATAGTTCTGATAGCGATTTATAAATATTCTTCTATGAAAAATGTAAAATTCATTAAAAATTCCTCCAAGGAGTTGATGCATTTTTTTTTGTTACTCGCTAACCAAGCCCAGCTTTTATTTCGTTTTGATTTCAATTTTTAATGACATTTCTTCAAAATCAAAACAGATTTGCCGTTTACTGTCTATTTTGCTATATATCATAGTAACCGATCTTTTCTACTGGCACATTCAAAATGCTTACTCGCACCAGCGTACCTTTTTGCGATGATCGCAGCTTAATATAATATGCAAAATGATGAATGCGCATTGTTTTTGTTTGCAATGAAACGTGGATTCTATTGAGTAAAGAAACCAGGTAACGTCAAATTAACTATGTGTGTCGTATGAACTAAAACATTAAATTGTATTTAAAAAATCGATTATATAGCTATATCTATACATAGTGAACCACCAAGTATAAAATCCACAGTAACTGTCGTCACCTAGATTATCTTTAAACGGTTCAAAATATTACGTTATTTACGAAATTCAATTATAGAAAAATCACTTCCAACGTACGTTACAAAAAGTTTGATCGATCTGTCCATCGATGTCCCCCTATTGTCCATCTCGACTTTTCGCACAATGCTCACGCGTAAAATTTGTAATTCACAAAACCACGGCATTCCCGCAATTTTCCCACTCTAAATCAACTAGTACATTGATGACACACGAATGATCGATTTTCGGCGAGTTCGCGCGTCATGGGAAGCAAAACGTAAGCAAAGCCGCAGACGTTTGATTTATGAGGGCGCCGTCAGCTCAAACACAATACACTTTACTCCGCACCATTTTCCCGCACTCGAGGCCATTAATGCACGAGGCCACGGCGTTTTCCAAAAAGCTCGCCGCCTGTCTGCAAGCGATGCTGCCTACTATTAAGACCGGCCCAGTCGTAAACCATCCGCATCTTCGATTAAAATTAGCACCGCGCGACGTTAACGAGAGGCGAAGAAACCGCAAGCAGCCCAAAAAACTTAATCCGCCCATTCTATAAAACGTGGCAAAAGAAACAAATAGACGATAATACCGCATAGGCCAATATCTCGAAAAAGAAAAAAATGCGAGGCGGCCAAAGGCATTTCAGCACGCGTGTGATACTTGGGAGGCAAACGCGGCGCTATGCAAAAGGCGAGTCTGCATCCTGCGCGCGATATTTTTATGGTGACCTTCCGAGAATCGCAGCCGGGGCAAACAGCTGAGTCCGAATGATAAGGGCGGCCTGCATGACTGCATCTCGTATACTTCCACGCATACGCAGACTAGGCGGCGGCGGCTGCGCGACGAACGAGCGGAACTGGCAAATATAACGTGATCTCATATGACGGTCGACGTCCGTCCGTTCATAAGGATAAAGTTCATTCAAGAGCCCGCCGACGCCGAATAGAGACAGAACGAGAGAAAGGGAGGGAGAGAGAGAAAGAACAAAAGGAAGCCTTACTCTGCGTAGTGTGTCACACGCTCTCTTGTCTTGTTTGCCTTTCGTCGACGCGTTTCGCTTGCCTTTTTGCAAGCGAACTGCGTGTGCGGCGATGATGCAATTCCGTATCAAAGAACGCGTCGTTTCTTTCATGAAAAAATGTTTCATTGAGCAGTCGGCCGCGCGCGCAAGCGTACTTTGTCGCTTATCGCGGGATGGTTTCCAGGATTCGACCTACGAGCTTTTTGGAGATAGGCGGCTCTGAAATATATCAATGAGTTTTGGGGAAGAGCGCGATAAATATTTATTTTTATTCCAATTTTAAATTTCACAATTAGAGAGAGCGTATTTGATTACAAAATTAAATTATTTTTCAGGAGAATCAGTTTTAAGCTACAAAACGATATTTAAAATCCTATCATTCACACGAGATTAGAGCCAAACCTTAACTATATATAGCGTATCTGGCAAAACGAAGCTATATTTAAAGGCCTTGGCTTCGATGTAGGTCCTCTCGATCTCGGACAAAGCTGTTTACAAGGTTAAAAAAATCAGTCTCAGGAAGCAATACGTCGCTTTGATGGATGGCGGTACACGTCCATACGGAGATAAGCTCCTCTCGGGGCGCAGCCCGAACGGCTCCACTGGCATACTATACAGTATGTACGTGGTATGTACCATGCAGAGCCCTGCGAACGAAAATTTCTCGGTACGAGACTGTAACAAGAGCTCGTGGGACCTTTAAAGATGGCCGTGCCGCGCGCACTTGTGCCCGGCTTGTCACGGAAAGAAGCACTATGGGAATAGCTGAAAAAGGAGACGAGTAGCTTGTTTTTTCGATGATTTTTCCAATTTATGTCCAGACGTAAAAAGCCGGAGAGCGTGACAAGACTCACACACGAAGCGACCGCGCTGCACCGGATTGATGTTCGAGGCGCCGGTGTGGAGCAGTACACACTGCACTATACAGCTCGGTTGCATTTTCCCCGAGACGTTATCGGCGTTCCGCCTTATCAACGTTAAATATAAGACCTTACGGGCTCAGCACTGCGACAGCAGTTATAACAGCGTCGTGAGAAACGCAGTAAATATACGCGTCGTGTTTTCTTCGAATTTAAATGTCAGGCTTGGGTTCGCGCGTATTATGTGTTTTGCGAGAGAATTGATTCGCGCGCTTAGAGTTCATTGAATCCGAGCGCAGATCGTGTCTTGAGCGCGAGCGCAAGACGAACAGTATTCGCGAAATGGTACAGATCGTTTGCTTATATTTGCAAGAACTCGAATGTAATTTCCTCTTATGAATATAGGATTGATTATTATGTGAGAGACTAGCGTGGATCCACTACCCTGTTGGACAATCAAATTTTCTTATCACTCAAAAAACAAGCAAATTTATATATCTCGTGTGTTCTGTGACGAAATCTTTAGTCTTCGTTTAGAAAAGCGATTGACACAATTTATCGGGCACCGTCAGTACAGTGGTCCTGCAAAAACAGCAATCCCATAAATACAGACCAAACGACTGCCGTAAACAAGCCAATTAACTTTGAATCGCTCAAAAGCGCCAGATCGATCGGTGTAAAAAGCCAAGTACAAACTTCGTGAACTTCAACTCGACATACGTGCAATTCTATGGACAACGGGTAACTTTTCTGGCTCTGGACGAGACGACAAGATAAGTAACAATACTATAAAAATCTCTCGCAAGTGAAAAGTTATGAGCGTTTTGAAAATGAAGAAATCGCTTGAATTTGTAAAACACAGAGAAATTTCCCTGGTAGAAAATTGACCCTATTTCTGAGCAGAATTTATTGTCAAAATATTTTTAAATAAAGTACTATAATTAGAAATTCGTTTCAGAGTATTTCCAGTAATTTTAGATAAACTTAAGCAATAGGGTCAATTTAAAAAAAATTCAAACTGCAATGTCGAAAAATTAAATATTCGAAAACCTACATGGTTTTTCGTGTACTCAAGATAATTGTGAGGTCAAGAAACGATTTGTCTCGCCCAGACCCATCAGACGAGTCTCACATTGTCCGTAGAATTGCGCGTGTATCGAGTCGAACTCGCGAATTTCGGACTTGGCTTTTTGCGCCGATCGATCGCCGGCGGTTTCGACGTATATACCCACGTCTTGCCATTAAATCGAGAGTCAAACGACTTGTATGGTCTCACCAATGAAATTCCATTACTCAAATAAGGCCTGAAAACTGCACCCCTCGAACACAATGTAAGTATAACGGCGGCGCAAGCTACTTAATTATAATACCGGACCTTCTCCCCTACACAATGTGTATAAACGAAACCGCCCCGTCGCGAGGTGCAACGATCCGAGACGCATTCCGGCTCTTGACTTGAGTGCAGCGGCGAAACTGGACGACGGGATCGCCAGATAAAATATGTTTTGGCCGCGTGTGCGGTTGGAGAAAAGCGAGATTGCAGAAGATTTAAATTAAAGACGCAAAGTTGCATGTGATATGGAGAACGTAAAGCTCTTTTTTTATGCGTTTTACAGCTGCAGATTTTTGAACAGCTCATTATATAGGCATATTTTTTTGGAGAATTTTGCTTTCTTCTAGAGCAAAAAAGCTTGTAATAGTACAATTTTAAACTTATTTGTGAAGTTATAGTTTAGAAAGAATTCCGAAGGTATTCGAAGTTGAAATCTTATCTATTCCACAAATTATCGGCATAAATTTTTGTTTTTATTTTCTGCAGCATTGTATAAAAAATATCTTTTTCTGTTCTTTTCGGTAAACCTACAATTCTTAAAAAGTTGAATTTTTAAAAAAATAAGATAAGATATGCTTTCATTACCGGCCTTTCTTAGAAAAGCGATACTGAAAAAGTAAGGAACTTTGGATCGATATGCATTATTCATTACCTCCGAAATAGCGCTAAATTCAAATCTCTAAAAAAAATTAACTTTTGAAAAAGTAAAAGGTTAGACGAGTTTGATATATTCCGCAACGAAATTACAGATAGAAAAGAACTGAGATCAATCAAATAAAGTCAAGTTTATCATATTTAATCGTAATGAAGCAGGGAGCAACTCTCAAGATAATTACTATTTAACTATTGCCATGTCCGTTTCATTGTACTTATGGTGTTTGTATGAAGTTCTAATACATAAAAAGAAAATTTCAGTTGTCCACCAATAAACAAAGTGAAACAGACATGGCAAGTTAAATAGTAATTATCTTGAGAGTTGCTCCTTGCTTCATTACGATTAAATATGATAAACTTGACTTTGTTTGATTGATCTCAGTTCTTTTCTATCTGTAATTTCGTTGCGGAATATATATCAAACTCGACTAACCTTTTACTTTTTCAAAAGTTAATTTTCTTTTTAGAGATTTTAATTCTTTTTTGTGAATTTTTTTGAGTATTTCATATTCGACGTCGTAAAAATAAAATATAAGCATCTTTAACCCTTTGACCACAGCTTTTTCGTAACATTTTTATCACTAACATGAAATCACTAATTGTTCTGATATACACCCCTTTTGAATAATTTCTACACCTAGACACCAAAAACCACGGTGCAAACCACCTAGACCTCGTAATCGGCCACCGTGTACACCTAGACACCGCGTTCAAATGATTTTTACACCTTGACACCAAAAACCACGGGGCGAACTACCTAGACCTCATCACCGGCAACCATGTACACCTAGACACCGCTCTTGAATGATTTTTATACCTATAATATAAACTCTTAATTTAATAGGACGCCGCAGTAATATTTTTTTGTATGTAACCCCGCAATGATATGAGGAATGCGAGGATATGTAAAAAAGGTGGAAAAGCAATTCCCTATCAGTTTTGATGCGCAGCTAACTTCACCGTCCTTTCACACTGGAGAAAAATATAATGATTTGAGCAAACCACATACAAGATTGTTTACATTATATAAATGACAGCGTTATTTTTGCCAACTTCTATTAAAAATTACTGATTAGCACACGAATGTAATAATATATAAAAATTACTTAGAAACAATTATGGAAAGTATCGTTTTTCTTAAAAGTAAAATCTCGGATACCAACATAGAAGTAAATAGTGTCGCGGGCGCCAAAGCTTCGTCTGCTTCTCAAACTCACCTTCGTGGCGCTACCGCGCCACTTGGTTTGAGATTTCGTCGTATTTTGAAAAAATCAAATATGGCATTGCTAATAAAATAGTTTTTCTTGACAACAAGTTATCGGATGAACTTCTATCAATTGGTAGCGTGTTTTACTAATAATTACTAAAAAATGTTATCTTTTCATAAACGGAAATTCCATCAAATTTGACGAAATGTCTCAGCCATCAAGGAAATGAAAAATAAAGCAAATCTAATTTCTCCGAAGAGAGCCCTGGTAGAAATTAATCTAGAAACTGGCAAGTTCTTAGGATTTTAACACAAGAACTTGCCAGTTTTTAGGTTAATTTCTACCAGGGAGGGTCCCAACGATTTCCGCAGCCGCGTCCAGCGCGAATTCACGCCTCATCTCCATAAAGACCGCATTAGTTCCCATTCACCACCCAAGCGATAGACTCCACAAAGTCCTCAAACGGAAAACTCCGAGACCGATCCTCATTTACGTAAGAGCCAGAAGGAAAAACCGTCAGCGCTGTGCAGCGTGCGCCAGTAGTATATAAAAATGCAAATCCCCCGCGCTCGATTACAATCGCTCGACGCGATCGGCATCTCCCCCTGCATTATAGGCGCGTGTGCGGCGCGCGCGCTCTCTCTCAGAATTCCAGAAAAAAAGAGAAGAGCAAGGAAGAGCGGCCGCCCGCACGAAGACCGCGAGAAGCGTTTAAACAGTACTGCTGCACACCGGCACCGGTGAGGCGAGGGAAATAAGTAAGACGGCGCGCATCCTGCGTGTCTCCTGCGCGTGTACAGCACGCGCCTACCGGTTGAAAATAATAAAACGTGCGCGGCGCGCAAAGGAGAGCAAGTCATCGGCGCCTTATGTTCAAGACGGTTGGACGGGAGAGAGAGAGAGAGAGAGAGAGAGAGAGAGAGAGA
>JAZHPH010000097.1:151998-302983 GCA_037356405.1 Nasonia oneida
TCTCTCTCTCTCTCTCTCTCTCTCTCTTTCTCCCGGCTCTCGACGTCTCGCTCACTCACTATAATCAGCGCTACGTATTACCCCGTCGAGTATTTCGTAAGCTCGGGCCACGCGGGGCTTAAATCAATGTTATGTTCCTCCGCAGCCACAAAGTTTACCGGCCGACGCCGCGGCGGTCCCGAATATTGCTTAGTGAATTTGCCTTCTCTGCTTCTTCTTCTCCTCCTCATCCTTCTCCTCTTCTCTCGCTGCTTCTTCTCGGCCCGAATGCGCGAAAAATATTAATTCGCGGCTGTTCATTTGCTGCCGGCCGGGGCTAATTAATTATCTTTGTTAGAAGTTAATTAAGGTGCTGTGGGTGGGGGAAAGCTCGATTTTCTTCAAGATTATACGCATCACAGCTTTCGAGGCTTGCGTCCCGTTGATCTCTTCTCGTACTTTTTCGGATTTTCAGAGTATGAATACGTTTTCAAATTTTATCTCGAAAATGTCGTCGCTTCACTTTGCAAAGTGACATGGTTGAACCGTAAATTGGCTCGCGCCAAAGTAAAAGCTTCATCGGCAGGAGACCGAAATCAGGTTTCAAAGAGACTCGAGTCAGCCGTTTGAATTTACTGCGTAAAGTTAGATACGTGCAAAGTGAAGACGTTTAATATAATTTCTTTATTTCTTTAGGAAAAACTGTAAAGTCTTCCGACGATCTTATTACCACCAGTACATTTAACTGCGACAATTAAAATCGTAGTCAATGACATCGAAACAGTTTTTTTTTCCTCACCCGTCCCAGCTCTTTTCGCTGAGAGAAACGCAAGCCGAAAAAGCAGAAGTTTTCGCGCCCGCAGACACCTCAGCACCGCGAGAGATCTCACCAAGGCCAGCTTTGAATTACGATCGCGCGTAAAATGAAGATATCAAAGGTCGCGACTGTTATAGTAAAGAAGGTGGACCTCCGCAAGCCAAAGTCCGAATTGCGCTTGGGAGAGGAATGCGGTCTCGTGGGGGGGGGGGAGTATTATGCGCGTCTCTCTCTCTTTCTCTCTCTTGGGGTCGTTCGTTAGTCCGCCACCGGAACGATTTGTCTTCGGCGAGAACTATACACGCGAGAGTTATTAATCCGGCGATCAAGAGTGGCCATGGACACGGGTGATGCATTTTTGCCGCCGCGCGAGCTTTTATCTGAGACTGTTTCTCTGCGTATCTTTGAACGCTGACGCGCGCGTGTGGCGCAGGTGGAATTCGGACTTGTGGGGGTCTTAATTGGGTGACGAGCGCGCAGCACTTTTTTCGATTTACGTTTTTCAGAAGGACGCGAGTTTCAGTTTTCATAATTTCATATTAGAAAGATATGGTTGCCAAACCTACAATATTTTAAGAAGATGGTCCTTCTTTGGATATGATTTAATTTGGTTCGCGTAATAATTATTTGTGTTAATTCTTGAGATTGGGAATCACAGCAATGAAACGTCATGAAAAATCATGAAAAAGGGTACGAATTTCTAGACATTTTCATGATTTTTCCGCATTTTCACTTGTATGTAACTTTTGACCAGATCAAGCATTTTTAAAGCATTTTTTTAATGAAAGCTCTTTCCCCGTACTCTCATCCCAGTAGTGTTTGATTAGAAAAATTAATTCTATCAGTTTTATGACAAGAACCGAATTTATACATGTGACGACACAATTTATATCACAATTTATGACGGCGATATTATACTATAAAACTGATATTCGCGTAACCCCGTACCTACATGGTTATATTTATAGCGTATTTATTACATTAAAAAACTGAAAATATCTCTGTCAAATATAAAGACGACGTTAAATTTATTTTTGAAAGAGATAAATAATTTTATCTGAGAAAAATCAGAGGCCAATAAATGAACAGTTAGAATAAAAATAAAATACGTCATCCGAAAATCGTCGTTAGGTTTAAACTTAATTATACAAATTTCTAAAGCAGTCAAACAATTGAAAATTTTGATAAAGTTAAAATTGGTTGAAGAAAAAAAATCGAATGTCATATTACAGTCCCAACTTATTGTCGATTTAATTTGGATATATTTTTGCACCGTTACATGAACTTACCTTCATATTGAAAAATGTTAAGCTATTATTGCAATAAAAAAATGTGAATTAACTTAGATGCCAATAATTAATTAAAAAAGTGAAAGTCTACAAGTATTCTTCTTTTTTTATTTATAAATTACATAAATATTAAAGAATATACGGATAACTTCAATTTCTTTTGACTTTGAAGAACGACATTCTACTGATGGAACTGATTGTAAACATTTATGAATGAAATTATCATGCCATTTCACATAATGAGCAAAACAGCAATGCTTATCTTACGAGCGATACTCTCTTAGAGACACTCTCTTACACTCGTCAAAACATCGCCTGATTTAATTATAAACTTTTATATTAAAATGCGAACGCCATCGACAAACGATAACCGAATTTCGCGAGTCGCGATCGACCGTGCGACGGCAGGATGAAAAGCGAGAGAGCATTCCCGGCCGAAGAAAAATCGCCAGAGAGGCTAATCCGCACGCGCATCAGGTCCATTCATCACTTTGGCGGCGAGTCAGCGTCCACACCCACACGCCGCCCGGCTCCTGATTAGATCGGCCGTCGCCGCCAGCAGCGCCGCTCGGCATCGGCCCATCCATCGCCGACGCCAAAAACCCCTTATGTACCTTTCTTTCCTCCATCTTTCTCCTTCATTCTCTCTCACACACAGTCGAGTTCGTATTTATAAGTACAAAGGGGGCCCACATGCTTGTACGCTTCGATACGTACAAACAATCGCGCGAAACACCGATTCGACGCGCAGCTCGTGCTCGTGAGATTGGAATTCCTCCGTTGTTACTTAGACTAATGGGTTGTTAATTTCGCGGCGCTTGGTATTTAACGATCTGTTAGTTCGTTGGACGATACTGACCGATTTAAAAAAAATAAATAAAACAATGTCGTGTGGTTTCCCATCTCGAGACAAAAAGACGTCTGATTTACCCTGGTAACCCGTATAACCAGCGCCACCCGATTCCAGCCTGCGAAACGTCAGTCCGATTGCACAATGTATGCACGCGACGAATAATAAAGTCTCGGGCGAGGAAAAAGGGGGACGGGATGGGAACGAGATTACGCGCGGGCGGACCCGCATGAAAATACGATCGACCGCTGGGCGACATCACATCCGGATCAGAGCGAGAGCGGCAGCGGGAGGAGGAGGCGCGGGAAACGCCGAAATATCGGAAGAGCCGGAATGTTGTATATCCTGCGCCTATGCGCAACCGTCGTTATTATCGCGTAAGTTTGGCGTTTCTCTTGAATTTCTTGTTGTAGCACATGGGTATGAAAAAAATTGTATACAAGTACAAGTATACGTGAATCGTAAGATTAATATTTACAACGATGAGCCTTACGATCCATCGCTACATAATAATATTACTTATACATTGCTGTGGATCGTGATCGGGATTGATCGAGCTCGCACTCTGGGCCCCGAAATTCGCGATTGCTGCAAAGTCACGGACCCAAGAAGAGTCATCTCTGGCCGTGATAGGATCCGCCGAACAAGTCCCTATAGTATAATGAGAACGTTAAGCTGAACTAGCGCTTGATGACTTGTTCGAACCGAAGCCTCTTATAAAAGCGAGCACGAATAGAACGCGCGATAATGCTTCCACGCACGTGTATCGCAAATCCGGCGCTATATCTGCAGGCCCGTCGCCAAAATAAAGCTCTGACCGAATCTACTCGTTACCGCGAGATACGCGCGTTCGAGAAATCCGCAATCGTCGCCGAAAAAAATGGCCCGACGATAAAGCCGTGACGATTCGTCTGCATCGCAAACTCGGCTCGTTGACGACCCTCTGGGGAGGCTCTTCACTGGCTATCTCCTTATTTCGCATACGACGATATACAGCTGGCGGAAGCGGCGATCACGAGTGTATAATGGCGATGATACTCGAAAATCATAGCTAAACGGTGCGTGTGCGTGTCGGCTCGCGGAGCTAAGTAGAGAAAACCGGAGCGAGCTGGGCGTGTACAGGATTTTTCAGCCCGACACCGAAAGAGAGGAGATGGAAATCGCGCACGCGAGGAGCTATTTGCGTTATCTGCACGGAAGAATCTCATTTAGCGTTGGAGATTAGGTAAAGGTAATTAAGTTATAAATAAGTCTTGAGGAGGTGCGCGCGAGATACCTTCTCTTATGGACCATATAGCGTACGCCCTTTTCGGCTTACGAGAGGCTGGTATACGACGGAGTTGCTTGAGCGCGAATTTTGGGGGAAAAATGAATGATTTTTCTTGTACACTTTTTATAAAAACATACGGTGAACAACAAGGGATAAATGTGCGATGTACTATTTTTAAGCGCTTATTCAATAAGCGAGTAAGTGAATTTTATTGCCTCTTTTTTCTAAAAAAACTTGAGTGCCAAAATTTAATACGAGAAAACAGAGGTTGCTGGAAATTAAAACCGATGAGTAATGATTTCTCAATTAATATCGCATAATTTCTGTACATGGAAAGCCTCTACGTTTTCTGCAAAACACGCGTCGTGTCGCAACCGCGTGATTGAAAGAAACGTGCCATCACCATTTCGATGTGTTATTCGTTAAGAGCCATTCATCAAAACGTCAATGGGATTGTTGATTTAATTTGATACACCGGTATCCAGCACCACTCATTATTTATCGACAAGAAGCCTGCAAGAATTCCCCTTTATCTCGATCGCGCCGAATCGAAAGGAGAGAGCGGGTCAGCGGCGAGGCCGAAGCGGCCGATAAAAAGGAAGCCGAGAACGAGCCGTGTCCTAATGACGGAAACGACAAGATGACAGTCATCGCGAGAGGCATGCAAATCGCATCACTATATAACAACCCAGCTGTATACGCATACAGCCGGGCGAAACGAGCGAGTGAAAGGAAGCCCGACAAAAAAGGTGCTTCGGCGATGTTCAGCAACACTATCAGCAACGTCAGCAACACCCAGAAAGTGCAGCGAGTGCGGAGGAAAGCGCGCGAGAGAAGCGCCGGGGCCTGTACTACAGAATCGCCGACAAAACGACAGATACAGCCCTACTCCCCTCCTCTCGACATTTCATCAAGATGCTATCGATGAAAGAAATAAGCGGCGCGCGGGGAAGGAGAGCGAGAGCGAGTCTGGCGCAGATAGAGGATATTAAAGGATGCTGCGATGAGGCGAGCGAAACGGCCGAGCGGAGGAGAGACAATGGGAATCGCGACGAGTCCCAGAGAGAAATGCGAGGGGGCAACAGTGCCGCTGCCGCTGATGCTGATGCCGCGCAGACGAAAAGGAAGGAAGCAAAGACCAAGAGCAAGGCATCCGATAGCGCGGTGGGTCCCGAACATGATTTTAGCTCCAGCCCGACGTCTCTCGCTCTTTTTTACGCACCCGCTCTCTTGGCTACGCCGCCGTTGTTGTTCGGCGCACGTACGCACCGATGCGCTCTTTCTCCCTGTTTTTTGGCGGATTCCCCGAGTACCGTATTTAGAGCAATTCACCTTCTTCCGGAGTGATTCGAACTAACCATTTTCGGCGAGACTCGCTATAGCTAGATGAGGGAAAATGAAATTGGATTCGCGCCCACCGAGAGCTGGAGTTGGCGGAATTTAAATATTTACGGCCAATGATAAAATTATAGCGAAAGGATGCCATAGGAATCTCTTCCTCTCTCTCTCTCTCTCTCTCTCTCTCTCTCTCTCTCGCTCTCTCTCTCTCTCTCTCTTTCTAGATTTTGGATCTTATAGGATTATTGAGATGACTGGAAATTCATATTGCACAACCGGATCAATCGCTTAATTGGCCCCTCTCGGATCTAAGGGCAAATTCGAATCAGCAACATGTTTTGCATAACGACCGAACGATTTCATTCACAAGCGCGCTGCGCGCTCGTCGAATTACAGCGAGAATTTTTGGAGGATGCTGCGCGAATATTCGAAGCCCAAAAAAGCTATACTTATACTCGCCGGTGGATGAAGTTGAAAAAAAAAGAAAACGACCAGCCACTCTCGGCCAAACACACGCACATTCTCTCCTGGCACTAGATAGAGCGCAGCGAAACCGAAGAGAAGGCGAAGGACGAGCGGAGAACAAGAGGAGCCGCGCCAGCAGCGCATAACGCATACGAGCGAAGGATATATCCCAAAGAGCAGGAGGAGGTGCTTTTTTTAAAGGCTATAGCACTTGTATACCCAGATTGGATTAAAGGTCTGCGGACCCGAACGCCGAGAGCCGAGAGGAAGGGAGTAGAGAGGGAGAGAGAAATGCTGCTGCTGCTGCTGCTGCCAGGCGGACCTGCCGAGGTTTTCGCGCGCGAGGTATGCTTGATTCACGGCGGCGACTCAATTTTATACTTTATGTAGCGACGCGCTATATTTGAAACAATACCCACCTTCGCGCCGCACGAGAACTCCGATTCCTCTGTGTACTCACTGCGTGTCGGTGTCCGAGATGCTGTATCGGCAGTGATGAACAATCGGTGCGGGAATGCGGGGGTTAGTGCTGCGCGTATGAGCTGCTCTCGTGATAGGGTGGCTTAAAGATTCGACTTTAATTATTTCTCTGTTGTCGTTTTTTCATGCTTTTGAATTTCGTGGCATTGGCAAGTTACATTATTACAATACTGATGCTGTCTCATTTGGTGAAACGGAACCATTTATGCTAATGAAACAAAATAACATAGCTCATACTACCATGATGAAAAAAATCTGTCCAGATTTTTGCAACAGATACGAAGTTTTTAAAAGTGCGGAATTCCTATAGGGCATTACGATTGGTTGAATCATGTTGGAGAATAAACTCTTTTTTAGAATATGAAAATAATATGGGAAAAATTTACTTGTCACATCCCTCGCATCTTATCTTAGCCCGAATCTCAGTATATCTTTATCTCATTGTAATAAATTTCTCCAAATTAAACACGACAGTCAAATCGGTCAGTCCTTTACGAGTTTACAAAGTTTCTTTTCCCATGTAACCATACACCTAATCGAGTCGCCACTTTTTCCATAAAATAAACGCACACCAAATCTGACAATTCGCGGCTCAAGTCACCACAGCCCGAAGCCTCCAGTCCTTATTGCAACAACAACATCCCTCGCATATAACCACTAAAAATTGTCGCCATAAACTTCCGCGCGAGGATCGCCAACAAATCAATATTCAAAAATAAACGTCAGGCCCTCCGCACTCTCAGATCTCCGTAGCCCCTCTATAAGACTTAACGAACTCTCGGGGCCCACAGCAGTGGAGCAGAGAGAGAGAGAGAGAGAGAGAGAAAGAGTTCTTATCTTGAAAAAAGGCTCGCACGCGTGTACCCGTGCGATCTCTTGGTACATACGCGAGCCGCATCGACGTATACCCTGTACACATACACGTATAAGCGTCCGAGCGACAGGTCGCTCGTAAAACAGGCCGGGCGCGCTCTCGCAAATAAATCGCGACT
Organism: Nasonia oneida; assembly: GCA_037356405.1. Taxonomy (NCBI): domain Eukaryota; kingdom Metazoa; phylum Arthropoda; class Insecta; order Hymenoptera; family Pteromalidae; genus Nasonia; species Nasonia oneida. The sequence goes on from JAZHPH010000097.1 coordinate 159,479, forward strand.
AGTCAATGAACGTCCGGCGCAGCCCCGGAGCATCCGCGGAATTCGCCGCCGAGAGAATAATGGGCCTCTTGCGAGATGGCGCGGGCGTCGGCGGCCCCCCCCCCTTCCCTCCTCCACCACCGCGTCTGTGTATATGTTGTGATTGTTCTCCGGGCCGACGAAGAAGCCAATCTCGCCCCCGAGGGAGCCGTCGTGAAGTGGGCAAGTATGTGTGTCGGGAGGAGAGAAAGAGGAGAACGGGAGAGCAATGGGAACCGCCCGGGGCGTGTCGGAGAAGAGAGAGAGAGAGAGAGTCCTCTGGACTCAATCGAAAGCGAAAGTCGATTTGGCGAGAGTGCATCAGCGATGCACCATGTGTACACCACCGGGGGATGGATGCTGTGTGCGGTCTGTAACTATATAGTACGCAATATGTGTGTGGAGAACGAGGTGTCTGCTGGAGGGAGATCAGAGGGCGCGAAACGCTGGATCAGGCTTGAATGTGTGACTGTGGATGATAGATCCGAAAATTAGTGAGGATATAATGGCGTGTATGGTAAACATATATTCAAGTCTGTGGCATGAAATCGTTGAATATATTACCACCTATATTACGCTCAAGCGAGGCTAAGATCATTTTAGCACCAGTTAATCAAGTCCTGAAATCATCACTTTTTGACAAAAGTGCATGTACATCACTGTACAGGCCCATATGTAAAGTAGCGCATAATGAGTCATGCGCTACTTTCAAACTGACTTTCAAGATACTGTATTAAACAAATTTTAAATTTGTCCGGAATTGATGTATGTACCTCACGATTTCGCCAAACAAACTCCACCGAATGTTTAACCATGGCGTTTGGTTACACAAATATATAAGGCGATAATAACCGTGCGAAAACAAACAGTCTTGACAGACAAGACCAGCAAATGAAGAAATAATGAGCAGCTAAATTGTTTCGAAATGTGATTACACGGCAGACAGATAATCTCGCGTGCAAGGAAAGAAGGAGGAGGACAAAAAGGAGGTGTCAATTGCAGTTCGCGAACCAAGAAGTGGAGAGCAAGACAAGATGCAACGTTCCATGAAACGAGAAAGGATCCTTGGCTGGCAATTACTACTCGGCGAGTTTCCTAATTAGCTGGGACGACATTTCGAGCCGATGATCCACGGCCAATTGTGTGTCGAGAGATCGCCGCAGCCTTTTATCGCGCCAACCCCAAGCTCAGCGCCGACGCGACGAGGTGATAATTACTGGCGTGAGAATGCAGACCTGCAGTCGTGCTGCGAACGCACTACAGTCGACTTGGCATTCCAATAACTTTTGTACTACTTGCCTCGCAATTTCTCCGATAAACTGGATATTATTCTCAAGACGATATACTTTTCAATGAATATGACCTTGAATTTTATGTCAATTATTTGATTTAAATTTCGCGGCACAAAAAACGGTATATTATGCATCAAGGGAGTAAAGTAGGCACTTTTAGACCGAGTGTGAAGTTTCTAGTACGGGAGTTCGAAGAAGCAAACCTTAACAGTTGACAGCAAGCAACATGTGGTACGCAAAATTTTCAAAAAGAGAGACTTGAAAATGAAATTATTTCACAAACCGTGTTATTATTTTTGAAAATTTTATATCGCCAAAACTATTAAGCAGTAATAAAATTTAAAAAATTCCTGTTGGAACACTTTAATATTATAACATCCGAATTTCAGGGGGAATGGCAAATGATCTAGTTTCTCTATAATTAAATTACACATCTAAAGATGGAAATTTCGAGTAAGCTATGATCAAAAAGATAACGTTGAGCAAAGCATATATAGAGGAGGAGAGGGGTATAGGGCGAAAGAAAGGATTGCAGAATGAAAGTGAGCCGAGGAGGGAGGTAGAAAGAAAAGGAGAAATTTAGAGGGAGACGACGACAGGAGAGAAGAATGTAGGGGGCTGAAAAATAGAGAAAAAAGCATCGCTGGGACTTAAGCACCTAACCGCTCGAGGAGGAGCGTCGAAGAGTTGGAAGAAACGGCGAAGACGCCGAGCATACAGGGAGATGCAGGGATCGGCCAAAGGAGAGAAAGTTCAGCGCGCAGGAGGTGACGCCGCGGCGAGGTGGGCTTGATTTACGCATCGGGTCATTAAATCCAATGCATTGAACGATAGAGCCGCGGCGAGCGAACGAGTCGCCGCTATACGTATGCGCGATCGGCCGTAATAAGGTCTTAATTAAGTTCTTAGCGCGCCGCGCGAAACAGGTTGATCGTTCGCGCGTGCGCGAGTGGGGATTTAACGACAGTATCGCGGATGAGCGACCATAAGCTCGGAGAAAAATCTACGGTCTCCGCTGGATTCCGAGAAAGCGCGCGATGAGTTTTCGACCGAATCGAAACGTGATACGGGGTCGCTGATTCACGGACTACGCAAAATTATTTATGTCCGATTATGTACTGTATTAATTTCGGACAAACCGAGCCGCGGACGCGTATTTTTTTAATACGACAGTAGAAAGCTCGAATCGCAATGAAATTATTTATTCCAAAGAAGAGTTAATGAGCCGCATAATTGAATTCATAACTCTTTCGAAAACGTATTGACCCACATAAATGCAAGTATATTATTCGGCGACGAGAAGCTGTGATTCCAGTATTGACGTGTATATTATTATATTCGTGTATTGCGTAAATACCGTGATCCAAAAATGAATTCGTCGGTCGAACCACGCTCAATAAAACAACGCACGGAGGATAGTGCAAACAAAAAAAAGGCCGACTACGCGAATACACGACTCCACAACAGCGCCAGTACGGAACACGCGCGCGTACGGCGGGCATCGCGGGGCGGATATTTAAACCCCCGAAATTTTTTATTGCATAACATCAACATCTCGAGGCTCGAACGAGCAACACAGCGAAAGGCTAATACGAGAGGGACCAGCGGAACTCTAGTCCTGGTCCAATTCCCGGCAGCTCGTTAAAGGCCCCGGCGGTGCGCACGGCTCCGAGGCAGGAGCGAAGGAGGGACACGCGAGGACACCCGCAAAAAAGGAAGAAACTCAGGCGAAAGAGCGCGCGGAATTCCAAGAAAAACCTCTTGCGGGATTATTGATAGCCCTGTGTGTATCGCGGCGAGAGCTGGCGCACACGCATACGCGCACAGAGGCACAAGGGATCGGCAGCGGAGCAAAGAAAGAGACTTGGCCCAGCAGCGATCGCCGAGGCTTTTCAGAGAGGCATGAGCGAACCGGAGACGACGAGACGAATTTTCAATTAGACTCGATTATGCAGCAGCGGCCGAGACTCGGCCCGAAAGCCGCTCGCCGCGGTGATATTTATGTGACGCATGCCCCAACTAGAAATTCGGATTTCCATCAGCGGGCCGCTCCTTCGCTTTATCCGCGCGCGATACGCCTCGATTCGGCTCCGGCGTGGTGCGCTCTCGTGAATCGCTAACTAACGCCGTGTGGGAAACGTTAGAAGCAGCTCCGTGCCCTTGAGAGCGGCTCATCGGGAAAGCTGAAAAGAGCCTAATGGGATCAATTAAAGGAACAGAGGAGCTCATCGGGCGATCCACTTTATGTCGTATGTTGAACATCAACAAACACGTGAGCGCGGCCCGGCTAGTGTTATGCGAGGGGGTATATATTCGCTGCCGCCGAAAACCAGTCCCACGCGCGCATCATAGAGGAACGCGAGAGCCCGACTCGCATGCGGCAGCCCGGCGCTAAGGCCCATCGCTCGCCCTACGTGTGCGTCGGTGTATCGCCCCGAGGAGCCGCGAACGCTCTTCTATACGAGGTAGGACAAACAGAAACAGAGGGGGAGAGGGCTACACACACGGCGGAACTCCGTTTTAATTAGAAGGGCTCGCGCGCTCGGCCGCGTTATCGAGTTATTCGCCCCAGCGGGCCCGCACACCTCTGATCGTTGCTCCTTTTTCGCCACTTCCTCCTACCGCGTTTATCTCCTTCGCTCTGCAGTCTGCGCTACAGTCTCTCCGTGGCCGCGCGCGAGAGAACGGACGCTTGTTGCCGTGCGCGGCAGCCTCACACGCGCCGAAACTCCGTCTCGCTCGCACTGGGTCCGTCGAGGAATGCGGTTCTGCGGGCGGTTGGGCCCCACGTAAGGGGTTGCGGTCATCTCTGCAGCCGCTGCCGCTGTCTCGAGGATCTTCTTCCTTCTTCTTTGCTCTCTCTCTCTCTCTCTCTCTCTCTCTCTCTCTCTCTCTCTCTCTCTTTCTCTCTAATTCTCTCCGACCATAACGCTGGGCGTACTTTTTGGCGCGCAGGACCCGCGCGGGAATTTGGCGACTCGTGCATGAGTTTCTGCGATGCGCCGTTGACGAATGGAGCTTTTCGAAATTTTGATCGATGCGCAATGAGCGATTGAGTCGTCGTCGAAAATCATTCAAATCGTAGCGAATTCATGATTTACGCGAACGTTGCGCGGTTTCGAAACCGATACAGCGAACGAACGCGTGCAGCGTGTACATAAACGTAATGGAATGGAAATAGGAGAGCTCGTGACCCTTTCTCGCCCTTCACAGCCTTGGCGAACGAGAAGGAGCGCACGCGTGTGTAAGAGGGAGGGAGGGAGCGCAGACCTCCTTGGAGAGGTCCAGGGAGGTCCTTCTCGGCGCAGAAGAGAGGAAAAAGGAGGAGAGTCGAAAGCGGCGGGAGAGAGGAGGACGAAAGGAAGGTTCTCCGCAGCAACAACACCGAACGATATATTCGTACTCTCGCTCTTTATATACGCGCTCTTTTTCACACTCTCGTTTTCTCGTATGAAAGCTTTGCTCCCCCTCCTGCCGCTTTTTAATTCCCGTCGCGATTGCGCTTCGTTAAAATCGCCTACTCATCGGGCTCGCTGCAGTCGTAGGTCCGAAATCATACCACTTTACCTACATAGATTTTGATTCGCGGCTTCCGCACGTAAACATTTCTAAGCGCGCTCAAAACTTTCTCACGATGAGGCATGAATGCGAGATACTCGTGCGTCGGCCGCGAAGGAGAGGAGATAGACGATGCAAAAAGAAAATGCAAAGCCAGAAGAGGAGAGCAACGCAGAGAGGGGGAGAACGTCACCCATAAAGGAAGGGGGCGCAGGTTAGCGGCGCTTTGGAACTCTCGCGTATATATCTGCTATCTCACCCGATCTTTTTTCTTATTCTCGCGCAGCAGTTGCATGCTTTGTTGCTCGAATGTGTTTTCTTCTCTGTAACGCGGCCGAGAATGCGATCTCCCACATCTGATCTGCCGGCTCTTGCTTTCTCTCGCTTTGAATCGCGGCCGCGCACGTATAGGTATATACCTTAACTTTGCATATATTCAAATGCGCGCTTGCGCATTAGTTACTAATAACAAGACTCCCTGCGTGCTCCCTGTGCAAATGTTGTTGCGACACACTTGTGGCGTACGCGGAGCTTGTAATTTTTTCGAAATTCTCACTCGTAGAGTGTACTGCATCTGAGAGGGAGAGTCAAGATCTCAAAGGGCCCCGCGCGGTAAGCAGGCGCGACTAAGAAGCCGCATTAGTGAGAGGAATTCATTCCTCCGCAGCCGACTCCTTAAGTACATACACGCGGGGACGGAGCGCAGCCTGCAATTTGTACGCCGTGGAGCCGAGAATTGCAGCGCGCACCGATCAATCTTTTCTTAATCAAGGCGAGATTCCGCGCGCTGACCCATTCACTCTCGTTTTCTCTCCCCTTTCTTCCGCTCGCTCTCCTTCGCTCTCGTTCTTCAGCTTGAATTTCACCTACATATTACTGCTCACCCGTCGAATTTCACGGCCTTCTCACACGGCGAGCTCCGAGCTTGCGGCGCATACGCGTGGATGTGCTGATTTCGAATTTAGTACAACTAGAAATTTCGTCGTCGACGTTGAACTCGCTGTGCTCAAATTTGGCGCGGCGAGAGACATTCCGCAGCGTCGATTTATCAAAATCCAATTAAGGACTCGTCTGTTTCATCAATCAGACGTCATCAAGCCTGTCTGCTCTCCTCTGCCACCGTTAGCCTCGCCCTCTCTTGAAAATAGACTTTTCATATCGTTCGAAATGCAGGTGTAAATAACAGGAGAATCCAGAACACAATGGCGCCAGCTAAGTCGTTGCATTAAGACCAAATCATTCGCAGAAAGAGCCTCTGCACACTTTGCGAGGCAATGAGTCTGGCTCTATTACCCGTCCCGACGTATGGCAACTGAAAGAGATCGAAAACGCGAAAAAGTCCGGACAATAACGCGATTCGTGACTAGACAAAAGAAGCGCCGAATTCGCGCGTCCTTCGAGCTCGTGCTCATTATTTACAAATCCCAGAAGAAAGAAGAGAGCGGGAGAGCGGAAGAGTATGCGAGGACGAAGCGAAGAAGAAGAAGAACAAGAAGATTACGCGAGCGAAACCCGAGGCTGCATCGCGGCAGCCGAGAAGAATCGTGTGTGAGTCCGCGCGCGGCAATTCGGATCACGCGGCGCGCCTTTTGGACCACCAGTGTCTGCAGCCTCTCTCCCTCCCTCTCTCGTCCTTTTTCTCGCTTCTCCCTCTCGCTATCTTTCAAATATTCTCCACTTTATATATAAAAAGTGGATATATATATATATATCCCCTTCTCCCGTACACGCGTATAGGCACCTCGCTCTTTATCTCGGCGTATCGGCCCGGTGTGTACTTTCGCGCTCATTCATCCTTCGCCTCGTCGCTTTATACGCCGCTATAATATCACTCGACTTATCGAGCCTTATCTTCATTAGCCCTCGTCGCTATCTCTCATTATTGCGCACACACATTATTGAGTCCCCTCCCGCGCCTGCGCCCAAAATCGGAGAGGTATGTAAAAATCGGCCATTGTGCCCTCTTACCCCAGTGCGTTCTTCATTGACATATACAAAACGCGCTCATTCGAATTCGCTCGCGACGACCCATAGCGAGAGATCTGACTGAACCTGTCGCGCAGGGGCACACTCCCCGGATAGCAACGACGACGACGACGACGTCCTCAGCAAGGCCGTCGAAGCGCGTACCATTTTTCGGGAGGTTCCACCCGGCGTGTCCTACATACCTATCTGGCCCCCTGAAAATCGCTCTCGTCGGCGTCAAGGCCAAGCGAGCGGTCGTTTTCGCACGGACATTCCCGCGGCGCCCCAGGGACGCGCTCTTCTTTTTCCTCGGCCTGCCTCTTTCGGCGCTGCTTCTCCCTTGCGCTGCACTCTTTTCTTTCTAATTCGCAGGCGATATACGAGCTGTACTAAGTCCCGCCGCTGCCGCTGCCGCCGCAGCCGCGATGATGAGCAAGCTGCAGCTCGAGGTTTACTGTACGAGGAAGATATTTATGTGCGAAGGATAGGGGTCGAGCGAGCGTGTGAGCATCGGCGTGGGTGGATGCTGCGTCGGAGATATATGTTATTGGCTGATTTTTTGCGATGCGTTGATTCTGCTGGAATCGCTTCGTCGTGTTGTTTTAAGGAGATTCAAAGTGCTGGAAATGTGCAAGTAGCTAAACTGTAGTTTGGTCGGACAAGCATATGCAGGAACGCAGTCTCCTTTGATTGTGTCGGGGGAATGTTCTGTTACAATTACGTAGCAACTTTAGAGGTGCTTCGGACGCAGTTACAGCATTAGCGGCCGGAAGCAGGCAATTTTAGAATTGATGGCACATCACAGTATATCTATAGACTCGACTCGCATATTGTTTCGAGGGAAACGGAAAAGTGCCTGTGCGCCACCTTTTTTCACCAGCCAGAGACTCTCAAAAGGGCCAGTCCAAAACTGCCTTGTTTTGGCGATTGATATGATTGAAATTAAGCTTGATTCAGACTCGCAACAGCGTTTTTCAAATAAAAACGTTCGGTGTGTATAAAGTAAAGGCCTTAGATTTTTATTTAAAAGAGTTTCATTTTTTGTAGTAAGGAATTCAAGGAGGAATTCAAACATACACAGGCATTACGCGGTAAAATGAACAACCAATCAGAGGTCGAATAGAATTTTTTAGAGTAGGATTAAACAACTGGTAAATAGTTGATCTTAGCCACTGACAATAGTATATCAGTCCGTGAAATTGGGGTGATTTGAGTTTTCTTTTCGTCGTCTTGCCATGTCGGAACCGTACTACTGAACAATGATCGTCAAACATGCTCTTGAGAATCCTTCATCTCTTGAAAATATTACGATTAAATGTTGAGTTCAAATTCAACACAAATTATTTTTTTAAATCTACTCTATTAGTAACAAAACATCCGTTTTCACACAATTTTCGTAGTCCAGCGACGATCTACGAAGAACTAACGTGAGAAATCTCATGCCCCAAATCACGAGAAAAGAAACAAAAAAAGAACACCAATCTCCAACGACTTGCATACGAAGCCAGCAGACTTAACTGTCGCTCTAATCGACACCGCATCGCAACAGCCGCATCATCCCGGCCTGGCAAAGGCTTCAACGACAGCTCGCTCTCAGCCGTGCCAAACTATAAGCCAAAAACTAATCGCGGAGCCCATTAAATTATGCCCCCCACCAGTGTCAGCACATGCTCTCGTTCTCTCTCACTTGGATCGAGCTACTCATACTCGTCATGCGTCTCGTGAGCCGCTGCAAAAACGACCAAGACGATCCACGCCCCAGTAACGAACGGAGCAAAAACACGAGGAGGAGCGATAGAAAGCGGAAATGACAATGTATATAGCGCGCGAGTCGAAGAGGGGGAGTACGGGAGAAAGAGAGAGAAAGAGCGAAACGAAATGGAAATAAGTACTTACGCTTACATATATATAGAGAGAGATCAGAGAAGCGAGTGCGGAGGAGGCAACGACTGCTTAATCCCATCGCGGCGGTGGCAGCAAAGATCGTGCCGCGAGGAAGGACGACTGGTGTGTATGTGTGTATTGGAGGATGAGAAACGATTTGTTTAAGGCTGATAAAACAAACGAGCGAGTCGGTCGAAGGCTTAATGGGACAATGGAGAGCTTCGCGCCAACGGCTGCCTCCGAGTCAATGAATCCGCTGGCCTTTTCCCATGGGGACGTCAAAAGTGTACGCGCGCGCTTCGCAACAAGGAGTTTATACAGTCGGCGAGTGAGCCGAGAGCAGAAAGAGACAAAGTCAATGTCAAAATGATAGCGATAGAGAGAGAGAGAGAGAGAGAGAGAGAGAGAGAGAGACCGAAAGCTTGAATGGAAGACGTCTAGAGGGGAGTAGGAGCTGATTATTTTCGTCTGCTCGCATCGACGCTATACACTTTTTGCACGAGGAATTCGCATAACTTTATTCGATTCATATGAATGAGATGGTGTAAGGTTCTCGAAGCGGCCATCAATTGGGAGGGAGCAGTAAAAATAAACCATCGCCGCGCGTTGCGCAATCGATCGTCCCGCACCAAAATTTTATTACAGCTCCGCATAAAGCAAGCGGAGTAAAGAGACGGCTTAATAAGCGAAACGCGCGGAGGAGTGCGTGCGAGCAAGCGAACGACAAAGTAAGCACCCGAACTCGGAGAATCGCGTCTCCATCTACTTTTATGTGCACACGCGGGCTCGTTCACGACTCCACACCGAGCTTTTTGATGATGGGGGCCATCATCGGAGGGTATACAGTCTCGCGAGCTCTCTCGTCGTGACTCACTCGGCATTTTTGTCGCGCGAATTATACAGCTGTTCGTTTCCATTAAGTCGTCGCGCGCGAGTAAATAAAAACAGCCAACCACCGTACTCGCGTCGGTATAGACGGCCCATACATAACTCTTCATAATCTTCGCGATGCTTCTATTGGCTCTCGTGAAAATCTCGCGCTGCAGTTTATGTGCTTTTGCAGCGACCGTATAATTGCTTAATTGACGCGTAAGCGTGCGTTGGAGGCAATTTTTCTCCCCCTCGTCAGCGTGAAAATCTTAGAGCCATCGTGAGCTTGCGATTGAATTAGCCTCGTTGGAAATATTGCACGCGCGGATTTACGATCGGGGAGCGAACGAAGTCGATAGCATCGACGATCGACCTTCCGGAGAGTCACTGCGGAGCCTCTCGAACGGGATGACTCGGTAGAACGCATCTCCCTCGCCTAGGACTGATCATCTCGAACATCGGGCGGCTCTCGTGATTAGAACTGGCTCTCTGGCATCTCTCACGCACGTACAGCAAATCGGTCTCGGCCCGGCCCGTATAGTCTGGCGTCGCGCGCGAAATTTCGTGTGTGTGCGGCCCTCTGCTGCAGCCAATCTCCCGATGCTCTTCTCTCAGGACCTCCTACACGCGTCGACGAAATGCGGAGGAGAGGCGCTGCTGCACACATGCGAGAGACAGAGAGAGAGAGAGAGAGAGAGAGAGAGAGAGAGAGAGAGAGAGAGAGGAGACTCGCTGCCGAGACAAAGAATCGCCGCCGCGCCGCCGCTGCGGATCCTGCGGCGTTGCGCTTCTTCTGCTGCTTTTGTTGCGGCGCGCGATGCTGATTAAAGAAATGACGGGTGTCAATTATCGGCGCTGCCGGGGCAACGAGAGGATGATAATTCTTTCGGTTATTATTTCGCGTTAATATTCGGCGCGTATATTGTGCGGTGACGGTCGAGCGAGAAGCTTTTCGGATAGACGCGGTGCAACGTCTCCCGAACTATGCCTCGGTCTCGTCGGCGAAACACAAGAAGAGGAGAGGAGGCTTTCTCCTCTCTCTCTCTCTCTCTCTCTCTCTCTCTCTCCCTGTCTCTCCTCTCGGCTCACTGAGCATCCTGATAGAGGAGCTAAATTGCCGACGCGGCCCCTTACATTTTTCTTCCCTCTTCTGCTTGCGCGCGCGCTCGCCAAAACCAGATCGGCTCTTCGCAGCGTACTCCTCCACACGCGCACGCACACGTATACGCACGTATCTATCCGTGCTCTCTCGCCGTCCCATTATTCCGGCTTGTTTTGCTTTTCTCTTCGCTATACGCCTCGTACGATTCGGCCCTTGTATGCCGTAACGCTCTCTGTTATTACGAGCTGCCGGAGAATCTGCGAAAAACACGCGGCGGGTTATGGATAACGGAAATTTCACGGATCACGATGATGGTATTCCGATAACAATTTAATTTTGGGTTGCTTCGACGAGCATATTTTCGGTATGCGAGCCGTGCGATACCAGGCAAATATTGAACTGTAACGCAGAAGAGAGAGAGAGACAGAAGGCCGAAAAGGCGAGTAGCACGTCGTCACTTTTGTCGGCGGCGGCAGCCATTTCGACCGACGACGGCAGCGGCTCTGTTTATGCACCACCTCAAATATTAGCCGTCCACTTGCGACGCGTATGCGCGCGATGTGCTCGGGAATGCGAATGCGCTTCGAATATACAGACGTATAAGTCGGAGTGCAGTTTACCTAAAATACACACGCGCTTACGAAAGCCTCGATATTCGTGGGAACCCGTTCGGTTTTCCCTGCCTCTTTTATATTGGCTATCCTCACTCTATAATGTCAATAGCAATTAGCATAATCCTATTAATAGCTTTGACGCCTCGTTCTTACCTGAGAGGATTTTTGAAATTGTGCCGAAATAGCAGCCTGCAGTTTACCAACAAACGCCCAGTACAGACTGTTTGCAGGCGAGACCAGTATTCGCGTACGCGTAGCGCAAGTTCAAGGTTCCACGCGAACGAGAGAGAGAGAGAGAAAGAGAGAGAGAGAGAGAGAGAGAGAGAGAGAGAGAGAGAGAGACGTCGGGGCAAAAGAGAGAAAAGCCCGTGGCACGAGTATTATTGACGCAAGAATTTACATCCGACAGTCGCTCAAAATTTCCCTCCGAGTAATCCTCGGGCTTTTAATATCCACCGCGCGCTCTTTTCCCCTGATGACTCGTTCGAAAAGCTGCCTGCCTCGAAATCAGGGGCCTTCGACGCAGTCCGCCGCTGCCATGCCGCCAAGTGATTTATCGCTTATACCTCTGCGAAGCCCAATATTTATTATGCGCGCGTCGCTCTCCGGCCGCGTGTGTAACTGTATTATAATTGTATAGGCGCTCCGACGAGAGAGGCGAGGCGCGGGTACTGCGCGAATTCCGCGCTGAATTTAATCTTCGACTGTTGAATTTCGGCCTCTTTAATTTGACTGAATTGTGTATACTGCTTTGTCGGATTAGTGAATGGGCCTTTGTCGAGTGTGTTATCGTGTAACCGCGCGCTTGAAAATGCTACGTTACGTTCGTTAATTGCCACTTACATTTAGTGCAAAGTTTTATTTTTCAAATTTATCGTGTTTTTATTCATGACATTATACGCAAATTTGAAATGGGCAATATACTAGGGACTACCTATAAGAGTGACGGTATAAGGATTAGTGAACTTTAAAGATTAAGCAAAAATCATCCTCGCTTATACACGCTTCTAATTACGATACTGCGCATATCTCGCTACTCGCGTAATACAAAATTAGAGAACAATCAATCAGACAAAAGGAACCGATAAAAAAGGGGGGGAGAGAGAGAAGGCGAGAGTCGGCGCGAAAAAACGCGAAGAAAATGAATAGCAGCTGTTTTTGCGCGGCGTCTCGAATGCGCGTGACGAGTGTCGCTGCAGATTGCGAAAGTTCGCACGAGGCGCGGGATCGGAAAAAAGCACGCATTTTTATCCGCCGAAAGGCCACTTGGCTCTGCGGTAAGAGCTGCCGTGCGTCGCTCTCCCCCGCGCCGATAAGCCGAAACGAACGCGCAGCAGTTCTTTATTGGCGGGATTTCCCCCGATGCGGCCGTGCGAAAGAAATTCGGACTCCTTCCCTCTCGGATATGATAAGGCTCGATCGTTTCTTGTCGCATTCTCTCGCTAAATTCCTGAAAGCCGCGACGAAAATTAAAGACCGTACACCTTCTACATACAAATTGGGTTCCGATCTCAGCTTTTCTCGGCAGTTAGCAGCGAGTGCGCACCAGAAACGGAGAATCCTGGCAATAGTCGCTTCCTCAGAAAAAGCACATGGAGCGCAATTAAAGGGAGCATAGCAAACAGCAGGCCGACCCGCAGGAGGATAGCCATCAGCGCGGAAAGGTGGAAGATCAACGCGAGGGTGTATTCTCCGGTGCGTATCCTCCGTACGATCGAACCGAACACGTGTCCAGAGAGAAGGAGAGAAAAATGTCTCCCTCGCTTCCTCTCTCGCTCTCCTACTCGCGCCTTTCTTGCGAATATACAGCGCACATAGCTGCAGACACACATCACTCTATATGGCGAGTCCCGGGATGACGGCGATTTCCGCAAGACGGGCAACACGTGTTGCCGCCGCCGCAAATGAGAATGGGACTATATCTCTCCCCGGCGGCCGGCACAGCGCCGATCGTATAACTGACAGTAATTAAGGAAGCGCATTACAAAAACGCCGCCCGCGATCTCTTTCACTCTCGCTTCGCAAACGCGCGCTATTTTTAGACCGGCGGAGGGCTATTCGCAGAAGCCGCGCATGTAAGATTCGCGCTCTCGATGTTTGTCGCTCTCTCGCGTGATTCGATAGCGCGGGGCTTGTGTTCTAATTCTAGCGCAGTTTATGCGCCTTCCCGGCCGCGATAAGGGCTCTTGTGAAATTCTTAGATAGTTGCGAATCAAGACTGTCGATTTCGCGCGAGAGGACCTCGACGTTCCTATTCTACAAACTCGTCGCGCTTGGAGAATTCAGGGGAAAAATAAACAAGGGCATACGAGCGAAGCGGCAAAGCAGCCTTGAAAAATGATCCCCCTGAAAGCGGGAGCGTCGTTATGCGCTGCATCAGAGAATAAGAGAGCGGCCGAGATTACACGCCGAAAAGTGAAGACGAGGGAGAGTACCTATGGGCGCGTTGTAAGTGCCTAAACTCTCGCCTGCGTTTGTGTGCGAACGGATCTGAAAAATCCCGAAAAAGCGAGCGTTCCCCGAAACGAGGCGCCGTATCGAGAGGTCTAGGCTGTGCGCACACTGTGGGCTCTGGCCGTCGTATATAACGTGACCGGTAGAGAGCTCTCCCGGCTCTCCGCATATATTTATTACCTGTCTTCTCGCGCTCACAATGGGAATGATTTCACAGATTTGCGTCTACCTGACTTGTCTTTCGCGTTCCAGCACTTGTTCGTCCCTCGTCCTTATATTCTTCCGAGTCGCGGCTTCGGGCGCCTTTACGCATTTACATCGGATTTTTTCTTCCCGTAAGAAACGCCGCGCTTTATTTCGCTGCGAAAAAAATCGAAACCTTTGTGCATGAAAATCTGGTATTTAAAAAGGCGCGGAGCATGAGAGAGCAACCGTTCATCAGCAGGCAATCAAAATGTTCAAAACGGTTGAGATTCCGGCAACGCCACCTCTTCCAAAGCCATATCCACGCCCCGAAATTTCGCACCACACATCGACAGTGTCCGTCCTCGGAGCCGGGGACCCCTTTAAAGATGAGAGAACCTCGCGAGAGCATGTGTATTGCCCGCCGAAAGAGAGAGAAAGAGAAAGAAAGAGCAAGAGGCAGATCCCTGGCAACGCTGGCTGCGGCGGCGGCCGAGCCGAGAGCGTTTTAAAGCGCCTCCTTCCGAGAAGAGCGCCGTTTAACGCGCCTCCGACTTTTACAATCTATGCCCAGCTCCTTGGCTCTTTTGTTGCTCCAACGGCTCGGTTCTCTCTCTCTCTCTCTCTCTCTCTCTCTCTCTCTCTCTCTCTCTCTCTCTCTCTCTCTCTCTCTCTCTCTCTCTCTCTCTCTCTCTGTTTCTCTCCACCGCTCGCCTCCCCGAACGAGTCTTTCCTTATATGCATAATTGTCGGAGAGTCGCCGCAGCCGCGCCGTAACAGGTGTATCAGCGATTCTCGAGCGCATATATGCTTAATCATGCGAGGACGAGCGCCTATGTGCACAACGAGTCGATTATACTTCTCTTCGGCGTTTTAGATCTCTTTCCTCTCGGGGTTGTTATTTTTTTATTGACGAGAGATTGCTTCACTGGTATCCTGACACCTCGCTACTCCATGAAACGGTGATCCTGAGGGTCAGGTGGTATTTTTACTTCGCTTACGCGTTGCCACTAGCTTATTTAAATAACTACCGTTGCAAACGCCATTTTTTTTCTGCAGACCGCGTACGACGTTTCGGAGAACGACGATTCGAAAGTAGGCTTTTGAACTTTGCATTTTGTTTTTGAATTTCTTTTTGTACGCGGTACATCGCTTTCTTTGTTGCACTTCGCTGCACTCGAGGGCCAACTTGAATGTACTCTTAAACAATACAATGTAACATAAAACGCCTGTCGCATGCATTTTAACGACTCCGTTTGCAAAATGTTTTGACAATGAGAACGGGCGATAAAAAAACTTTTTTACGAAGTCGTTCGAGAAAGGCGTAACAGAAAAATTATTTAAACATAGAAATCCGCGATCATTTCAGTCCAGTGAAAAGTTGCTAATCACAGCTTACACACTTATACTCCAAAAATCACTCCTATTTGCCGAAAGTCACTCGGCGAAAAAGTATACGGCTCGGCGCAGGTATAACGCTTTCACCGACATTTGCGGGCTTCCGACACTGGCCGATGACTTATTTGACGCGAGCCTCCATTCATTTCTCGGCATTTCAAAGTGATTGCCGTCCTTTTTTCCAAGATTTACGAAATTGTCGAAGGCCCGAGAATGCAGGGACGCGATTTTTCATCGCGTTGATGGTCATAACGCGGAATGAAAGGATTGTTAGGTGCGTGCGAGAGACGCGTCCAACGTTTTCGACAACAGCGCGTCACGCTTTCATCTTTTGTCGACGGGCGAGAGATTGTCGACAGTCGTTACGGGTTTATTGAAAGCCCCAAAGTGCGTAAGGCTTGATAATTGAATGGGGTAAAAAGGTGTCGAGATTAATGCGGGTTCTGCAGCAAAGTTGTAAAAACGATGACAAGGGAATACGTATAGCAAGTGTGAAATTGTTTACAGATGACTGCGCAACGACCTCGATTCATCCGAAGTCTTTTAACTCTCGCTATCGCAGCGGGATCGAATTATACTAACAATCTCGCCTCGGTAATAACGATACACTTCTAACGGAGTCTTTGGAAAAATCTCACCAAAATTTCCCACAAGGGCGATCGCAGCGGCCCATTTTTTTCCCACGAGGACTTCCACCCCCAAAGAATCTCGCCGTTCTCGCCACACCCTCTCGTCCTCCTCCGAAAGCTCGCGCGCTGCAGCCGCGCAGACAACTACCTCGCGTCACTCGCCGAGCCATAAACTCAATGACCTCGTTCGCACATTTATATATCGCCCCGCGCGACATAGTAACACATCTCGACGCGTGTATAGCAACAGGGCTGCACATATGCATTTGCATCATATCGCTCGTTCGCCGAGGAGAGAAAGAGCGAGCCGAGCGCGCGGTATGTACATAAGAAGGAGCAGTAGCAGCAGCGAACAAGGCCCAGAAGAAGAAGAAGAAGAAGCGGCGACGAGAGGAGAGGTGAGAGAGAGAGAGGGGGGGGAGGTTCATTCATGAACCGGCCGACTCAAGGCGTCAATGGATGCGCCTCGAGAAAGAGAGAGAATCGCAGGCTCGACGACGGCGGCGACGGCGTTTCTCCCTCTCCGCCCCCGCTCTCTCGGTCCGTCTGGGCGATACGAGGCGCTTCGCAGACAAGAATGAACCAAGAAAGAGAGAGAGAGAGAGAGAGAGAGAGAGAGAGAGAGAGAGAGAAAGAGAAAGGGAAACACGGGAATTCCGATGTGGCTGGTGTAGCGGGTACCTGCGCCTTCTTCTCTCTCCTTGCCTCTTCTGTTGCGGCTGCTTGCCGATTTTCTTCTCTCTTTCTCTCGCTGATGCTCGCAAAGATCTCGTGTGAAGAGAGCTCGCGCTCTTTGTTCGTGCCAGGGTTTTGCGCTCTAAATTTGTTTGCGTCTCGGCTGGGGATGCGTGTTTCGGCTAATCGCTTTTTACTGCTCTTCTATTCGCGTGTGATCGAGAAACGCTAGAGGAGTTGCCGACTACAATCTCTCTATGCGAAAATTAAGCGAGATGCTTTTTGCAATCTGACAAAAGTTCATTACGTAAAATTGAATGTTGTTTTCTGTCGTGTACGCTGCGGCCTGTTACCAATGTCAATAGCCGGGCATTCTAAACAGATTATACAACGAGAAAAATCTCTAAGAGATAAAACGACTCTTGCTTTGCTTAGGAACCGTGCTGATTCGAATACCGGCAAGTTGACAAAAATTTTGACAGTGCCTGGAGAAAAGAACAAAACTCGAGCCTTACACACTTCGTAGTATAACATATTCAGCGTAAATTTCCATACGCAGTTCATCGAGTCTATTATTTGAACGTCGCTCATGTTCAGTCAGAAAAGTCCACAAATGACACTACATAAATTATCGATGAAGCATCGTTACGATTCGGTCACTCAAACCCTCGGAAATTACTGCAGCACATCAAGTACACCACAAAAGACGCGGCGTTGTATATCCCCTAAGTGTAACTCAATCACGTTCATCAGTTGCGCACAATAATATCGCGATATCTGGCCACCGAGACCACCTTGCAGCTCTCGCAGTGTAAACATATGCATCCT
The DNA here is from genome assembly GCA_037356405.1 of Nasonia oneida. Lineage (NCBI taxonomy): Eukaryota > Metazoa > Arthropoda > Insecta > Hymenoptera > Pteromalidae > Nasonia > Nasonia oneida. Next base: position 176,949 of record JAZHPH010000097.1, read on the forward strand.
AACGGAACTGCATTGAGGAAAAGGACCGAATCAACACCTAATCGTGCGTAAAGAGCCGGACCCAGTTCGAGGAGCGGATTTGTCCGTCGAAGCGGAAAAAAGGGCGGGCACGCGGCTGCAGCGCGAAAATTTCGAGGAAAACAGCTTTGCTGCGGAAGATGCCGAAACTACGGGGGCGCCTCTCTTTCTTCCTTTCACGGGTTCGGAAAAGCTCCTCCTCGAGCCGGGACTTTCCCTTGTCCAAATTAACTCCCCGACAAAGGAGCCTTGGCGCTACTTATGGGAAACGCATTTTTCGCAAGATTTTCCACGCAGCCAGTTCGCGCATATCCGGCTGGGAGTCTTTCAGCTTGTGCGTACACACATTTATCTTGATTCCTCTTTTTTCGGCTGCGGCTTGTTCACAGCGTCGAAAAGCTCTTTGCTAAGAACGGCGGGGGATTCTCTTGTTAATAAGTTTCTATTATTAGAATGCGAGCTTCGATCGCATTGCACTTCCGACACGTGTATATGATCCTAACAATGGTACCTAGCAAAAAGTTATACTCGAAGCGAGTGTCATCGCCGAAACCGAATTTGTTATTCGAAGTATATCAGTTTTCATTATTTTTCTTCAGTAACTCAAATACTTATCGCAGCTGACATTGCGACTGTAACGAAAAGAGTTCAAGCACATAAGAACTGCTGTATGATAACCTATTCACACTTCTCGCGCCAGCAGCAGCGATACAGAAAAAATAACGCTCAATTCAAGAGCAGTCTGGGATTTTCGGTCAAAACATACTTTTGCTCATGACGTCACACATATTTTCTGGCTCATTTTTCGCCTGTCCTTTTGGTGGACAAGGATGCCAGGATTCTCGACTACATCGCCGTGGATAAAAGAGAAGCTGCAGACTCTGGTATGTAGCTGAGGAAAGAGTTCGTGTCCGAAAAGGATCCGGCACTTGTTAGGGATGCGATGTTTATGAACGAGTCAAAATTCTCTTTGGTTCTTGCTATAAATATTTAGATCATATTGGCACTAATTTGCTAGAGTCACGTTGCATGAATCAACGTATACATCGATCTGTTCAAGGGGTCCAGCCTGGGTTGAATCCTGCAAAAAGAACAACAAAATATTCGTCCGATAAAAATGTTTTCTTTTCACGTAAATTAAAAAACCACCATAAGAAAATAAGTTTATCAAGATTACGGGGATGAGTAAAACGAGCACTAAAATAATCATAATTCTCTCAAAGCAAACAAAAAAGAAAACTCGTTATCTAAAAAGAAAAGTACAGAGAGAAGAAGCGTGAAGCTGTAGAGGGATCCCGCGTAATAAGTCGTTAAAACCGTAAGTACACGTCAAGAAGTGCGTGTAACGAGAGAGTAAAAGTCGATGAAGCGAGGAAAGGATGGAAGATGCGAATCTAAATAGACAGTACGCGTATTATCCTCACGCCCATCATTTTCAAGACACTCCGAGCATAAACTCCAGCCACGAACACTCTATAATACTCTCAGAACAAAGCCTCACGGTATCATGCGCCTCTTTCTCTTTATCATCTCAATATTAAGCTCCGCTCTTGCTTTTTTATTTATCTTCGCGACGATGTACGCGATTGTGTTTCTAAGAGTAAAAAGCGATTTTTCAATATAATTGATAGTAATTCTCGCGTAACCTATTCTATTTGCCTACAGAAATGGTTTACATTCGAGACACGCTTAAAAAAATGATGTGAGATCTAACTTTTGCTTATATACTATGAAATATAAAAGCGTAGTAATAAAATGTGATCCGGCATGGAAGGAGTTCCAGAGTCCTACAAGTTCCAGAAAACTACAAGTTACAATCTCTTTATTTTAATATGTATACTGAAAAAAAACCGCTGCTAATTCTTTGGCACGTAGCTTCCTTCAACATTATGTATCGCTTTAATATCTGAATTGTTTTTACTTCATATATAATTTTATAAAGTTTTTGTACTTTTTCGTGTGATAGATAAAATTATTTCAAATTAATTATATATACATAATCAATTATATAGTTCTCTCTCTCTCTCTCTATTTTTCTCGGATAACTATAATTATTTAACGAAGCTCCAACGAGATATCACTCTCCCTTTTTTACCTGACATCTTATTTACCAACCTGTATATTTGTAACAGGGTTAACTTGTTATTGAAATACGGTTGAGAAGCAGAGTTTAACATTTAGTTTCAGAGTTATAATGATTAGGATAGTTCGTGGAACGTATCTTAAATCACTAGTGATTGAAAAATCGCCATAAAAAACGCAAATGCGTAACTGAAAATCTTGTTTTTAACAAATTGGTAAAACAAAAACAGAAAAAAATGAGCCTAGCTATAGATTACAATCCATTAAATAGAAGCTGAGACGTAAGCGATGCAGTTTTCAATTATGCAAAATATACAGGGTGAGAAACGAGATTTTGAAGATTAATATCTTCGAAACTAATTGGTATCATAAACAACCCAAAGAAAGGGATCAAGATGCTATATAATGCTAACTAAATCCAAAATTTTTAATTTATTATTGCCTTTTTACTCGAGTTATCGCGTCACGTAAAAAAACGATTCATAGTATACAGGGTGAGAAAAAAAATTTTGAAGCTTAATACCTTTAAAACTAACTGGTTTCGTATAAACAACCCAAACATAGGGATCAAGGTACTATATAATGCTAACTAAATCCAAAATTTGAACTTGATTAATGCTTTTTTACTCCAGTTACCGCGTCACGTAGAAAAACGACTTTTTTCAATTGTTGATGTTTTTCTCAGGATCTGCCTCATGAAATGACTTGAAATTTAAGAGAAATATAGTACTAATTACGTTCAATAATCATGATTTTTTTTAGAAAGATTCAAAATTTAGTTTTCGAGTTAAAACAATTTCAAAAATTTGCGCTTTATGGTATGTAATAAAAAAACGACAAACGATAATATAAATTTTCCGCAGTCAAAATATAGGTAATTTTCTTCTCTTTCAGGTACATATTAAGCAATTTATTTTCGTCAACTTTTTCAATAACTTTATTAGAAAAAACTGAAGTTTCAAAACTAAAAAATCGATATAAAAAAAAGAGTTGAAAAAATGTAAAAACGGACTGTTATCCCGCTGAGTATTCGTAAAAACAAAGAAAATGAGACTTGGTGGATTGAAATCCACTGAGTAGAAGCTGATCTAGAGGCGATACGAACGAACACACACACGCATCCATACGGACATTTTCTAAAAACACTATTTTTCGACTTTAAATATCTCAAAACATATTTCCCACATGTTTTTATACAAACTTTAAAAATTACTATTACAAGGCTTCCTTAGGAAGGAAGCAAAAGATCTAACACTAGCATAATTGCAAACATATACGGAATCAGTTATAGTAAGACCAAAGTAGCCATAAAACAAAGCATTTCTTCTAACGGTTTCTCTCGTACCAATTGTACTTTCCGAGTCTCTCTTATTCTCTTCTCTCCAGAGGTAGATTGTTTATTTGAGTTTAGTGAAGATAGGTGACGCATAATAGCTTTTTGCAAGAAGCATAATTCTCATTTGATTTTAATTACTCCTGGAATAATGATAATACTAATAATAATAACTACCCTAATATTTATTAGGCGCATTCAAATAGGAAACAGGACTGCAGTGTACGTTAAATCGTTGCTCGCAGCACAACATCTATACTATAGCAGTAATAAATATCCCTGTTTGACAGTCTTATTATTTATTCCCTTTGGAAAAATATACTTATATTTTATACGTGTCCTGGTAGAAAATTGGCTGGATGATCTGGCCGCGAAACTATCTTTTGGGCAGTTCTGAAAACATTTTCTGCGCAGAAATTTTCAAAGAATCTGCGCAGATTTTGGCAGATTATAGCCAGACATATATAGCCAGTTCGTATAGAGAGACGTATGTACTAAGTCTGCAGGTAGGTCGATCCATTGCGTACAGAGCGCGATATGCCGCGACCGCAGTGTAAACATAGGCATGTAATATCGCACATCGATTCATATACGACACGTCGTGTCCTCCACGTTGGGATATATACTGCTCTGTATAGGCTACTGATATCGGAAGCCTCGGAAATCGGACAGGTGTTATCGCGTTTCACATGTAAATCAAACATCTGCTGGCTCTATGCGTGCTGTTACAGGAATAACCGTTTTTATATGAATCGAGCTTCCCTTCCGACTTTTTGATCGGTGAGGTTACCCGAACTGACTTCTAATCTGTCAATTTATTCTGGCCAGCGTCGATTTTCCAAGCGATGCTCTGGTTTTCGGGTCGCTATTGTTTTTCTTCGATCCTTTAATTTTCAGAAAACATCAAAGTTTGCACGCGCATTCTGTACACACATGAAATTATTGTCATCGACAAAGTAATCCCGCTCTTGTTAAAAGTTAAACATTTTGAATTTTCTGCAGTATTTACACTGTATCAAAGGTATACACAATTTCAAACCAATATTTACTCACCGATGACTGGCACTTTATTAATAATATTTCTGATATCTGATACCTTTTTGGCAATTGATAAGACAGCTCCTTTGTAAGAAATAAAGTTTGAAGCGCGATCCAGAATCCATCCACCGTACTTAACCCAGCCCGGCAATCTGTTTAACTTTCATTACCGCCTCGCCATATTACACATAAACAACACTGCAGCCGATTTCATCTCCGGCAATAATAAGCAATTAGCAAAAGCTCGTCCAAGTATCCCGCGGCTGCGCGCCTTGCGCATTCCCAAAGCTGTGGGTACCCCGTACGAGCGCCTCTCCCTTCATGACGCTCATTTTCGGGCGTGGGTGTGGGAGCCAAGCGAGCGAGCGACGAGGTGTACATATCTCTCCCGCCAGCGGACTCGCGTTCGCCAGATAGCCGGGGCTATAAGTCAGGGACGGACCGCCGCGCAGCCTGCAGCAGCGTTTTGAGCAAAAGGGAGAGAGAGAGAGAGAGAGAGAGAGAGAGAGAGAGAGAGAGAGAGAGAGAGAGAGAGAGAGAGAGAGAGAGAGAGAGAGAGAGAGAGAGTGAAAGAGAGAAAGATAGGCCCGGCAGCGGCGACAAAGACGACGCACTCGCGACCCGATGTAAATCGATCCCCCGCGTGCACTGCATCCTCGGCTGCAGGAGAAAAGGGAGGAGGAGGAGGGTATGAAGGCTAGCCCTCGCGGCTGACGGAGAGAGATTCGCGCGCGCGGGAAGAAATTTGACGATGCATCCTGAGACGAGAGGATGAATTGTCGATGCTTATGCATTACCGGTGCAACTGTTTTATTTTTAATAGACCTAAAGTCCCGATGTTTCATTCCAAAAAGGTATTCCCTTACAGATATACTGGAAAAATACGACGTTTTACTAGGCGCAGCAGGTGAATCACGAAATGAAAGGCTTCTTGTGATACACACTGCGAATCGATCGAACTCGACCGCTGTTCTTCTCGTTTCCAGCGTCGCGCACGATCAGTCTTTCTTCCGGCGGTCGGTGTCGGCGAGTTGGAAAAGGAGCTGCCTATCCTTTATTCGCCTACTGTGTGTAGTTGGTAACGCGATACTTTATTAGTACTTTGTTCCCGATGGCCAAGTCCGTGTGGCCGTACACCTTCAGAGATATACAGTTAAAGGTCGCGGCGACGTCTCTTTGAATTATAGATTGCCCGCTTAACCCTCTCCATCAATTAACATTTTGTTACCGGTATAATACCTGCCTTAATTAAGTTTTTTCGGCGACGGTCGTTTGCAAAACAGCCACCGTTTGTCGACAAAAAAAAATATGTAACTAATCGATGTCTTATCGGGATACTCGGCGCCGTTGCAACAGTTATGCGCTGCACGGTTGGTTGGTTTGATCGCCACTTTTCAGTGTTATTTGTGCGAAAACTGCTACTTTCATTTCGGATTACGAGCGGTTTTCACACGAGAACTCGCGAAACGTTCCTTTTCGGGCTCGTTAATTTTCAAAAATGCCGCATGTATATCGCGGTATAGAGGCTTCTGATTGTCGCGCGCGGAAATTGCGAAGCTAGGATAGATCTGCGACCGCAGTATCCTCCAAGAAACGTATCCTAATGAAATTTATCTCACAGCGGTCGACTCGGCAATTTCATTTCCCCGCAACGATAGCGGCGGCTCGTCTAAAACAATGTTTCTGTTTTCGAAAGAGCGTCGCTACTGTTTTTTGCCGTTCCGAGTGTATGCGGGTATACTGGCATGCACGAGGAATAGCGGCTGAGGAGGAAAAAACGCGTATGAATTACCATTTTTTTACCTGTATTATCCCGACTGTGCGTATAATCGCAGAGGCGATGACCAACGGCGTATAGCAACGGCGCCGACTCTTTTTGTTCAACGTCGTCGCGGCGAGAGAAGGAGCGAAAATAAGAGAAAAAGACGAGTTCTAGGAAGCGGCCGCGACGATGCCGCTACATGGCATGAAGAACTTAAAATGTTATTCGAGAGTGGAAAAGAGAGAGAGGGAGAGGGACAAACGCAGGGAGTGATAGGGATAAAGAGAAACGGAAAAATAAGAGCGCTAAAAACGAGCGAGAGAATGAATGAAGACTGCGCGCCACGAGAGGGAGCGAGAAAGTGTGACAAAGAAAAAATTACAGTGCGCGGAGCTGTTTACCGGAGCCGACCGAATGAATATGCATGCGTGGCAGGGAGCTATGAGAACCGAGAAAATGGAAAATCTTTGTACGAATTCGGGTGCTATGTGCTAAAAACAGTTTACAATTTTTCGATGTGCGAGTATCTTTGCCCACGAAATTCTCGGCCAGTGAAATATCAAGGCGCTAAACTAGAGAGTACCGACAGGGTTAGTTGGCAAGTTTTGGCCCCGGGCGAGAACGAGGAAGAAGCGGGCCGCATAGCTCTCCTCCCGCGGACCCTACCCAGCGAGATGCCTGTCCAGAGGAGGACGGAGCAAATCTTCCGAGGAGTTGAAAGAGCTCCGCGCTCGGTCAGCCCTTTAACTCTCTCTCCCTCGCTCTCGCCCGCCTACATATTACATACACCTATACGCAGGTCTCTCTCCTCTCAAGGTTTAGTATATAGAGAGCCTGACATAAACAGGTTGTTGTGGGCCTGTGTAGATACACGCGTGAGAGATCGCGAATATGTCGAGCTGATGGGGCACGCGGGAATCGGACGATTGGAATCGAGCGAAGGCCGTGGCGCCAGGCGTATCTTAGCCGCGTGTTATATCTTGCGCTTGAAATTCGCACCTTTCATGTGGATTTCGGACTTTCTTCATACACGAGCGTTGGGCACAGTATACGTCGGGTTTGTACCAGATGTGTGCAAAATATTTTGTGCGAAGTTAATCAGTGTGAAATTTTACAGTTAGAAAAAAGTTACAAAATTATGGCTCGCATAAAACGCATGTTTTGATTACTAATTTACTATTTTACTGTTTTACGAGAAATTGTTAGCTGTGAGTAGAAATTTGTGCGAAATGAGTACCGATGGAAGATTTCTGTTTTTGTTTCGAAAAATAGGTATCTTATTTGGTAACAATATACCCAAATCCGCTCTCCGGTTGTATCCATACCAAGATTTTGTATGCTTTTAATTGATAGTTTCAATAACTCAAACGTGTTATTAGCTTCGTAAATCATGCAATGCAATAAAAGGGTCAGAGTTTCTGCAGACTTATAATAAGAACGCCGCTTCTGAGATATTTCCGAAAGATGATTTAATGGCTTCATAGAAACTCGTGCGGGTACTATCCCACGAAAAATGAAGTGGTTCTAAAATTAACTCTATTTGCAAGAGAACATCAGCAGAAATATTGGACCATTGAAAATCTGTCCGCTCGATTACACGTGAGAATTACAACTGCGATGTCCTATCGTTGAATTTTACTCTCAAGTGAAACATTTTACTTGCCAAGCAAAATTGCATACTGCAGCTGTTCTTATCAATCGGAACACGCTCTCTCTCTCTCTCTCTCTCTCTCTCTCTCTCTCTCTCTCTCTCTCTCTCTCTTTGTAAAAACAAAAACATCAGCGGCGCCCGCGATAACCTCGACTGTCTGCCTTATGTGTATTTTCCTCTTCAAGGAAACGAGAATTCATAAGGCATGACTGTATGCATGCGCGGAATACAGTTCATAATTGCCATTAGCGCATAGACGCGTAATATGCCATGCAGCAAAGCGGGACACGCCGGCGCCAAGTGTCGCGCGCATTATCGCGGCGGTCTTGCGGGCGCCAACTTTGTTATATATGCGTTATTCTCGCATGTACAGCTGTCGTGCGCATTACGACTGATTACGCGTATAGTAATGCTCCTCGATGCGCGCAAGCGTATCGGAAGTCATCGACGATGATTGATGATGATAACTGCGCGACGAGTAAAGCTGCAGTGATGGGGCTGCGAATCGGGTCTGTTTAGAATTGCAAAAGGATACTGGCCTGTGCATGCACAGTTCTCCGTTTGTGTGAATGAGTTTATTTGCTTTTGCTGTGCGCATTTTTATTTTCAATGTAAAAATATACGACCATCCCTGCCCATGTATTTAATTTGGCAAAAAATGCAGCGAATTTCGGCGAGAGACGTGACCGTTAGAGATTCCATCTCCGCGTGGACCCTTTTGGTATGCGTCGGCTCTCGGCTAATGGAATCTAGTTTGACGAGCTGATTATGCATGCGTTAATTGGATGTAAGGTTATATATACACCAAGCACGAATTTTTAAATTTTTCGCCGTATTTTTACAAATAAAAGGCCGAACCAGCGCAAATTTGGCATTAATGATCGGCAACGCGAATCCCGCCAAAATTAAGCGGAGTGTATAAGCCTGGTGCTTTTGAGATTAGAGATTTAATAATGATAACGTACAGGTTTAATAGCAGCTCAAATTTCAGCTATATGGGAAATTCTACAAGCAAAATTCCATTTAGTCACTTTTCAAAAATAATAAAAAAAAGTTGGGACTACCGCCGAAGCACTACTTTTCTAATGGTGCACGTTTAAAGCAATGCTATAAAACCACGTTCCAACACTGGTAAAGTACCTCGTAGCACCGTTTTTGCGGCCACTATCAAATTCATCGAAAACTAGCCATTGTTCAACGGCATATACCCAATGCATGAGGACACAAACAAAAAATATGTAATAATGGGATGAAAGTAAGGGAAAAGAGCTATAATTGAAAAAAAAGCGCTAAAAATGCTTGATTTGGTCAGAAGCTACCTGTAATTAAAAATATGAAAAAATTGTTTCCAACATATTTCCAATTTTAAATTAAAGCTCTTTTCCTATTCTTTCATTTTACCGATATGCAATTTTTGGATGCGCCTTCAGAGATTAGGTACATGCCGTTAAACAATGACTAGTTCCCGACGAATTCGAATGGCCGCGAAAACAGTGTCATAAGGCATTTATTCAGTGTTGGAACGTGTTTTTGCATTATTTCAAACATGTACAATTATTTCCACCGCTTTTAAGTTTCAAAAGTGCACGTTTATGTGGGAACTTGAGATAAAACAGTGAATCATAATTATACTTACATAAACGTTTTGATGCCCTGCGAGCGCAGGAATTGTTGCGATGATCATAAATAGTATTCTAACACTGCTTGTTTGTTAAAAAATAAAGCAATATTCGAAAACTCGAAACATTAATTAGATCGGCGGGTTTCTGCGCAATAATACCCGAGCCAGTCGCCAAGTAATTAGAATACAAACAGGTCTCAGCGTTATAAGGGAGCACCTCTTCCACCGAAGAGGTCTTTAAACTTCTGTTTTCTTTTATTCGTCGTTCTATTATAATATGAACCGTTATACATTAATTCTTTTTAGCCTTTAACGAAGCATCATCAAGATAGAACCTTGCATGCAAAAAAATTTACTACGCCTTTTTTTATCTTGATTTCAAAGGTTTGAAGCTCGTTCAGTCGGAGAAACTTTTTTCTTAAATTCATCTTCTCATATAATACGACCCGCGAATCCAACACTGAGAGCCAGAAACATACTTGACGTGGCCCACGCAAAGGTTTGGTCCACATACTGGGCGCGCATATCGTTCCGTACAAGTATACCCATACATGTTTTATGCCTGATCGATCGTCTCGATCGCATTTGGCCGCGTAAAGCTCGCCGCGGCTGCGCCACCCAAAGCGCGCGGCATCAATCAGCGTCGCCGCGCGACAATTAATCGGAAGCTGAGACGGACACGAAAAACTCGGCTCAACTTTTTCGTGGCCCGATGGAAAAGTTCGCGAGCGCGTTTCTCGGTATCGGATTTTCGAGGGAGCGCTAATCGAACGGTCCCCGCCGGAATGTCGTCGCGATTCAATATAAGACTCCGATATATCGGCTATATACTCGTTCCGCGCGTTCCTCGTGCTTTTTTCACGACTCGACGCGGTCTTCTTAATAATTGCCCGCGGCGGCGGCGGTGGCGGCGGCGGCGACGACGACGACGACGATCTCGGGCTTATAGTCAGCCGGAGTTTTTCGCCCGATAGAATTCCGCGGTTCGATCATGAGTTTAGCGCTACCGAAAACAAATGTTTTTTTTATAGACCTGTCAGTGCGGAGTATACGCAGCTTTGAGAGCAGCGCCCGTGCCGATCGCCGGCAAGAATGGTGCTTGATAGATATCCGTGCGTAATGAGCCTGGGATACGTCGTTGAGTCGAGAGAAGTTATTTCACGAATCGTACTGATCATTCAGATGTATCGATTTTCGCGCACTTATGTAAAAAAACGAAGAAATTGATTAACGAAATATGATTTCGCAATTGTGTGCTCTTTGTGATGCAAGATTATTAAATTATTTTTATCGGTGCTTTCGAGACAAACAAAATAAAAATTAGCGTAAAAAGGGATGTATACAGACGTGTTCAAACAATCACACATACACATGCAGTTGTTGCACATGAATGTTTGATCATTCGTTTTTTATAAGGCTATAATACCACAATCCAATATTGTTGCTGATAGGCAAAATGACATAAGTCCACTTTTCGTGTCTTCGAGAAAAAGCGGTTTTAATGTTCAGACCGACACGTAAGATCGGAACAGACGAGATGGGCGGCGATACGGTACAGGTTAGTTCACACATTCAGTGTACGTATATATGCACGCGCCAATATGATCAGGTTATGCATTTGCTGCTTCGTCACGGTGAGGTTGAACCACATTTAAATGACACTGATCGCTACTCTGATAAAAGTTGCACATTATTATTTTATACTTAGGCAATATGGTACCAGAAGAACGTGGACGTAGAAAACTCCGCTTAGCGCTTGTTTTAATTCGATAAAATGCCATTTTTACTCCGAAATTGGAATAAAAGATAAATTTACATTATAAGATGTATGTAAACGCATTATATGTGCAAATCCACGACCGAGTGGAAACAACTCGGGTGCTGGAAGTTGAAAATTTCAAATTGAGGGTACCGTACAAGACCAACTTTCGTTGTTTCTTTGGCCATATCTGAAGTGGGAAATTAAAGCCCGCGTGTGCGCGAATACCAGCAAATATTTACTTCTCGCCTGGAGACGCAATCCAAAAATATGTATTACCAGAGTTAAAGTATCAGATGAGTGCTTCCATGTGAGGGCTGATGGGTTGAAAACGTTTTCCTAGATCACAAGTTGTCTTGGCTCGAAAATAGCTGAAAATCGCCAATTTTTTTTTACGACAATCAGCGATTTTTCCTATTTTTAAAATCCTCATAACTCTTTTCTTCTACTTTCATTTCGAAATTGTATCGGTATACTTTTAAAAATATTAGTTTAAAAGTCGTTAACCATTTGGTTTTAAAGGTATACAGGCAGTCAAAACATTTTCCTGAAAAAAATTTACCCTTTTAATATCTTAAAATCATAGAATTTTCAATGCTGGCAAACAACTCATCTGAAAAAGACAAAATATTTACTTTCTCTTAAAATTTTAAGCATTTTAAAGACTGTATTTTCGTAATCCAGGCTTATAGTAAACTCTTTTATCGAATTTTCGTTTTATTATTGAAAAAATAATCCATCAACATAATTCTTTCGTGGAAATCTAATGTCTAAATTAGAATTTAAAGATAGCTCATTTTTAAAAATCACCATATTTGCTGTTGCTGCCGAATGGAGCAGTTAATTCCGAAAGTCGCAATTGAGGAAAATAGTAGGTAATCTTATTCTCTTTCAAATGCGTTACATAACCGAATCGTGTAATACTGGAATGATTTACAAAAACGCAAAAAATAGTTTTGCAAAATTCCGATTCCAAAAAAAGATGTGCATGTCAAATTTTATTGACATTTACAACGTGGATTTAGGAATATTACAGTATACAATACACACATCCATGTAATATGAAAGTTTTCTAAAAACACACGATTTGAATAGCAAACTGCTCAGAATGGATTTCTAACCTGTTTTTAATAAAGTCAAAAATTGTACTATTATAAAGCTTTCTCTAAGAAGAAGCAACTACTTTTGTTTCGTTCTTGTTCTTGAAAAGTGAATCTTGTACTTGTCTTGATAAGTCAAACTACAGTTTTGCTTTTATTTTCGAGACAATGCAAGACAAGATCAGTATTTACAGTAGTCTTAGTTTTTTATTATTGTCCTTATTCCGACCAGTGGAAGTAGCGCATCAGTGGAAAAACTTTGAAACAATATCTTCAAAAAAGGATATTTGGGTCGATTTACCATCAACGTAGATACAAAATTACACCTATATTATAATGTAAAACTAAACTAAGCGTGTCACCCAGAATTGTTTCAAAATAAATCGCACACGCCATAAGCACATTTTCTCAACAATAATAAAAACACTTTAGAGAAATCTGTATCCGAAAAAAATTTGAGCCAACGTTCAAAAATTGCATGTTTTAAAAAGCCGAGGCAATTACATTAAATAGCTTTTATCTGTTTCATAATTTTCAATCTCTCCCGTTCACACTTTCAGCAACAATTATATAAATTGGTTAATCGCGCGCCAACAATGTTACACAAAGGTGATAAACAACGTCGAAAAAAAAACCTCCAGCGATACGCGGTATCACGTCGTTCGAAAACTTCAAACTTGGCAAATTAATCAGACTCCAGCAGCCTGGCTCGAATTCAGCTCGAAAACAGACCCGCGAGCGATCGCAGAAATCACCGCGCCGACGCACTTCGTCCTATTCTTTTTTTTCGTTAAACCCATACGCACAAAACATACACATGTGCGCGCATGTATAACGCGCGACACACGGGACTTATCGGCCGCACGATAACTGCTTCCGCTCCTCTTTGATAAAGAAGCGTTTGACTCGGCTCGGGGTTACGTTACGGGCGCGCTTGCGCCGCCTGAGATTTAATAAAGAGCCGTGTATGTATAGGTGTGTTATAGGTATACGCGCATATATACGACAGAGGGGATCCTCTTCACCGCTGCGGCCGCTATACTACGCCACTTTACAACTGCACGAGTGAAGTTTTACTATATACGTTTACGCTTAACCTACATACGCCGCAGTCGAAGTACAAACATTGCAAATGCCATGGGCAGATGCCTTCTCGTCACGGCTTTTCGCTGCGCAGACTGTGTAGCGCGTATTCTATACCACAAGACTTCATTTGAATGAAGACGGTGAAACATTCTGCAGGCGTTGTTTCCGACTCGCCGCAGATTTTCAAAGATTCTGGATACGGCTGTTGCTGATCTATAGAGCTATAGCAACTAATAGCTCGGGTGCGGTGACTGCGGTAATTGCGCACTTGTCGCGCGTCCATTCCGTGAATTCAATTCACCGGCGAGCGCGAAAGTCCGCGCGAGATGGTGACAACTCTCGTATCCTAGACATCTCCATCGGCTCATTTAAATGAAAATGTGAGGGCACACGCAGCGAGCACAGTGCACAAAGCGCGTGAAGGGAAAAGAAGGGACTACCTCTCGCGCAAATCCGTCATCATTCCGCAACCACGCGCCGTCAGAGAAGGAATAATAATAAAGAGAAGAAGAAGAAGAAGAAAAAGAAGACGACGACGAAGACGAAGGAGAAAAGAAGGGAAGCCTGGGCTGAAGCAAACAAACGCTCAATTTCGCGGCTTTCCGGGTGGCCATGTAACCCACATCCTCGCGCACTGCAGACGCTCAGAAATAATCCTCGCTCCTCTCGGGATGAATGGAAGCTCGGCGACGGTTTTCTCGGTAGATCCTCGCGTCGTTGCATTCCTCTCGGTGGCCGCGGCGAGAGTGAGAGCAGAAATGTCCCACAGAGAATGAATGAGAAACGCAGCCAGCAGGTAAATTGCGAATAGGTGCTGCACTTGACGCGCGCGTAGCTGCACGCACACGCGAGAGACGCGGACATCGAAGTGCCGTTCAAGGGTTGCATTTCGCATCATTGTACGCTGTGCGATCGGCTCGACAACCTGGACGGATCATGATTGCGCTATGCAACCGATTCGAAAATTGTGTACTCCTTCGCGCAGGTCCAGCGAGCGAATATCATTCCAAGTTGAGAATAAGAGAAAACATCGGCCTAAACGCCGATGGCGACGAGGGAGAGAAGCATTTTCGGGCAACAATGCGCTGACCGCGGCTCTGACCGTCTGTGTCTGCGCTCTGGCTCTCCTTCGCCCTCTCGCCCCTGACGTTTACGTCGTGCGAATGCATAAAATGTAATTGAAGAACGCGCGTCGGCTCGCGCCAGCCTTTTCATTCACGTTCGTATTTTTCGCGCCTTTTTTGCCTTGTTTCTCCACTTGTTGCTGCCGATGCCGCTGCCGCCATCGTCGCGTGAGAAACTCGGTCTCTCGGACTTTTATTATTCGTGCAGTATTCCGGTTAAATAATGCTTCGATCGCGCGACCGATACTTATGCGATTTCGACAACTAGGCAGATCGCGCTATGGGTTCTCGGATTCACCTACTTTTCCGGTGCTTTCTCGAAGCTGAGTGTGATTTGGGTCGTTTTTCTGCTGCTCGCGGCCGGCTGCAAAAGTTGATGGCCGCAGCGAAATGATACACTTTTGTAATATAGTAATCGACGCACCTAAGCGCCTCGCGTCGATTCAAAGTTGTAGCGTCAGTAGCCGGCGCTTTTTGAGAAGGCCGAGATTCTGCGCACGGCATATTCAAACTCTTTTTCGAAATCGATTCGCGAGTAAATTAAGACAACATACACACACTGACCCCGCGACATCCGCGTCCACTCTTGGCCTGCATTCTTCGTGTAATTGAACGCGCTGCGCTTGTTATACATTCGAGTGCTCGTACCTGCACGTATAGGTACTTGTGCGTATGCAGTGCTGTAGAGATCGGTTGGGACCGACAGCATTTTTCAACGCTACGTGTGCTCGTATGCGTGGCAGCACAGTCTCGCGCGGAATTTATATACCCCGACTCGACGCGGTGGTGGTCTGTGAGAATATCGTACAGCTATGTAACACACTGCAGCGTCGAGAGGGAGTATAGGCCAATGTATTACGCCCTCGCCTCGCTCTCTCACTCTGACCTGCTAATGAAAATAGCCGAAAAATAGCGAGAGAGCTTCTAGGTCCGAGGGTTTCCTCGAAGGACTGTGTGGTGAACGCAGAGAACAACGGCTGTAATTTTGGAAAAATTTCGAGAGGGTTGTTTACCGGTTTTATGTAGGACTGCGGGGCCTTGTATACTTCGACCGTAGACACGTTTCAGCGTCAGAAGAAATCGTGCGGAGCTTCACTTCTGATCGCACTGCACCTTTACACTGCGCACATAAAAAATTATTTCGGCATCTTATCCTAATGCGTAGAAAGTCAGTCGGCCGACTTTTGTGAGAAAAAGAAGCGCATACCATCGCACCGCCGTAGCTTCGTTAGCGACCGGTTTTTTTGCCCTCCTTACACGCGCTCGCCTTCATTTTTCAGGAGACTCCCGCGTGCGTATTATAATATAGCACACGGCTGAAAAGACGCGATGCGCTTTAAATTCGCCAACGACTGTGGGCCCGGCTAATGTGTAATCTGCCCCGGCGTAGGAGCGGTTGATGCACCGATGAAAAAACGGATGAGAGAGAGGGAGACGCGGTGTGTTTAAGGCGCGGAGTGATTAATCGCCACTCCTGTCCGCGACGGCGCGCATCCCGAGAAAAAGTTGATTAAAAAGCGCCGAGGGATTCCGAAATTCGAGGCGAGCATAGGTATACGGCTTTTTCAATGTTGATTGTTATCGCGGCGCAGACCCGATATCGTAACGAGCGGCCTTTTAATGCCCTCGTGAATCAACAATTATCGCGCGCGGGCGCGTCTACAACTGCGTTCCAGAGCCAGTATGTACGGCCGTCTTTTGTGCGCAAACGCGATTATCTTAAATATCCACTTTTGTATAGTTTGTCTTGCGCGCCCTCTCTCTCTCTCTCTCTCTCTCTCTCTCTCTCTCTCTCGCAAGTGCATCACGTCACTTCTCGCCGCGTCGCGACTGTCGACCCGCCGCCACTTCACTCTCGATTTTCTCGTGAAAACGAAAGTCTCGCATAATTTGCGCTTGTCCCGGAGGTCCTCTTCAATTACTCATCGCCAAGGTCTGACGAACTCGTGAGCGAGACGACGTACTGATATATTGACTATGAAATTGTGCAAACGCATCGTTACCGGGCGCTCGTGAATATGCGAACGCGATTTATTCAATCGACGTAGTTGCAAAATAGCTCGATAAGCCTTGATGGAAAAACTTGAGATAATCGCGCATTGGGAAGTGGAGAGAAGCGGAGAAGAAAGAGCGAGCGGCCACAACAGATAAAACTATTGTGTCAGCGATAACTTCAATGCCCAGATAACTTCGACCTTCTAATTTCGAGAGTCTTTGGAAAACAGGAGACTTTTTCTCTTATACACTTATATCTCGCCAGAAACTACGCGTAATAAATTGAGCTCTCGGCAAATAGCGACACTCTCGAGATTTTACACGGAAAACACGGCTAACTTTTATTTCCTCATTTAAAAACGACCCTGATAAAATTTATCGTAATAAAGATAATTCACCAACACACCGCGGTTATACGTGCACTCCCGTGGCTTGGTTAATTCTCTCAAAAATTCTTCTCATATCTAATTGCGTATTTCATGATGTGACTCTTATCGCGCGATAATCACAAAGCCAGCCACAAAGAAAATCTCCCAAATCTTCATTTGCATAGCCCAATAAAAATAAAACTCGAAAAAGTAAAGCACTTGTACATTCATCTGCTTGAAGTGATGTGATAAACGTCTCCGTGGCAGTAGGTTCTACGAGTTACAGAGTTCCGAGCAAGAACAATTAACGGCAGCTAATAATAAGTGGTAGTACAACGTCCCAATTTGCATGACCTCCGCTCACAGGCCGCATCGTAAGCTCCGACTCAAGGACAATAATGCCATCCCCCGAGGTGCTGTCCACGCGTGACGCGTCCCTGTTATAATCCCTGGCTGACAGTCGTAAAGCCGTAGCGCCGGACTGCGGAAGTGCGCCGCCCCCGCACGGGATACCTGCGCGCAGCGTGACTTTCTTCGGCCGCAGTCGAGCTGCCCGGTGCGGATTAGGCCGGCTGTTTTCCGAAAATTTTCTCGGGGTGAAATATTACTCTTCATTTCTCTTCCAAAGCTTGAAGTGCGCAGTACCGGTGCAGCTGAAGACATGCACAATGTGCTTTCACTTCGTCTGTGTTGAATCTTCCCGGGCCTTTTTTTCGGCTGTTCGCCTTTGTAAACATCCCGTCGTTTAGGCTGAACTTTTTTTGGTGTCTTTTGATTTTTTTTCACGTCGCGTGTGAGACGTGGGTATGAAAGTGTTAGATGCGGGGTCGTCCTCGAGCTGCCACGTTATTGCTTTGATTCCTCGAGTGTCATAGAGAGATTTTAGTGTCGGTACGCGGGGGGATGAATGGACGAGGCTACCCGCAGGAACATTTTTGTATACAGTGTTGTGATGGTCCTCGTCTTTAATTTATTGGCATGTATGCACGTACGCGGCACAATTTGTAGAATAAATCGTGCCGATCGTAAAAAGTCCGGGTGTTGTCGATTTTCGGAGAGGGATGCTCCCGAATCGACCTATACACCCACAAGTCGTAAAAATAAAATAGTAAAGCTACAAAGTATCGTTCAACTGTCTTGCGTTGAAGATTCATTCCTCACCCTCGGTACTCTCGGCGTTATTTATCCCAATAAACGTCGTACACGAAGTCTCGCACCGAAGTCGGCTTACGGCTCCTTAAGAAACACCGCGTTATTTTCACTCTTAACAGCCGAAACGCGCCCAGCTGAATAGAAAAGGACTCTCCTCCGTCCGCGCCAAAGTATACACCTGCATTTTCCTGCGTCTATCGAGCTCCGATTCTCTAATTATCGCGGCGAGCCGCAGTACGCGAGGCAGCTAAAGTCCGCAGTCAATCAGTTGGTAGAGAAACGCTATATAAGATGACTCGTGTGTATAAATTTCAATGTGCCGCTTTTTTCTATAATTCGCGTGTAAATATTTCACGTTACACGCTCACGCAGCTTTCTTTCAATTAAAAGAAAATATCGCACTAGCGCAGTGTATAAAAACTACGCGCAATTATACGACCAGTTCTATAAAAAGCCAGCCACTAAGGCGTCAAGAGCACGCTTCAGCCGTTCGGCCGGCGATACTATCTGTTAATGAACTCGCGCGCTGCAGCATAGTTCATAAATATACAATTAGCGCGGCCGAGGCTTAAAAATCGCGCGCGAAACTCAGCCCCGTTGTACCGGCTCTCTGAGAGGTACCAGAGAGCGCAAAAAAAGCATCTCGCAAAAAACTCGAACTGGTAATGGACAGCCGACATATAATGCAGGTTGTACAAAGAGAGAGAGAGAGAGAGAGAGAGAGAGAGAGAGAGAGAGAGAGAAGAGCGCGTATAACGAGGCAGTTCGAGAACTGTCGGAAACATACAGCGTATGCCAATCGCTGCGGGTTCTAGTTTCGGCTTCCTCAAAATTTCGGAGCGGCGTACATAAGTAGTCGCTTCTCGCGCGCGGCGCTGCGAATGATAATAAAAGTGCGTAAAACAAACTGCGCGCGCATGACTACTGCTGGGCGTGTAGTTTGCGCGCTGAGTTATTTCTGCAATTTTGAGTTTCGAAACGACCTGTTTCTCCGGGCTTTCTTGCACGCTGTTATTTTGAAGCGTAGTTCTTTTTCTCGTTTCGCAGGAATTAGGCGTAGTTTTGAAAAATTCCTACACGTGATATTTCTCTCTCACAATTATTATTGCGTAGATAATTTATTTGCGAAAGATGTTGATTTACTCGAATGACGAACAACAGAAATGCGGTGTGTAATATCTCACAAAAAAAAAAAAATAAATAAATAAAATAAAAAAACGTTCTCTACGTGTCAGGCCGAAAACTACCGTTGATAAGAGCCAATCAAAATCAGTCGCTAATCGCACACGCATATTCCAGTACATCGCGTATACATCGCCTCGCAGATCCGCAAACGTCGAGCCGCGCGAGCGTGAGAAAGGCCCGGCGTTTGAAATGAAAGAAGCTTGCACATGCGCGCCATGCCCGCACACACGGACACGCGCTTTCGGTTCCCATACGGCGCAACCTCGCGACGGAGAAAGAGAGAGAAGGAGAGCGAGCTAGAGATCCGCAATGGCCACCACCTCTCATGACCAAATAAAGAGGATCGGCTCCGCGAATTGAGCGCTCTATCTCTCTCGCCGCACCGTGCGCGAGTTTCGGGGACCGAACCACCGAGGCGACTGTCGCAAAAAGCTCGGGAGACGCGCGCCGATGCCTGTGTGTGTGTGTGTGTGTGTGTTGCTGGATACTGAAATTCCTGAGCCGGCCTGATGACTGGGACGCGGAAGAGCTGCGCGACTCGATTCGCGGTATCCGCATACGTCGAGGTTTTTTCTTCAGCGCAACCCCCTTCTGGAATTCGGCTTGATTATTCAGCGGCCGCGTGAATATGCATGTATGATCTCGTTCTCTGAAATTTAGACGTTGTTTTCGTCGATCCGATGGCGAGTGGTGGAAAAAAAAACTACGAGAAATTTCTTATCAAAGCTGTCGCTCGCTATACAACAGTTCAGGGGGCTGCTGACGTACACAGTCCAACGCCCACGGCTCGAAAACTTTTTGCAGGAGCAGTTCGAGCCGAATCTCCGTATACGAGCCCGCATCGAGCGCCGCGCGCGATTAGGCCGTGTGCCTAATCGAGCTTTGCACTCACTAGGTTCTTTTTTTGCTTTCGCTGTACGAGGACTTATCGTCCGCTTATACACGGTGTCTTTCTCTCGCTCCTCGTTTTACGCACGACGACCACATATTATAATACACGCGGCGATGTTACTGGCCGAGGGCACGTGCTTTTATCGCTCGGAGCGAGAGCAGAAAAGCAGATTAGGAATTACGGCGAAGAGCGACGATGATGTACATAGTTTCGCGGTTGATACATCGCAGCCGAGCAGCAAAACAGCGGCGGATGGAGATTCCGAGAGTGCTCGCTTTTTTCTGCAAGGGACAAGAAGTCTTGACCTTGATCTGGGCTTTCTTATCCGCTGCATACTTGCAGTATGTTATATATTATACTTTTACACACTTCCAGTAGATTTTTTGGATCATTTCAGAAAAGTCGAAAGCGACCGACAGCCCGTGGTCGAGTTCCAAAAAACGCAGAGCGATTGTTCTCTCCGCGAGCACATCCTCTCGAAAATTTTTTCTCCACCTATCGATTCCTCTCGGCAGTCAGGTGCATCGCAGCTCGATCGTTTTTCCCTCTCGGCCGGCGTGTGCTACGAGAAAGCTCGAGCGATCCATTCTCATCATCGCAGCAGCAGCGGCATAAAACATCCTACTCGCTCTAGACGGCGAAGGATCGTGTCATCGCGCCGGAAAATTGACGAGTCCTTGAAAAATCTCGCCGACTGGAACCGCCGCCGCCGCCGACTTGCAGATACTCTTTCCTGAGGGGGTCCAAAGAAACACGGCCGGCCGACGAGCGTAAAAGAAGGTATCCCCAGCAGCAGCTATACAATACCGCGCGCGGTATGAGTCTGATCGGATGAGTGACCACCGCCGTGTCGTGTTCACTCACTCGAGTACTACTTTACTACTATCCTGCGCTACTGTTGCGCCGAGCTCGGAGTGTAAAATTAAATGTGTGCGTGTAACGCGAAGAGCAGATAATGCGAGCGGGCTGCGAGCGCACAAATCGGTTCGTTTGAACTTTTAATGACGTTAATGCGTTTATTAAATACATTGCTTAGGCCGACTCTCCCTGTGCGCTCTCTTCGCGACTCGATGCGGACGCATGACGGGTTTCGTCGGCCGGCTCTAAAAATAGATCGCAATTACGTTTGATTGATTCTATTGTGGTGGATATGTGGTGGTAGGTATGGCGATGGTAAGCGCAGAGTCGAGAATTGAACGTGAGCGACAATGTTTGCAATCCTTGATAATCCTTCGCGGTATGCCACAAAGTAAATGGTACGGTAATGCCGAATGATGATTTACATATCAACTGCGGCACTTCGCTGCACCGCGCATGACAAAGAAATTGCACCTTTCAATTACACCGCATAAATCACTCGTAAATTGTTGTTTACAAACGTTAAACAGCGGCCGATCGGCTCGTTTGAACACTTAACAAGGTAAATACGCTATTAAATGCATTACTGCTACGCAGGTATACTTGCAATTTCGTTCTCTCTCGCTCGCTCTCTCCTCCTTCCTGCGCCGCGCGCACTCGATGAACATTATGACGGATTCCTTTCTTGCGCGCGTAAGTATACTTTAATGCCGCATACGCTAGAGTCGAGTTGGTAAATCATTGGATGCGGGACAGGGAAGGCCTTTAATTTGCCGTTCCTCCGTTTCAATTCTTACTTCTACGCGTTTCAAGTGCAGATATTATCGGCGAATTAATTTATTAGCCTCCGGACAATTATGTAAGTAATACGACGTTAATTCTCTCTCGGATATTGCATTTTCAAAGATTTCTATTTCGCGCGTTATTCCGCGCGCCCGCCAGAATTTGAATAATTCATTCTCGTTAGAACTGGGCTGATTTCGAGACTTTTACTTCAAGGAATCGCACGCTCTTTTCGCACGTACGAAACGACTTTTTAATGAGAGGGCTACCGCGCGTCCGCTTCCGAACACGTAAGTCAGCGGCGCTGAAAGTTATTACGATTTCACAGTTGCGAATACAATCAATTCTTGTTGCGCAAACAGATTTCAATACGCTTAATATGTCACATTTATCAATCGGAATCGATTCTTCGTACTGCCAATGACATGCACGTGTGACCTATCCGTATCATTACATCAGTCGCATATACCTTCCTCCAGTGACAAAATGCGCCAATCGGGAGTCCATCGCCTAGAGCGCGAAGATGAAATTCCGAGCTCGATGAAATAGCTCGATATGCGATGATCGAGTTGAGATCGCGACTTTTTAGGCTTGAGTCTTTACAAGAATCATTAAATGTTTTTCAACTTGCGCAGCTGGTTCGCGTCGTCGACGGCATCAGCAGTTAGAAGATCGCAGCAGCACAGGCGGCTGAGTGTCGTGTTCTATATTGTGCGATATTACCGTCTTTTTTGTCTACAACTATCCGCCTCAAAAAGCCTACAGAACAGACGATGAACTTGATCGAATATCAGCCTGGCAGCACGATTCAGGGTCGGCCTGTGCGTTTAACAGTGCCACGTGGTAAACGCACATCTGCGAATGCATCCTAAAATGCTGTTATTGAAACTCAACGCGTGTTTTTTCGAATAAAATAGTTTCAGTTCTTACTGTCTTTCAATAAAAACCTATAGCAGATCCGTCTTGCAATGCTCAAATGCTGTGATCCACAGAGCGATCACAATAGTAAAAAAACGCTCCGGTCGAACAGCTCAAAAACATTTCGGAGCAACGGCGATGCAGACAATAACTAATCCAAAGTGCCCTTCGATTCGCATTCCAGCGAGATGCATATAGAGGCAGACGCCACGTCCCTCGAAAGCAGTCCGTAGCTCTCCGAGTTCTCATCGCTCCGGTGTCCGGGCGGTCTCTGATGCGATACCAGCTCCGTAACGCTCTCGGCTCTCGTTCTCCTTCTTGTTTTTTCTCTCCTCCTCTCTCTCTCTCTCTCTCTCTCTCTCTCTCTCTCTCTCTCTCTCTCTCTCTCTCTCTCCATGATCTTCCGGCGCGCCACTCAGCGGCGAAATCCGCACACACCAGGCCCATACCTAAAAGCTAGGGGACTGCGGGGCGAGATGAGTCGTTCGATTCGATTATTTCGAAAACGTTTCGAACGTTTTTTTCTTTCTTAAAAAAAACGGCTCGTTTTTCACGTAGCGACGAGGTTGATTTCACAGTGCGACATTGCGAGTCTGATGATTCGGATGAATGACTACTTGAATAAATTGATGAATTTTGCAAGCATTAATGCATCCAACAGGTTTGTTATATACATCTAGTATAATAAATGTATAGCGCGTTTTTTAATAACCGGGAATCGGCGTCGGAAACTCCACTATTTTGCGATCTATATTCGAGAAAAAACAGTTTTTTATGGGATATTTCAATATTTTGTACTGCAGTTAGCGGAACATTGCACGCGAAAGGTTTTTTTATTATCCAAGACAGGACTGTTTTCACTCAAAGCAAAATGATTTTAAGGTTAGAGTTTTGAGACGAAAGAATTCGGTCTGTGTAGCGGCATATAACGCAGACCGCATGTAGCCTCGCCGCGGCCTCGTGCAGATCCATGTGCCCGACTCGTACGATCGAAAAAACGAGCCGACTTTTTCGTCGAGGGAAATTGTCAAATCCTCGCAATTTTTTCTTCCGCGAAGTGTCTACCGTGTTTAGTATAAGACCAAACAGCGAGTTAGCAGCCTCCAAATTCCAATTACCATCCAAATCAGTGTTGCGGTGTGAACCATTTTCGGTCCTAATTGAGAAATAATCGAGTTCGGCAAAAATCGGGGAAAAATTTCGGACTGGCAAAATTGAAATCCGAAATGGTCAGAGTCCTGGTGCGAGTACGACACTCAAAGGTGGCTCATAGCCCCATCGAGCCCCGCGTGTCTCCCCGGCAGCTGGCGATTCTCTACCTACTGACTGTGCGGCCCCCACTCCCGACCTCCGCCGCACATGTTCTCGAGTCGCCGGCATCAGCAGCGGCGGCAGCGGCGGCGGCTTCTGCTGCGGCCAAGTCGAGCGCTCCTCCCGCAGGCCTCGCAGCCGGCATTCTGACCTGGTACGCCGCCAGTGTCGGCTCGACGATCGCTTGCGCTCATACGCGACGTCGGAGTTCTACACTCGCACTCGTACACTTCCTTCTCTCTCCCTCTCGCTCGCACGGTGTGTGTGTGTGTGTTTGCCGCACGCATACGTACACATTCGCAAGAACCGACTGCCAGCACGGCGAGAGAGCATCGCGGCGGCGGCGGCGGCGGCCGCTGGGGATCCAAGAAGAAGAAACAGTGTTGTGTCGACGGTTGTGTGAAGTAGCTCGGTAGCGATAGCAATAATTATTATTGTTGCTACTACTACAAGTCGAGAACGCAGTGTTTGTGTGCCGTATGTTGTATAATAGTAGCTAGCAGGACGGATCCGAGCGAGTGTCGCTTAGGGGGGGCCACGTGCTGCTGCCGCTGTTCCAGAGCCGTACTCCGTGCGTAAGCTTCAGTCGGTGCGCAGCGCAACACGTGGTGCGTGCGTTCCCACAAAGGAGGCGCGATGGACCTGCTGTGCTGCGAGACGACGTCGCCGGCCGAATGCGTGGCCTACCCGGACCCGGCCCTCCTCGCCGACGACAGGATGCTGCAGAACCTCCTCAGGAGCGAGGAGAGGTACGCGCCGTCGGCCTCCTACTTCGGCTGCGTCCAGAGGGACATCTCGCCCATCATGCGCAAAGTCGTCGCCGAGTGGATGCTCGAGGTGAGACAGTGGGACACGACGTAATCTAGTACTGATGCGGGAGGCCCGAGACGACTGCGTACGCCGAGCGACGCTCCGTTGTTTTTATCTCCGTGAGCGGCGGGGGTTTTAATTTTTAAAGCGTTAACGCAACAAACGCGCTCACCTGTTTTCCCAGCCAGCGGCGGACCTTTAAACGCCGCTCGCTCGCTTCTCGCGATCGGAGAGCCCACCGCTGCCATCGGGCGTATAAATATTCGCGCAATTCATTGAAATTTAATACAAGCTCTCGTGCGTGTATAAATAGTCGCTCCCCTCGCTCGCTGCGCGCCTGCAGACTTATATTGTCGTATACTTATACACCTATACGGGCGGGCACGGAAATCGCGCTGCAGTTTCGACGGAGAGAAGAGAGCAGCAAAAACGGCGTGTAATTTCGCTCGTTAACGAGCGCGACGCTTATCAGCGATTCTGAAAATTCCATAAATCACGCTGCGCTACAGCCGCGAGATAAAGTGAGAGTAGTCCGAAAGAGCGTATCTCTCGTTGCCGCAGAGACGTGTGTGCGTGCGCGCGATATACCCGATCGAAATTGAAATTTCTGCCCGCAACGCTGTCCGAGGAATCACGTGCAGCACTGCTCGTCTGTCTCTCGCCCGACTACCTATACTCCGGGAAACTTTTTCTCGGTATCGCGTACTCGAGACACGCGCGGAATCGCATCGCAGGCCGAAATTTTTTTCCGAGAACCTTCTCTCGCCCGGTTCGGCCAAAACACAGCTCATCCGTATAAAATTCGCGAAAGGGCGTGGGTTTTCTTTTCGAGTTACGTCAGTCCTCTCTCTCCTCGCGTACATATATATTTTTAACTTTCGCCTTCCTTTTTGCCCATCATCGTCCTCCTCCGGCTCTCGCTCTCCTCCCACTCTTTTATTTTTTCTCGGCAATTTCACATCGTCCGCAGTTCCACGTTTCGATTCTCGCTTGTCTCTCTCTCTCTCTCGCACACACACGCGCTCGCGCCTCGTATACACTCCACCTCCGCCTCCAGCTCTTCCGGGACAACGTCGGGGACATTTAAATTTCGACAGTCGGCTTTTAAACTTTAAAAGCGCTGACTCCACTATGCCCGCCCGTACGTACGTGGTATTATAGCGGTATCCGTGCGCGCGCGCGCGCGCGTCCGTGTGTGTGTGCAGTGTGTGCGCTTCGACCTTCGAACATCGTGTCTGTCATCCTTACTCTGACCTTTCGGCGATTGCGATACACACACCGCGCCGGAGTACGGAGCGCGTCGCGCGTAAAAATATGCGCACAAGGCGTGTTTTTCCCCGAGAGCTGCTTTTGTTTTGCGTCCCCCGCAGGACACAGTCGCGGCTCTTGCGACAGTGTACTGTGCTCGGACACGGCAGTCGTCAGAGAGCAGCGCGTATAGAGCTGCGGGAAAGGATGATTACGAACCGAGCTGTCGTCGCAGAGGCTATTGAACCCCGGTTACGCGAGAGCGAGACTCGCGAATCGCCTCGTGCACGTGTACGCACTCGAAAGTCCGACTGCTCGGCTCTGTGTGCGTGCATGTGTGCCTATGCTCGTGAGTTACGTCCGCGCGTCTCGGCTTCTCTCTCGCTGTATTCTAACTACGCGTCTCTTTGGCGAAGCAGTTGTCATTGACAAATATCTCGCGATGCCGCTGCGCCGTCGTGTGCCTAGAAAAACTGGATTGCAGACCGCGACTTCCTGCTGTACCCAAACGAGTCCGCGCTGCTACTTTTTCATTCGGAGAATGACGCGAGCGCCGTTGTCGAGAGACGGTTCGAATCGATTCGGCACATTCAAACGAATTCGAGCGCTATAGCATCGTCAACTCTAGTCTCTTAGGCACCGAACGAAAATCACGCGACGTCGAATCTGCGAGAGCGCTTCGGGAGCACTAATTTAAATCAGGCAGCTCGAGCTAAAGTTCAAGTTCCCCGTATTATCACGAGCGCGCGCACACACAGACCCGTATGCGCGCGACATCTCCGATCGATCGGCGTATACATTAGCGAGCTATGGCGGCTCGGCTGGCAGAACCAGTCCCCAGAAGGAGTTGAAAAATTTTTTCGGCCGCAATGGAAATTAATTTCACCCGAAATTCGCAGCGTACAGCCTTGCGCAACAGCCACGGCCTAACTAAACAGAGCGAGAGAGAGAGAGAGAGAGAGAGAGAGAGAGAGCAATTACTGCGCGGCTTAGGGCGTTTGTAAGAGCGACCTTGACGTGCCGGGCGGCGCGGACATAGAGCCTCTCTCGGGCGGAATAGAGAGACGGAGAGGAGAGAAGGATGCGAGAAAGAGATAGCGCGCTCGTCTGCCGAGCCCATAATATACACACATGCGCGAGGCAGTTTCGGCCGGCTCTCCCCCCTCGCCTATCGCCGCGAGGCTTATCTCGGCCGGATCCGAAATCGAAATGTTTAAAAACGTTCGAAAAACTACGCGGCGAGCAACGTCGGCATTTAAATTCTAAAACGCCAGCGTGGCGCGGCGATGAGCCGCGCGGTTTTAAAAGGAAACGGCTCTTCCTTTTTCGCAGCGATCGCTCTTGGCTTTCAAACTCGCCGGATTCGCATGAATCGCCTCGGAGACACGCGCACAAAGCCGTTTAAAACCCTCCCGTCCCTTTAACTCGCGACGTCGGAAGCGAAACGGAGCAACAATGAGGAAAAAATTGCACGCCGATGAAACAATGCGGCGTTTTCGCGAGCGAAGGAAGCATATTATGCACCCGCTCCTTCCTTCCTCCGCAGCGTTCGATTTTTCTCTCCCCCGCTAGCACTTCCTGCCCGCGTTGCCCATATGTCGCGCAAGAGTGTACATAATACACACACACACACACACACACTGATCAGCAGCAGCAGCAGCAGTTGTACTAAAGCTCGGACCCTTTCTTCTCTTCTTTTTTCGGGCCAACACCACACGCAGGTATGCGAGGAACAAAAGTGCCAGGAGGAGGTGTTTCCGCTGTCGATGAACTATGTGGACAGGTTCCTCAGCATCTGCCCGATCAGGAAGTCGCAGCTCCAGCTACTCGGCACCGCCTGCCTGCTGCTCGCCTCGAAGCTTAGGGAGCCCAGGCCGCTGTCCGCGGACGTGCTCGTCTTCTACACCGACAACTCCATCACGCACGACGATCTCTGGGTGAGTTACTTTTTTTCCCTATTGATGAATTTTCTTTTTTCTCGTCGCATCATCTCACTGACTCACTGTATCTCCGTAGCCGCATTATGTGCGCCTATTGTTCCCTGTGCGCGTCTCGCTTTTTTTGGCCATTGAAACCACGCGCGATCGAGCCTGCAGCTCTTGCGTGGCTGTATTTATAGCGGAAATGTGGGAGCAGAATTTGATTAAATTTAAATCTCGAAAAACCAGCCGCGCGAGCGCGGGACACTTATAATTGTACGAAAATAGAATCCCTCGCTGCGAGGAGCGAGTGCCACACCTAATGATCAGCCGCAATTTTTTCATTTTTCCTCGCACCGAAAGTGTGTTGTGCTTCTTGAAAACGCCATCGGCTTTCATATAACTCTGGCCGGCGTGTCCAACTCGAGCGTCAAGCTTCCGTCTGCGACTTCGACATCCTAACGTATACGCGCATGATAATCCATCTCCGGCTCTCCATTCATAAACGCGCGTATAGTGGGTCGCATGCATTACGCGCTTATGAATCGATTCCCATTGATAACAATGCCCGAAGTACGCGAGAAGCTCGCCTCGGGGTTACGATAGTGGATTTCACCAGCTTCATTGCGCAAAAACAAAGTTCCCCAGCTCGTATCTGAATAAGTCGGTCGCTCGAATATTAAATCGAGCCGCTGAAACTTTCATGCATTCGCCAAAGCGTTTATAAATGTGTGGCGTGCGGATAACGGCGATTTCCCTTCTCGGCGACTTCTAATCGGCTTCAGTTGTGTATAGGAGAGACTAGCTCGCGCGCGCACACATAGCTACGCGATAAGCCGGAATTTTAAATAATAGATAGCGGTTGTTTCTCGCTCCGCTGAGACAAAAAGAACAATTTTCTCTTTTTAGAGCTGGATGCGAATGTATAAAACACACTTTTTGCGCGACTGTTGGATAACCGACTCTTGTGTAACGTGGCGCACAAAGCTCTCGAACAAATTCAGCCAAGCTCCACGTGGACGCTTCTCGCGCACTCTCGCTGCGCGAAAGCGATCATCTGCAATTCCGATTATTTATGTCGGCAGCAGCAGTAGCTCCGTTTGATTCGTGCCTAATATACAGCGGCTCACACACACACACACACACACACATACACACAGAGGCGCGCACACGAAGGCCGTAAACAAACACAGCGCCGCTGCCATACACTGATACACCACAGACGAACAGCTCGTCGCGATGTGTAAGTGGCGCGGGATTCTAATCTGCCGTGCGATGACGCAGCCCCGCGTGGAACTATTTCAGGAGGCGCGCTCTGTACGTTCTTCGACATGTCGACGCGTATTATACACTGTGTGCCTCCAGTTCGCAAACTTTCGACGCCGGTGGAATAACGCGAGCGAGATGAATCAAGCGGCGTCAGATAAATGGCTTTGCGGCTACGATTTTTTGACGACTCTACGAAGAGTTAGAGGGAGGGAGCTAGGCCGCTGGGGAACTCTCGTTCGTTTACGCGCGTGATTTAAAGATTTGCGTGTAACGCGATGCTCGAAACAATCGGAATTGCAAAGCTCGAATTCGAGACCGAGTGCAGTTTTCGGCGGGCGCGCGCTCTGTGCTTTGGAATTCGATCGGCCGCTGTGTATGATTTACGGCCTCGAGGCGGAGGCACGGATTGTTTGGACGCGGCTCTCGCGCAGCGCGCGCACGGCTGCCGTTTTTAAAAACGCGCGCGGAACATTTAAATGTTATCTCGAGGCGACAGTTTCCCAAACATCGCACGCAGGGAATCAATAAAACCAATATAAGCCGAAATCTGATAACGAATCATAACAAGCTGCGGCGCAGGCAATAAAGCGAAGGCTCGCCAACTATCGCGTGCGTTGATGGACGGGCGACGGGCGATCACAGGGCTGAAACTGTGCGCGTTCTCCACTTTGGAAGAAAGGGTTATGCGCGTCGGAGCGACTGAGACGCCACTGTGTCCGCTGATAAGAGCCGCCGCGATAGCGTTTTCTCTTCGAAAACAGCCGCGAACAGAGCGCGGGCTTGATTGACGGGAGATATGTCGTAGGCCCCTGCTGCACACGCGCCTATATAAGTAATAACTCAACCAAATTCAGTCACGCGCCGATAAATAGAAAGGTCCTTTTGTCCACACCTGGCGCTCTATCGGTCTTTGTGTGTCCACACGAGACAGCCTCCACGCGACTCGAAGAAGTTGAAGTCGAGGCTAATCCACCGCTCGATCTTCCAGCAGACGTGGAAAACGAGGAGAGTGGAGGGCCTGACGATAAAAGTCATCGATATCGCGGAGGCGCACGCGCCCAACACCTGCTTTTCCCCTCTCCCCCGTGTGTGCAGGCCAAGACGCGCGCCGAGAGAGGCATCCCGCATCGCGTCAATTTCCACCGGCAAAAAGCGTAAATTACCGCGCGGAGAGCGCGCGTGCACACAGAGATCGAAATCGGATCGCCGGGTGAGCGCCTTGTCTAGGCTGCGTACACGCAATGCGCGAAAGGGAAACGCAGGTGAGGAACCGGAGAGAGAGAGAGAGAGAGAGAGAGAGAGAGAGAGAGAGAGAGAGAGGCGATCGTCGTAGACGAGAAAAGGTTGAGGGGCCAGGTGGTAGCTCCGCTCGCGGTCCCTCCTCTCTTCGGGCGACAGCTGCGGCATCGGCTCGCAAGGAAACGATCGGACGCCGTCTGTGCCTCACCTATACATAACTGCTTGTTGCATCGTACGCGAAAGGTATACTGGGACTAATAGAGCCCGTCGCGCTGCACAAAGGGGGTGGTTGCACCGGTGACACTGTCCCTTGGTACTTGTTGCGCGAGCACTCTCTTCGGAGACTTGTTGCGCTCTCCGCTTCTATTTTGTTTATAATGGCCCCTAACGATGCGCCGTATAACAGGCTTGACTGCAGCACGCTTCCGTATCGATTTTCCCCTGCACACATAAACCCCGTGGCCAACGAGCTGCTTCGGAAAATCCCATAAACACTGCAAACGCGGCTATAAAATACGCGGCAACGAGGTGGGTGCGCCGCGTCGAAAACAATCGCGTCGCGCAAAATAGCCCGGGCGCACACCTGCCCTAGCGTCTGCTCTGGTCCAATTTATACGCGTATACCACTCGCTGCTTTCCACCTGCTCTCGCTCGCCGATCTTCTTTTTCCAGGCCTTTTTTTGCATAGTCTATATCCGCTGCGCTGCATAATAACGCATCGAACGAGTAAGAGGGAGGCAGAGATCGCGGCGTGTTTGTATACACACACACACATACACACACGTACTCGCCAACAGATGTTGCAACCTGTTGCGCACGTACGTCCTGGGCGGCAGCCGCCTCCTCCTTGGTATTTTTCATTTTTTCCTCCCGAGGAGAGCTGCACCTTGCGGGCGCATCTGTTGCCGCTGCGGCTCTTAAACTTTCGACGGGGGAAGGCTTTTAAAGCCGAAGCTGCGTAGTTTCGGTCCTGCCTACATCACCTGGACCTCCTTCCTCGAAGCGCGGGCCTGAAGTTTTCTATTGAAGTTTTTCGGAGCGACATATGGTCGGGGGGTGAGTCATTGTGTAGCGGTCTGCGCTACGTATCGATTCCGATTAGAGCGTGATTCCTGACGCGCGGATGAAAAAAATGTTCGGGATAACCCAGAAACGACGGCCCGATAGTCATCGCGGGCTCCGTGTCGTAGGAGGTCGGCTGTGCCAAAAGCAGCCGTTAGAAACCGCTCGGTGGCCGTGAGCCGGTGTGTACGGCCACCCGAACACGCGCGCGCAAACGTACATAATACGGGGGAGGCCGCTGACCCGTGCCGAGGCCGACTTTCTAACGCCGTTCCGGACGTGCGCTGAAAATTTGCGAAACTCGCGCGCAGGTATGGAGCAGCGGTAGCTCGGTTTCTTTTTCTGTAGAGCGAGCGTGAGAGACGGGATTCGGTTTCGGAGATTTTCATTTCGTCCTCCACTCTGTGGTACACCGCGGGTTACTCAATAAAGAAGCGGCGCCTTTAAAGCCGCCTTTCGGCAACGAACTTTTCGACGGGTTTAATTTTTCAGATCGATGCTCACTGGCCTGCATTTGCATAATTTCGCTCGCCGTCGCCGCCGCAGAAGCGATACGAGTACGTGCGCGCGGCAGCCGTTAAATATTTGCGCCGAATTTATCACCCGCCGAGAGGGAGAGAGGAGGAGGAGGAGGAGGAAGAATTTTTATATGCACGAGAGAAATTTTCCAGTGCGCGCATCGAATCGACGCGCGAAACTTGTATCACCCGCATCGGCCGTGTATGAGAAGCAGTTCTGCCACGTAGTCCGCGCACGCGAAACTGGTACACGGCTGATATAGTACTTGGACTTCGCCGAGCTGGCGTCGCGAAGTCGGGGCGAAGTCTTGTACAGTATAGAGCGTATAATTCCCTCTCGTATACGCCGAGTACTATATTTGTACTCCAGGTGACGCGTGCATATATCTCGCGCTATCTTATCTCCCGCACTCCGTTCGCCGCTCGTTTCGTCCGCGCGCAATGAGCGCACGTTGGCCCGTATCGATCTATTTTCGCTAAATCTGCGCTATCTCGCCGGAGCGGCGCGCGCGTGTAGGTCTAATTAGTTTATCGCCGGCTGGCATCTGCATTCGAACTGTTGACTTTTCCTGCGTCTGCTTAATATTCGCGTGTGCAGCGACGATCGATAATCTCGAGGCTCGAGAGGAGCGAGAAACAATGCCGCAAGACGACGCAAGGGTCGGGACAACAGAGCGTCTAAAAAGCGAACAACACGGGGCCTGAATGCGGAGGCTAATGAAAGGCCGAAAATTCGGGGGGCCTCATTGTCGCCAAATCGAGGCGCCCTTCGTGAAAAGGCCGGGCGGGGGGGGGGGGGGGTACGCACAACACGGCTCCTTCTAGGAACTGTCCTTGCGGCACATCTGCTCCGGTCGCGCCGTACGCGTGCGCGTCCGGATGAAAGCCTCGCTCGCGTTTCTCACAGATGGAAAGACGCTCTCTCTCTCTCTCTCGCGAGCGTTCGCACGCTACGGGGTTGCCGAATCGAGAGGGATGCGAATCTTTGTTGTTTTTTTTCTCCGCTGCAGGCTTTGAGGAAGCTCTCCCTTTGCGAAATAAATTTCGGAGGGAAGAAAAGCCGCGCGCGCGCAGATTCGCACTTGTGGAATGCGGCGGTTATATTACGGTTCGCATAGGTGCGCTCAGGTTTTTTTTCTCATATTCGGTCCGGAATGGTAAACACCTTGCTCTCAGAGGCGCCGACGCCGGGGCTCTCTAAGCGATCGCGCGTTTTATGCGCCGAGCTCCTCTTTCTCCTCGTCGCCCTCTTCCTCGAGGCCATACCGCCGTCGCGTGTTCAGCCCAGATAAATCGGATCTCGCTTCTCGGAAGCACGATCCAGGTATATGCTCTCTCGCCATTGTTCGACCCTATGCCTGCCACTCGGCACTCACATTTTCTAGACTTTCTATCGTTTCGCCGATGCCTTTAATTGCCCTGCGCGATTTCGGCTGCGAAAACAAACGCAGCTGCGCAATAACACAGCCGAGATGCGACATTGAAGCGCGTTATGAAATTCAATTAGCGAGCGATAGCGCAACCGATTGACTGGCGCGTTTATTTTTTGCAGCGCGCGCGGCTATCAATTTCGCGGAACCAACAGCCGATGTTTGTTCAGACTCTCGCCACGCCCGAATGCATCGGTAAATCCGAGTCTTTTCGAAAAATTCTTTCTCGCTCCCTTCGCCGTTTTCGGAGTGGCCGGCGATGTTTCAC
The DNA here is from genome assembly GCA_037356405.1 of Nasonia oneida. Classification (NCBI taxonomy): domain Eukaryota; kingdom Metazoa; phylum Arthropoda; class Insecta; order Hymenoptera; family Pteromalidae; genus Nasonia; species Nasonia oneida. The sequence goes on from JAZHPH010000097.1 coordinate 210,748, forward strand.
CGCGGCGTTGGCGAAACGGATCGAGTGTCGGACGGGGAGCAAAAAACTCTCGAGGCAGCCAGCTCGCCTCGGGATTACGACATCCTCTGTGTGTAGGTATTATCGCAGGCACCGAGATCGCGTAAAAAAAGCCATTAGGGGAGCCCGAGGCCTTCGCGCGCGACGTCTGCGTACGGAGTCATGTGAATTCGATCTAAGGCACCCTGTAACATACAAAAATTGCCGATTTTCTCCGCCGCGCACGCGCTTGCGTCCTGTAATAAAACGCCCGGTGCACTTCCTCTACGCGGGAAAAGCGTGCGTGCGAGCGACGAACGGTGACGACGGGTAATTCACGGTCGTCCGCGGAGCGAAATTGCAACTACGATAAACGTCGTTATCCTAATTCTCGATGCTCTCTCGCTGGTTATTGTATTATAAATATAAAAGAGCTATAGCATAATATTTTCGAAGACACTTGACACGTCAGAGCCTCAACACACAGCTGCGCTTTCTCACGTCGGCCCGGAGCCTCGTGCGGACACACGAAATAAGCTCTCCGGGGCGCAGTGGCTCGTAACCTCCGGCGTTGCGGAATTTTTTTTCTCCTGGTCATTTTTATAACGTCGCGTCATCCGACGAAGGTCGCAGCTGACCGTTTTTCGCCCTCGCGGAAGAGCGACCGAGTAGTAAGTATGTATAGTAGTAGTAGTAGTATTACGATACTACGCCGGCGTAAAGTGAAAGAGCGAGAGGAGCGAGAAAAAACGTGGCGAAGCGATTCAAGGTGATTCGGAGGTCCTGCGGATCGCTGCCGATGAGCGTGTATATAAAATGACCGAGCCGAGCTGTGATGCCTGCGAAAGGAATTTCGACGGTTGCTTTTTCGGCCGCGCGCTCGCTCGGGCGGCGAAGAGAGCCGAGGAAAAACGTTGCGGCGTTATTGTCACTATTACGGCAGCGCAGACTGCTTATCGAGAACATGATAGCAATTATCAGATACAGATGGATGGCAGATAGCGAGTCGAGCGCGTAGGCGCCACAAATTAGAAAAACATAATAACAGCTATTATAGCCTAGAGAGCTCGAAAATTTCGGTCGCAACGTACTTCCAACCCCTCGCGCAGCTAGTCGAGATAAATTAATCGATAACACGTGTCGCGAGCGCAGCGTATGACAAAAGTCGCGTACGGCAGAAGAAGACGGGGCAGGTGTGTCCTAATCTCGCAAAAGTATCGCGAGCCGAGAAAGAGAGAGAAGCCCAAGGTCCCGGCGTGAGCGTACAAACGTACTTCAAACCGAAAAACCGGCTCGTACGTATGCGCGACGTAGCGTGTCCACCACGACAACTGCCGCCGGAGTCACACGCACGCGGAGAGAGAGAGAGAGAGAGAGAGAGAGAGAGAGAGAGAGAGAGAGAGAGGGAGAGGACCGGCCGAGCGTGATGACTGTACGCTCGTATACGCTACTATGCTCCCTTTTTCCCGGAGTTTTTTTTGCGCGAACGTACAGCACGCAGCAGTGCCTTTGTTTCATTCAGCGGCCGAGAGTGTGTGTAGTACGCGCGATCGTAGTAGTAGTATTACGAGGCACTCTTCCGAGACGACACGCTTCCAGTTTTTCTCCTCTCCCTTTCTCATTCGGCGGCGGCAAGAGGTTATTAAAGCCGGGCTTTCCATTACAAAGTGTCTCTCCGCAAAATTATGCGCCGACGTTACGCGCGCACCGCTATAAAGCACGCGCGAATCGGCGCATCCCTTTTTTTTCTCTCATCTCGGCTCACGCACACGCACGCAGCCCGATGTGCGCACGTTTGCGAACCAGTTTTGTCCAACCTGTCTTGCGGGCCGTGCGCAGCTCGAGAATTTTTTTCCAAAATTCGCCCTAACGTCCCCGGGTTTTTTCGTCTGTTTCAGAGGTGGGAGCAACTGGTCGTGTCGAAGCTCAAGTGGGACCTGTCGGCGGTGACGCCGGGCGACTTCCTTCTCTACATCCTGGCGCGACTGCCCGTCGACCAGCGATCCTGGGACTCGAGGATGGTGCGCAGACACGCGCAGACGTTCATCGCCCTCAGCGCCAGAGGTGAGCATCCTTCGCGCGAATTCCTTCGCCGCCATACTGCACTGGAGAAGTCGATAGTCGAGATCGTTATCGGCGCGCCGAAACGGGCTTATCGCGTAGCGCGAAAACGAGCAACGGCAGATAAGTCCGCGAAGCTACGCGAACATTCGATACTGGCTTGTGTCAGTCACTGTTCGACCTTGACCTAGTTTTCCCGGTACATCGGGCCTAGCTCAAGAAAAACTTTCCGCGCGCGGCTCTTTGGCCCGGTAATAGAGCCTCTGCTACGTAACGCGTATAAGCCGAAAGACGACTCGGTGCACTTGGCTGTCGGCGCGTATACGTCTCATGTACGCGGAGAAAGAGCAGCAGCAGCAGCAGATAAGCGAGCGCGAGAGATGGAATGCGATACTTATATGTGGTTATGCCACATCGGGTGGCCGCCCGTCGCTGCTCAAGCTTGATAAGGCATAAACTCGCTCACGGGCCTTTAAATCTTTTGTCGAAACTACAGACTCCCGTTATCTCTCCAGTGTATGCGTGTAAAGCCATACGCAGAGCGCGTACTCAACCGGCCGAGCGAATTGCACGTTATTGATGGGCCGTATCGGGGAAACGCGAGCGCCCGAAAGCTTCTGCTTAACGAGACGACGAGGGGACGACGATTCGCCGGGGCGATAAGCCGCACGAAATTGAGTTTTCGAATCGATGCCTGCGTGCCTGTAGTCGTGTATGTGTCGCGCGGCGTACTTTCGAAAATCGCCTACCGTCGCGCGAATATAAATTAATTTCGAGTCAGGAGTAAAGCCCGAAAAATCGGCCACACGATTTCACGACAGACTAATTATTCAAGCTCCTGTCGGTATAAATACTGCCCGCGGCCACTCCTTTCTCACAACGACGACGACGACGACGACGAGGAGCTCGGGAGCAAGGAGCGATGCAATTTTTACATCCCTTCCCCCGCCAACCCGATCCCCGAAAGCCACTGTACCAGTGCATACACACATACTAAAAAGTTGCTTTTTCCATCTGTGTTTCAGAGTACAAGTTCTCGATGTACACGCCGAGCATGATTGCGGCGGCGAGCGTCGCTGCGGCGTTGCACGGCCTCGACTGGACCGGCAAGAGCGGCTACAGCCTCGCCTGGCTCCTCAACGAGCTCACGCGCATCACCGCCATCGAGCAGGTTCGTGTCTGCCTCTTCTTCTTCCGTTTAACGCCCTCGTTATCACCCTGCCACGTTGCATGCGCGAAGCGAGTCCGTCTGCGCGCAGCGCGTCGATTTGTTCTCGCACACGTGCGCGCTCGTCGTGAGATATCTCTGTGTATCTCTATATCGGACCGTCGATTCGCCGGCAGATAACTTTTTAAACTTTGCCTTCGATGTCTTGTCCGCGGATGACCGATCTTGTATCGCGGTGACTCTGTAATTTTGCGAAACATCGCGAGAGACCCAAGGAAAACTGCACAGTGTACGCGTCTATGGGCCGCGTGTTCGCATACTCGCGGCGCGTATAAGCGTATATGAGTCAGAAGGAGAAATAAAGACAGAGAAAGAGAGTCGGGGGAAGAAGAGTTGTGGCAGGTGCCGAGCATATGCTTTCGCGAAAAAACGTCGCGCACCACGAGGCTCGTTAAGTGCCCCGGCTGCTGCCGCTGCCTCGTATGCTCTCTCACTCTCTCTCTCTCTCTCTCTCTCTCTCTCTCTCTCTCTCTCCGTCTCGCCCGGGCGACTTTGCAAATTATTTTACACTTTGCACACGTCTCGCGTGGGCCAAGCTCTGCCAAACAAGTCGATTTACGTGACTCCCCTCGCGAGCGCGAGCGACTTTGTCATCGATATTTTAATTGACTCCAATGACGCAATCCCGCGCTCACAATGCAGGCCCTAACGAGACCCTCGATCTTGATTCCAGGACTACCTGCAGGGCTGTCTCGAGCAGATCGAAGAGATGGTGCGCAACGGTGGTGGCGGCTCGGTCTCCAGCCAGTCCGGCTACCCGAGCGACGGAGTCTCGCCGATGGGGGGGCACCAGAGGCCGCTGGGCGACCAGGACACGACGTCCCAGGAGAAGATAATGGAGCACGAGAAGGCGGGCACACCGACCGACGTGAGGGACGTCCACTTTTGAGCGCCGAGCGGCCAGACAGACAGGACGAGCATCAGCAGCATCAGCAGCAGCAGCAGTAGTCCGCTGCGCCCGGAGCACCGCAGCGACACGAGCTTCACTTACGCCTCCTGATCAATGAGAGAGCAAGACACACTCACCATACGCAAACGAGGCGAAATTATCACGGCCCGTCGGAGCAGGTCCAGCGAGAGACCGCGATTTTTTTTATTTTTTTTTTGTCTGTACCACCGAGGAGAGCTTCGATCTGTTTCTGCTCTTATGTGGCGCATTTTTACAGTTGGCTTTTTTCCGTACGACCGCCCTGTGCGTTTCAGCAAGAGCTTTTGTATTCTTTTATTTGTTTAGTACCTTTTACGGAGTTTACTTGTACGTTTTTTTTCACCCAACTTTTGATTTGCCTTTTATTTTGATTTTTGTTTTCTTATCTCCGCTGAACGTACAGGACTGCGAGCATTTTGATACATTTATTACGAGACGCGATAGGCACGGCGAGCAGGAAATTCGATAACTTTTATTGAATCACCGACGATTGTAAAAATATAACACAAACGAGCAGAAAGTTTAGTTTTTAAATTTCAACCGTGAAAATTCCAATGTCCTTCGTCAATGGAATAGCACGACTCATTATTTTTTTGCCTACCAGATGTTTCAGTCGAGTTTTATGAGATCGCATTTTTTAGTTCTTTTGATCGAGCATGTAATAAGTATTACGAGGAGAGCGTAAACGAAAAAGTTGGAAAAACATCACCTCGATGCATCCTTTTTCGAAAACATAAGAATAAACAAAAAAAACGAAAAAGCGAAAAAATAAAATAAGCGACAGTAATGTGCAAGCGAAAAATGAACTGTTGTTAGGAGGCGTGCTGGGGGAAGGCAATGCAATACGCTTTACACATTATTTAAGGGTACACATAATTCTTTTTTAACTGTCGTAAAAAAAATAACACACAAACGAGCAAAAAAGCTGTTAACGACGTCGATGTATAACCGCTATTCTTCGGAATTGACAGAGGAAAAAATGCGAACGCAAGATTGCACATAAAAACGAAAAAATGCAAATAGTCATATCGAGTCATTTAGCGTTTGTATATATTACGTTATTGCTATTATCTTCACTACAAGTAATATTATTTTTATTAATTATTAATACTATTACACGTTACTACGAATAAATAAGCGAATGTTAGAAAATATTATGGCGCGACTGAACGAGCGAGAATTGTTCTTTCGCTCTATGAGAGCGCGGAATTTTTTACGATAATGTTCATTAAGTGCATATGCGAATGTTTTCAATTACGGAAAGACTAAAAAAAGAATTGTAAAAAAAACAATTGCAAATGTAGAAGAATAACCACGCTTATTTCTACTCGGTTCCTAAAACGTATAAGAGCGAATGTGGAAGGAGCGTTACGAAAAAAATGTGTAGATCGTGTGTATGTTGAAAAAAAACCAAAATATTTACGATGTTACAAAAAAAAAAATAATTATTTAATTTAAAAAAAAGGTAAGTTATAGAGATGTAAGGAAAGTTTGTGAATGTGTTTAAGACACAAGTAATGCATTTCTTTTATTGTATTTACGTATTGTTTTTAGTTCAAATTTCTTAACTCTTTCCTAGAAAAATGTTCTGCATGTAGTGGATAAAATTTATTTTCATCGATCCTTATGACTTGCTCAAGTGCATGATGCCGAGTTGAGGTTTGATAAATCGCATTACTAGTCTGTTTTATACACTGTTTACAACTTTTTTAATCACGCAAAATCGAGATTTTTTTGTCGTTTTCAAAATAAATATGTGATGTTTCACATTTCTATACATAATTTAAAAAACATGTTTAGTTTTTTTATAATATATATTATACGAAATCGAGTGAAAAGTTTAAGGAAAGCAAAAGAGATTGAATGTTTTTTATCAAGCGCTGTACATAAATATTCATAGAACGCGTAAGTTCATAAGTTAGTTAAGTTTAAGGTATTCGTATTTTTTGTAGATAGCGAAACCGAGAATGAAAAAAAATCGACGCTGTATATTTTTAATAAGTCGAACTGAGCAAATGAATGGAAGCGCATCAGTGTTTAAAGAACTGGTTAGTACTTAAAGAAAAGCTAGTGCAAGAAAGTAGACAAATAGAAATGATGTTAACTGATGGAAAATAAACGGAGAGACAATGAGCAGTTAAAAGCAATGGTTGATTCCTCGTGCAATTTATTCAATTTTTACTCCAAAGATGCTAACTATAAAGCAAAGCTCAAAGTGACAAGTCGCTTTGTCGGGGATACTCAATTTGACCATTTGATTTATTCTCAAAAATAACTTTTTTTTTAATCATTTAAAACTTTTTCTCGCAATCTGTCAAGCAATTATTTAGTAGTCTGGTGGTATCTGGGTGAACAAATATTCACGGATGCAAAACAAGTCTTAATTATTATTATTTTTTTTAAGTCTCTCCGTTGTGTATGAAAGTGCCCAGTGTCAGCGAAAGAACTAGTTACTTTCCACGCATACTATCATAGCCAAATTGTAGTACAATATTGTAAAAAAAATGAAAAGGGATAAGCGCGATCAATCAATCCGAATCTTCGTCATTATTCTTCTTTCTACAAGACGAAATAGAGTTAGGAAAACCAATTGTATAGATCGATCACGCACATATGTTATTGCAGTGGCTCTCGTAGGCAAGTGGAAACCTTAATAATTCTGCGTGCTGCTATTTCAAAAGCATGTTGTACATACTTGTTGAAATTACCTTAAGCATAAGTTTGACTGTGCTAACGTTTTAAAAATAAAAAGGCGAGATTCGCTGCGTAAAATAGGCTTGAAAAGTATAAAATGTTCGAGTCACCGTTTGAATGCTCGAAAGCCCTCTTGCATTTGCGAAGCTGCTGTTTTGACACGAAGCGGTAATAAAGTCCTATTTAGTAGGAATAACACTTTTTATTGCGGCGGCTCTAGATTAAATCATTTTTTCAAAGAGTCGCTAGGAAGAGATTACACGGGAAAAAGTGATGGAACGAAGATCGAAGCGTTTTGAGACTGTTAATGCGTGTAACGACAAATGCAGCAATTATATGCAACGTCGATTCTTCTTTCGCCGACTAAACGTTTAATTTATATTTTGTAATTTTGTGATTTTTTGTAAATGTATGGTAAAAAATAATTTACTTTTTCTCGAATGCACGAAAAAAATGTTTGATATGTTTTTACGATAACTATTACGTGTTTACATTTTTTTATTGAACATAATTAAATGAATATTTATCAAAAGTACGGTTTTTCACTGTAGCTTTCAACCTTATTTTTTCATGCATTTGTCATTTAGTTCAAACGAAAATAACGCTGTTGCATTAAGGAATATTAAAAAGCAACTTTAAAATGAATCACTTCACTGCCTTACAGTTACAGTAAATATACCGCATAAAAAATACCTCTTATATACCTTAAATATTTACGAATATGCTTCAATTTTTTTTTCTCTTCACATAAAAAACATGTCAGTATATCCAATAAGTAAAAATCGATATTTCCTGGACTGCTCTTTATATTGCGTTATATAAATTTCGAAATATTGTCATGTGCAAAAAACAGTCACTGAAAATGATTTTTTTATATTTTATCGATAGATATAATTTCTTCAGTATAAGCTGTAAATTACACTTAAAAAGTGTATATATTCGAGCACCTGTGCAAGATATACTGTCTTTTAAAAAAATAATAAAGTATTGGTATAATTTTATACAAAATCATTATATTCTCTATTTAATACCTACAATCATACATGCTTTATTTGCTTTCGTAATAGCCATCATTGATATTATAATCAGAGGGTTATTGAATAAAATTCTTTAGAAATAAGCCAGGTTTTACTTATTCTTTTATTTTCAGTTACATAATATTCTTTAGACTACTGTACAACCAGCACTTGTTTTTCATCATTTATATATACACACCTACGTCTTATCGTCATATTACGTTTTTTTTCGTAAAAGTGAAATCATCACTTCAGATTAACTCAACGTACGCAGTTTATGTACATACATTTCTATTTTTCTTCGCAAAGCGTGAGTGTACGAAGTCATTATCCTGCTTTGGTTTTAATATTTTTGAAATTTCTTAAAAATCACAGTAATTAAATGAAATACACATAATAACATTCACGTGATAAAGTAAGGTTATTGTTAAATATTTTCACAAATCATAAAGTTGAATAAAATAAACACACAAAATGCATCAACATTATATTCAAAATTAAAATATAAGTGTGTGAATTGACTTACGGCTAAAAACTATCACATATGTAAAGTACATATATCTGAGAATCAATAAAAAATTGAGACAGTGAACACTTTTAAAAAATCTTTTGGCACTTAAGAACCTGGGAGTTGGATTTCGTGGTGGTCGACTAAAGAAATGAAAACTCTAAAATTTTACATAGTTCTCAAATTCATTAGTGGAATAAACAAGTGCTAAAATTTCAATCAGCATTTTATAAAAAGTATTTAGCAATAGAGTTCAGAAACTTTCACGTCAATTTATGAAGTTTCACTTGGAATTTGTGACACGTAATATGCGACGTTTGGTCCGTAATAATTAATAAATAGGATAAAAAACGCACGCACACGTATTTTATTTTACAACATTAAAACGAATTTTACGTGACACTTTACATTTGGACGAAAATTTATGTACAAAGTTAAAATTTTAAAATGTACCTTTAATTAAATGTTCATCGATTTTTATCTACTCTTTGTCTGGTTAAAGGTAACTTTTATTAATAGTAATAACCGATGCTACACGATCATTTCATTGCAATCCTTATAATTTCACAGCATAGTTGAAAAAGAAGCGTTGAATTTCTAATTTTAGACATTTTTATCTAAGCTATGAGCTAACCATTAAAAGTTACCTAGGAACCAAATGCAAATAAATCATCTAACTTAAAATTTCAAGAGTCAACTTAACGAATAAGGCGCAATATTATGTAACGGCAAGTTTATCAATGATTTGTCTACCTAATATGTACAATCATTTGAAATACAAGTTTTGTATTACGTAAATTTCTCGACACAACGATTTATGTCATGTTCTTTTTAACAATAGTAACCCATTATCTTTGCATGATCACTAACAATAACTAATACAAATGCTAGCAATCTTATGCTAAATAGAAAAAAAGTCATTTTTCACATCTTTGGTAGATAGTCACGTTAAATTGATTTCTCATTGATGGAATTTCAACCATCATTATATTGGCAAGATAATTTTTGACATAGCTTATTTGCCTTTTTATATTTTTGGAGGTAACTTTTTCTTTCCAACAAGTCCTATCAACATCAATTTTTTACTCTATGTCTATACAATCCTTTGATCACTTTATGAGTATATATTCAGGTCTTCTATCATGTAAATATATGATAATTTTGTACACTTTTGGATACGAGACATATACTTGCAACAGTGAATTCGCAATCCAAAATTTGTTCGTAAACTTTGTTATAAGTGTAAAACATTAGAATAAACTTGAGATTCCATGTGTTAAACTTTTTTCAAGTACTATATGAAAACCACTGAGTGGTTCGAGAATTTGTACAAGGAAAGTAAGTAACGATGGGCTTCGCAGGAAAGAGGTTTCTTCATACATATCTATAGTCGAGCGAGCCTCGCTCATTGGACGCAACATGTGATGCAGTAGCTGCTCTCTGAAAAGCAAAAAATTCCTTAATAAAATGTCCCTTTGCAATCAGAATAAAATTGTAAAACGCAAATTGTTTACCTGGTAGCTAAGCATATAAAAAGTTGAAATTTGCCATCTTTACCAAGGGTTTGGCTGAAAGTATTAATCTGATCAAGTAAATGAGAGTAACACCTTAGAACCGCAAACTTTTGGTTTCTTTCAGCGTGTAATCTTTTATCTCTATTGAGCCGTTGAGAGTATTCATCCATCTCCTCCAACAAAGTCATTTCAAAGTTTTCCTTGACTCGTACTAGAAGAAAAAATAATTAATATCATAACAGATTAATTTAGATATTATCGCGTGAATTCATCATAATATATAAAAACCTACTTAAATAATCCCACACGTAGAAATTTCTGCCAAATATCCTTTGATTTTTGAATCCATATAAAAAGATTTGTTCGAGAGACGGTACGAGTCCACCTTCTCCGCACAACAGTGCAGTAAGAGATCCATCTTGGGGATCTTTTCGATAATGGTACTTTACTATTGCATTTACTGCTTCAACTATAGAAAACAAATAGAAGTCACAAATTAATGCTCGCATTATATTGTCAGAGATATATTAACGTTTGTAAAGTGAAAATGGCAAACCAAGCATCTGTTGCAGTTCATTATGAGACAGAGTCGGTCGCCTGGGTATGCTTGGTGACCTGCACCTGGGCGGCGTCGAACACGTCTCAACGAGTTCGTCGCTATCGATGCTTTTGGGCACTAATGCACCCACTAGCAGTCGCTCTGTAGAGCCGTCGTCGATACCTCTGCCAAGCCATCTACCGCAGGGGAATTTGAAAGTATGCCCAGTCACCTCGTTCCGCACTACTACGTGCTCCACCATCCACTTGGGTGAGGGACCGGTATTGTCATGGCCAATGCGCAAAGTCGACAAGACGCCTAGATTTTTGTGCTGAAATAATAGCATTAAAAGCCATAAGTAAAAATATCAGTTTCACCCATCCACAAGGAACTTTCTGCCTTTGAGCTTCAATGAAAACATATATTTGACAGACTCACATGGAAAACGAATTCTAGCGCTCCCTTCGGTATGTTCACTGGATTGGTTTCACATAGCGATCCAGAAATAGCTACCCAACCGTTCGCCGAAGTTGTAGCAGCGCTAGCCTTCCTGCTGGGAAATATAATTACTCGGTAGGGCAATTTCGTCATTGGATAATTGTTTGTGAAGCAAAAGTAATCCACGGCGTTGAGCGTGAGCAGATGGTATAGAAACTGTTCCTTCTCCTCTTCGCAGCGCAGGAAAGCTGATCTCTTGTACTGACTCCTGCGAAATGAATGATATTTCAGATGCTTCTAAGATGACGAATAAAAAACTCGTATACAATACTGTCCAATTTAGACGAACCTCAGCAAAGCCGTGTTGGAGAGCAGAGTCTTGAGATGCCGAGATAGCAGCTTCTTTTCCAGTGCGAGCCTGACCCAGGCGCGTGCATATCCGATGTGAGTTTTTATATCGGTCATAGCCTGGACGTTTCTGATGTCAAAAAGCAGCGAGTCGGGAAGGGGCCTAAGCTGCTCAGGCCCAATGGAACGACGTTCAACGGTACCAGCCGGCGACTTGTGACGTTGGTGCGGATCCGAGCTTCGGGTCGGAGAAAGATCCGTCTCCAGGGCGAGGTTCGATAGGTCTGCATAACACGTGTCACACGCTGATTAGAAGCGAGCCCTGAGCGCGAGTTAGGTACGTCTATGCGAGAGTGCAGCACGTCCTTTGAAGTTTTTGCGTGCAGGACTCATCGAGATATACACTCTTTACCTACCAAAAAACGCAAGCAACGTGCAGTTTTAAGATTACGGGGAACATGCTGTATGTACAAGAGAAAAAGTTGCGCAGATCATTGACTTTGATTGATTTTGTGCAGATTTTAATTGTGATGATGAGATAGTATCAGTTTATGAACTTGGCAAAGTCAACGAGCACCGCCGCTTTTGAGTTAGTGCGGATTCTATGTTAAGTGTTAAAGCATTCGTTTGATACTCCACAATTGTTAAATTTATTTACAAGCTTAATCCAAACTACGTGTGAATATACATATCAACTAAAACTCAACTCATTCTAGTATTTACTCACTCTGGCAGGCATCATTCAGTTTAGTCGTTATTAACTTTACAGATCATTGTAAGTAGTGTTTCTCACCATAAAAAATGCGCTTTAGTAACAACTCAATATTGTGTAAAAAATACAAATGTAAAATCAAAAGTTTTCTAAAAACTCAAACATATTCACATTAAGCGCAATTTTTGTTGGAAGTAGCAATGTATTAGTCCTTAAATCATTAATTTTTATAGTCTCACTAAAATCAAATCCTCAAGCAATGTTCTGTTAAGAACAGAAGTAAACCTTACCACTGATATTTTCCTTGAAATAAGAAGCTATTTCATAAATATTTTTGCCTTTAAACGAGGAAACCAAACGATCCGATAACCGAGTAAACTTATTGGACGGTTTCTTAGCTAAGCACAACATAGAAACAACATAAAATGTGAAATTAAAAATAAAAACTAAAATGATGATCGTGCACAGTAAAGGACGATAATAGTACAACATCGATGGAAACATGGATGTTTGATAAGTGTTTTACAAAATAAAAAATTCATTGTGTTGTAGGTGTAAATTGTGATGCGACTTAAAATGAATAAATGATTTTCATTTCTTGAAAGGTTATTTTTAATCACCTTATTCATTTTAATCCTTATATATAGATAATTTTTACTAAGTGATTCTGAACATTAATTTAAATTATGCAATTTTCTTAAATATGCTAGTGCGTATAACTTCTACAACGTGTAGTTTTCAATATTTCTAAACATCAATTTATAACATAGATTTGTTGATTGAGAAAGCAACGTACAGTCAAGCCGCTTCCGAAGCACGCACCAAGCGAGCGCTGCGATCCAAATGTTATAGCAATATTGTTAGTCACATATTCCATAAGGTTTATTTGGTTAAAATATTTTATATTGAAAGCTTAATGTACATTTATTTCTTATTTACTCGATTGAAATGTTTGTATCATTAAATATATGACGCGTATAATTATTTCATCGAACATTTTTTAAATTCATTATGAAAAAGTATATTTGACTGACCTGGTGACAAATAATTGGCATCAATGGATTTGGCGCTGTCGTTGCATTCCTCCAATTGTTGGTACATGACAAGATGCGACCAAAGCCCACTTTTTCCTTGCTTGTTCTGCAATCCATGACTCCAAACCCTCTCTAGCAAATCACACAGGCTGGCAACTAAAGTATTTTCTTCGACGTCAGACAGCGACTCTCCCCCATGACCTAAGGCAACAGCTTCCGAACCCATTTTTTCCACCAACATTCGTTTCGTTTTGGCTTTACAGTCCTGGAATAATTAAATAATGAATAACCGTTGAAAATTCAAACATAAAATAACTATTTTGCATAAATTGTATACTAGTGCTTAAAAAAATCTCTTTTCCGGTTTATACATTGCCTAATATAAAAATGCTACGATTGATTTAAATTACTTTGAGTAACGTTTCGACGAACGTCCAATTGGCTTGTGCGATGAGAGCAGGACTCATGTCAGCCGACAGTTTCGTCTGCGGCCGAGGCGACTGCGTCTCTTGAGTTATCGGTGGCTTCCCATTGGATTCCAGAGATTTCATTTTGTACTTCCACTGCGTCTGACCTCTTCGGCAGCTATACTCCAAAGAAGAAATATTAGTAGCAGTTCACTAAAAAATTTAGCGTTCCACAACATCAATAGTTATCGTGGATAAGTTCTTACCGAAGCATACTGTACAAAGCGCAGCAGAAAAATAGCAATGATGTATTAATAGATTTTATTTTGTTAGATAGAAGCATTTAAAGTTAGTAATAGAGCTTGATAGAAATACAGACATTATATTTACCTTTGCGTGGGTTCTTTGTTCAACGCAACGTTATCCAGCAAGGGAAAACTGCGGAAATAAGCTGCTCGATGAGGTATGACTTCCGTTGGTGGGTTAACTTCGAAGTCGATGTTGTTTAACCTTTGCTCTAGTGCAGCTTGTGTTTCGGGTACAGTTGTGCAAACTTCATATCGGGTTGATCTTACTACACCCTCACCGACTCGTTTCCTAATTATAAATGAAATTGTTTCAGGCTCGTTGAAGCTTGCAATTCAAACCATGGATTATTGCAGTTACTAACTTTAATTGCGCGATCCTTTTATCAAATAACTTGATATTGGAGTCAAGCTCGTTCCACATCGACATAACTTTACTATCTACAAGGGATGCAAACATTTGGGTTTCCGTGAACCTCGATAAAAAGGGCAGGTGGTGAGCTGGCTGTTCGGACAAGAAGGTAGCCTTGTCGAACAAATGCATGCTGTCACGGTTGCTCAGCCACTCGTCTTTGTCCTGCAATGAATCGTCCCGTAGTCAATACGTTTATTTTATAAATAGTAACAAATATAGTGGGTGACAAGTATCAAATATTACCTGATTAGGTTGAATAACAAAATGTTCATAACTGGAAAACAGCTGGACAAAACGGTTCATAAAAATTTCTCTCAGCGCATTATTAAATATCAATGTTTCTTGGTACTCTTCCTGAGCGGTGAGTATTTTGTTCTTTGGCGGATTTTCGACCGAGTCGCATTCGTCAACGTCAACTCCCGTTCTTTTGACGGCATCGAGGATCCTCTGAATCGCATCGGACTGCGGAGCCGCCTCAGGTCTGTCCCAGTCGAGCACGTCATGCAACGAATGCTTTCTCTTTGGATAATAAAAGCCGGAACCAGGAAGGGTCAGGCTGCTTGTCATGATATCGCCGTTCAGGTAATTTGCGAATATATTGTCAGTCCTACAACAGTTCGTACACATAGTTTAGTGGAACTATTCGCATAGAGCACATTTCATTAAATAAACAGAACTAGGACTCACTTTTCCAAGTATGGAACTTTGTACTTGTTCAAATACGTTCTAATTTCGTCGATGAAACTTATCTTATGAGGGAACACGGGCAGTTCTTCGGGAAACTGGCTGGTTTGCTTATCGATATCTACATAACACAGGTTAGCCTGAAAGAGAATAGAAAATTAACACTGAAGCCATCGAAAGTGTTTTCTGTAGTCGACAAAAAAAAAAAACTGACCTCACTGGCGATCTTCAAGAGTCCTGTGTCGTTCTGGGCGTGAATGCCCATGATGAAGGGCACAGGTGCATCGAGAAAGTGATAGAGACTCGCGGGTAGTATGGGCACGTACACGTGCTGCCAGGAGAAGGGGAAGAGCAGGGCGGTGATACACTCGGACACGACCATGAGCTTGTGGAAGTCGGCGCTGCGGATGAGCACTTGGTTCTCCAGGAGGACGCAGGTGAAGAGCTGGATGACGGTGTCAATGCCGAGCCAGGTGAACAAGTCCTTGAGCGAGTAGTCGAGAAGCGGCAGCTCCTGGATTAGCAGCGGCTGGTGAATCACTAGTTCGAGGGGTGACTTGGCTGGTTCGTCGTTCGGCACGTAGAACTTGAGCGACTTGCCGGGCAATGGTGTCGGTACGTTGTACAGCAAGTTGTAAACGTACGATTCGAGACTGAAGCCAGGACCGGGGTGTCTAGGAACGCATCTGCAAGAACAATATTGTTAGTAAAAGTCTTATGATAAATTTTGCGAAGAAGACTTTTGAATAATTCTATTCGTCATAACTAACATTTACGTTTGGTTTGATCAAACTTATGATGATACGCTTAATATTAGCTATAATTCTGAACTAACTAACTTTTTTAGGCACAATACTCTCTTAGACACTAGTTTTATAGCAATGAAAACAAAATACTCACTTGTAAAGATTCGTTAGGAACATCTTGGCAGCGTAGAGATACGGTTGCTGACAAATGAGAGATATCGATTTGGTAACTAAGAGTTTGTCTTTGGTCGAGTCGTAATAGGCTAATGCAGCCGCGGGCGAGTGCGCAGATATCTTGAAGTGCCTAGGGAGCGACCTCGTATTGTGAACGTCTTGCGCTTGCCCCTTTCTCGCTCTGAAATTCCAAAATTTCCGGATTAACTTTCGTCCCCGACTTGAATATAGTCGTTAAAGTAGAGTCAAACGTGCTTCTGTATGTTATAGTCTCCCACCGCCGAGAGCTCGATAATCTCTCTCTCTCCTTTGTCGTACACAGCGCGAAAAATTCACATCCCCGCATCGCTGTGGTCCAATCGAAGTATGCAGATTATGTATAGCCGCTTCGAAGAAGCGTAGTCCAAGAATAGCCAAAGGCCGGAGCTTCGATATGAAATAAAACGAAAATAAAAGATATACTCACTGCGGGGGTGTGCCGTTTTGGCCGCTGCTCAGCTCGGTTATGAACATGGCCTGGAGGGTCTGCATGGCGGCGCAGATCTTGCGGTTGCGGCACTCCTCGTAGAAGAGCAGAGTGAAGCCGTAGGTCCGGTGGCCGTCCTCTTTCGTAAGGACGAACGAGTGGAAGCTTGGCTCGACCGAGTGCTTCTGAGTGCGGAAACGCAGTCCGCTCGGCAAGCATAGCTGCAGCAAAATCGTCGCATGGATTAATCGAAGTGTTTTTCACTCATTAGCGCTGTGAATAGGAGGAATGCTTTTCAAAGGATGAACGAAAAAGGATATATCATCGCCGTTTAATAGCGTTAACGCGATAAAAGAAAAATTGCGCAGAAGCTAAAAGGTTTGGTATAAAGGGATAAAAAGTTGTACGGCTGCGAATTCAGTACGAGGGCAGTGTGTTCAAGTGGTTGGAGGAGGTACGGACATCACGAGGTAAGTATTGAAAAGGTTAAGTTAAATACGCGTCTTATGTACGTCAGAGCGAAATGACTGCGCGAAAAGAGATGAAAAAATGAACGAGCGAAGGCTGCAAATGAAATATTTCAAACCATAAAAGGAAGATACGGAATCGAAACAGGGCTGCAGCAATTTTAGCGGGATAAGCACGGGAAAAGGCTCTTATATGAATAAATGAGGCCGTTTGCAAAGTTGGTTGATCCACGGAGTCCCAGGGGCTGGGAATGTGTGCAATAACCTTAAAGTAAAGTTTATAAAAAATCCGTCCCGATAATGCGCGACGAAATACCGATTTAATGTCGAAGGCTCGTAACTATCATCGGGCACAGAGTATACATGGGGGAATATTGGAGCAGCTCCCGAGTATCGACAAGCCCTGAGCGCCCGGACACGTCCTCTCCCCCATCAGTAGGCATCAGCATACAGGCGGCAGAGGCTCTCGCTCTAAAGAAGAGCACATAGAGGAGCTGAGAGGCGAGAAAAGCAGCGAAAGAGCCGACGATTCACGTGTGCGCCTATAACGCGCGTGTATATGCGTAACAATGGACATGAGTCATGTGTCTGCCGCAGGCGCGGCGGGTGGGCCAGGAACACACGGGACAGGGGCGCGCGCGCACAGCTGATCGATATTACGGGAATTACGGACAGGCGGGTTAGCTGCGCGTATACATGCGCGTATACTGTATAGTTGGCACTCACCATGCAAACCGCGTGCTGGTCGAAGGGATTCCATGGCACGGACTCCGGGTAGTGGCCGAGGACCTTGCTCTTGTAGGCGCGATCCAGCGGGGTGCATTGTAGAGAATCACCTGCGAACACACGACAGATCGACGATGTTATTCTATACTATACGAGAGAGACGTTCTTTGCAATGCGCATCGATTCATCGTTCAAAAAAATAATATTTTGCATTGCATAATATAACACAGCGCTACACGCAGGAGCAATGGTGAAACGAACGTTCACCGGTTATGCACAAGGCTTTGATTACCCCGCGGTGAATAGCGCAATTACAGCTCGCAATAAACACACACAAAACGAAAGCAACCGCTGGCAAGATATTATACACGCGGCGCAGCTAGCAGCGGGCGCAGTTCTCCGTGACTGTCTACATTTTCGCGCAGCTATATATATATATATATATATATATATATATATATATATATAGGTATACGAGATCGCTGCGAAAGACGCCATAGCGTCAAAATATCTCCTGCTTACGCTCCAGCGCAGCTCTCGCAACGTTATAGACCTCTCTCCCTCTCTCGCGCGCTTATCCCACGTCGTGCCACACACACCCTGTGTAGTGTGTACCTTGCGCTGTATAGCGGTTTGCGCGCGCGAGGGAGTATGCCTCGGGAGCTCGGGTACTTAAGGCCGGAAGAGGGAAATTTGAATCGCAGCCACGTCTGCAAATTGTTATTGAACGGCTCGCTGGAGACGCCGACGCGCTCACGTGCCGCTGGCGAAGCTGTACATGGTTGTATTATCGAGAGTCGCTTGCCGCGACCCGAAATGCTGCAGCCGAAAAGCTACACTGGCTCCCCGCCAATTCCTGCACCCGCTCTTTATGCTGTTCTTTGCTCGTCGTCGCTGCAGCCGTTATATGTGCATCTATCTGTGCGCTTGGCTCTTTTTTGATAATTTTGCCGCATGGCTACGTGCGTGCATACAAGGCGTTTCGAAGCTGCGCGAGTGTCTCGCGGAGGATTCAGGTGTACGCGCGGAGCGAGTGAAAAATCGGAGCATTTGTATCACGCTGCGCTGCGCTGACGTCCGCTTATCGCGGTAAGGGAGCTTTTGAGCGACGATTTTGGGGATGGCTGTTGGATTTATCGCTGGATTTGTTCGCGTGGATGAGTGCGTTCGGTTGATGGAGGGTCGAATCGCTTGATTTGTCTATTTATTCATCGATTGCGTACATCGACATGCTTGTTATAATACACCATGCTACTATTCGCATCGCTAAACAATATATCGCTTCAGTGTCCGTTAATTAGGGCGACGTATTATTCGATTGATGCGTGATTGCATGTATTACATATTGTCGGGAGTTAGCGGTTGATAAGCGGTAATCTCGATGTACTTGATGACTTCCATACAGCACTGATGCACTATACAACTCTATTTCTCGATATGCATGCAGTTGGCTGCACCGAGGAGAATAAAAAATTATGTCGAGACCGTTTTCCATGCAGTTTGAATTGACTCATTGAGTTTCCTTTCTCGAGAGAAGAAAATATATAGGTGACCGATTTCGTCGCACAACAATCAAGCCGACGGCGATGAATTCATTAGCATAACATTATTTCGCCGATACATCGATTTACTTAAAATGCGCAGCTGCCGCCGCAACTTTTTTATTGTCTCTCTCTCTCTCTCTCTCTCTCTCTCTCTCTCTCTCTCTCTCTCTTTCTCTTTCTCTCTTTCTCTTTCTCTCTCCAGGCTGTAGGCGCGTTCACGCTTTATCGAGTTTGCATCGCTAAGGAGAAACTTGTCAGATTCAATTTATTATATTCAAACAGCTCGGCTCTCCTGATGTGCCTATACTCCCCCATCAATCAAAACTTGTAACGAATATCGCGCAAAGTGATTGGATGCAGCCTTTTAATTAGACAAGATTTTCGAGAGATACCTGTATAATAAGCATAGGTTGACATTGTTATCTATCAACCTTGCGGAATCGCAAACAACCGCAACCGATTATTGCGGTACGGATATATTTTCAACCGCACGAGCTCGCGAAATAATCTAGATTGAATCGAAAAAACAAACAGCCAAATTGATATATGCCTCGTTCCGAATCTGGGACGCGAAAACGAGCAGTCGGAGGCCATGGCGAGGATTGTTTACGAAAAAAGTCGAATAAGATAAAAGCTCTCTTCCACACGAGCGCTCTCGTGGAGGGCGAAAATTCGTCGAGACCGTGCAGCAGCAGCGAAGAGCAACGCCGGAGGATTTTAATCTCGCATCTTAATTGTCCGAATACGCACAATCTAGGGGTCAATCTCCGTTTCGAAATAACCTTTCTCAGAATTGCTTCGATAGCCATAGACGCCAATCCTCACTGTGTGAGTCTATGTGTGTCGAGGCGGGTACAGAAGATGGCAGTCTTAGAGCAGCGCGGAGTAGGTGTAATAGACCGTGAGGAGATGGTCCAAATGCTCATTTTATGATGGCGCTTTGCATTAAGCCTTCCGTGTGGCTGCGTCTCACGTACACAGTAGTATCCCCAGCGTCGATTCGCTTGGGTTATTTTATACTATGTGCTTTTAGAAACTGCTGACGCGACGCGATCGAGCTTCAACAGCTCTATAAAATATGGATTTTCACGAATATTATCTCACTCGGATTTCATACTTGAAAGAAAAAGAACGTTTCTCCGCTTCGGACGTCAATTATTTCGATACACCTCATCCAACATTCTAGAGGCTGTACACTCGGCTTCGTGAAATGTGGAACATTTTGACAGCAGCATCAGCATCGGCCGATCGAACGCCGGGGCTCAATTAGCCTAGAAAAAAAGTCAAACGAAAATCCGCCGGCGAAATGCAGTAGTCTATCTCTCGCCGCTACTTGGCGCACTATCTGCATCATCCATAAACAAAGAAGCATCAGCCTCTCTTTCCGAACCTGTGCGCGCTCTCTAGAGCTCGTGAGTGGCTGAAAAACAAAAAAGTGTACGAACGGACACTCGACTGCTCGAGGAAAAAAGGGGGTCGATTCCGCGTTCCATCCGAGGCAGGATCGATAAATAGGCGCACACGACTCGCCCCCCCGAGTCTCGGACACATCTATTTATCAAGCCGGAAAGATCGGATCAGCTCGTTGTCGCGCCGAATGGGCTCAGCTCTCTTTCTATTAGATTTAGACAATCATCGCGAGACTCAGCACGAAATCGGCTTCTCAGTCTTCGCGTGTACGTATGGGATAGCCAATAGACGTATAGGAAAGCGCACATCTTCATCGACACTTGTCCACCGCTGCTGGCAGAGTCGGCGAGGCTTACGCGTATTATGCGGGCGCCGACTATAAAGCTCACGATCGTTTTTTAGATCGAGAGAGAGAGAGTTTCGGCTGTGTGTATAAGACTGACTGGCGTAATTATACGTGCACGAGTTTAATCGAATGAATACTTGTTTTAGCAGTGTCTTAACTAATTACCTTAGACTTGATAATTAAGTTTGTTATTATATAGATACGAAAAGCGTGGATGTTAGTGTGGCGTGCAGGATAGATGAAGTCTTATGGTAGTGAAACAATAAAAATAACTGAGATACCAGAATTAATGGAATTAATCTTAACTAGCGTTTATTACGAAAAAAAGTAAAGAAAAATGCGTAAATATAAAAAATGGAGTACGTGGTGCTCGCTCGGGCGTTCGCTCGGAACTGAGTCCCGACGTTGTTCTTTCCCCTCTCCCTTAGCCAGTAGTTTTTTTCTAGCGACGCTAGGTGCGCGATATACGCCAATACTACACCTCGAACACGCGATGACTATCTAGCCCCGGCACCTTACAATTGCGTAAATGACAAAAAATAAGGAACACAAAAAATTATAATGATTTTTATAAACCCCACAGTTAGAGTGATCATAAAAAATGTTCCCTAGCTAAAAAATAGCTCATTTTCCAATGCCAAGCCATGCATTTAAGACTATTTAAAGCAATATTATGTTGATTATTTTTACGAAAAACCGCATTTCCGAATCGGAAATAGTAGAAAGAAGTACGATCGTTTAACGGATGAAAATGTATAAAATAGAACAATGGCAAGTAGAAATAGCTGGAAATCCAGTGTACTTTATAATTGGTAACTGATCAGGTTGGGCATACAAGAACTTTTATTTCTTAAATGGAAATTGTAAATCTGGTAGAATAAGTGAAAGCTCCATGTATGGTTACGTTACAATCATCAGGCGTTCCTAAAATAATGATGCATGGAATTCAACTTATAAAACAAATCACATCAGCAGCACTGTCTGTTACCAAAATTTTCAATGAGTACTTGACACATTTTGCTTCATCGCCAAACGAGCATCAGCTCGCAAGTATTCGAACTGAAGAGCTCGCGTCTATTCGAACAGAGCACGTAAATAAAATTTAATAACTGTACATCACAGTCGGCGGGGTGACGATAGACATAAACGAAGTTACATTGGCCGTTGAGGACAAATCAATAAACGCATACACACGTACACCGCGCTTTCATGCCGGCATACAACCAACGAGCGACGGTGCAAGTGAAACAGTTTAAAAGTGGAGAAACGAAGGCGAGAGAGAGGGACAGAGAAGCAGAGGATGCGCCTCGTCGAGTGTATTCTCGCATGTACGGAGTGTAGTACGACAGCGTGCGCAGAGTTAATCAAGCGAGCAGCTGCAGCGGTTTTGAGCCAACGTCGAAAAAGAGCAGAGTAAAGTGTCCGCCCTGTGCCGCAGAGCTTTCGTATTGATTTGGGCAACGGTTGGTCCCTCGCGCACGCAGAGCTTTCTCTCTTTCTCTCTTTTTTTCGAATACACACCGGCTGCGCGCGAGAGGTGTACACGCACCGTGAATAATAATGTCGAACAAGCGGGGAGTCGTTTTAATCCTTTCTGCGAATGTTTATTGTGCCTTCGCTGCTGCGGGTTGAGGGTTTAATGCTTTTTACGCTGGTATATATGGCGGACAGCAGCAACGTTATTAAGCTCGAGTGTTTATGGTGGATCGCTGCTGAGGGTGCTTTGACATTTTTTTAATTAGGATACACCGTACTGTTTGTTTCGCACGACAGGCGCACAATTAGTTTTGACATTTCATACATTCTGTAAGCTTTTTCAAAAAAAAAAAACTTGTACACTATACATTACGAGGTTTGCAATTTGATGTGCAAGGCAGAGAGTACTTCCAGGAATCGCAGACAATTTCTGTCAACTTGCGTTTCATTGCGTCGACATTGAGCCTGCACCGTTACACAATGCGCAGGAGATGTTTGCCAATAAAAAAGCTATCAGTCTCCAGTTTCTTCTCCAATATTGATTCGAATAAAGCAATCTTGATAATGCGTGTGTCTTCAGAGCTGACCTTAGTCGAGGTTTATTTTTACGCAGGTATGATATCAGCGGGGTTGCGTTCTTCGAATACGGGCATATTTCATTACGATTTTATTCAAGTTTGAAAAATGAATGAAATCACTGCTTTATGAGATTTTTCAGAATTCCAAGGTTGCGTAAGCAATAAAGTCGTGGAAAAATCAATAGCGCTGACTGTTTCCTCACGCTCGGAATAAAATGCTGGTAAAAATGACACTGGAACACTCCACGTGGACGAGACAGTGAGGCTCTTCAATTCTCTTTTGTACCCAAAATAGAAAAAAATCAATATCGAAACCACAATAATGAGTCCGACCTGTGCGGTTTTGAAAAGGAAAGACAAATACGCAAAATGAGTTTCTCCCATTTCGAAGTAACGAGTAATAACCGCTTCCATATTTCCGCAGAGGCAAAACTCCGCCTCGAATTTTTCAGCCGATTCCACAATGATTCTCACCTCAGCGCTTTCCACTTTTATTATACAATCGAGCAGCTCCTTTTCAAGTTGAAGGACGCAGCTAATCGACGCAATTCCCATAGGAAAATCCATAACAGCTGAGCGCCGAGCATGCGTCGAGCCTCTGCTCTCTATATGTATTACACATTCGTCATGCCTCAACTCGTGACAGTCGGAGATGCCGTATTTTTCGTCCCCTCGCGACGACGACTTCACTCTTTCGACTCGTCGGTTCCGCGCCCGAATATGCGTACACCTACACGCGCAGCGACGTGATGTCATCACGCGCACAGAGCCGGGATCACTATACCCGCGCGTTCTGTATGTATGAGCTGGAACGAGTCGACACTTCAACGTGCTTGCGCCAGGCCGACATGCGGGGAATTAGTTTAATTCTCGCTCGACGCACCAGCTTCGAGCGAGGAAGGTGAAGCATGCTCGTGTCTATATGGAGATTCGCGGTCTAGCCTGATGTCCCGATGCTGTTCAAATATCGATGTTTACGTCGTGCTGGTGTACACGAACACGCGTGTGGTCGCTTCGATCCACGGAATTTTTTGTGCGTTTTCCGATTTCGGAGCTTCGTATGTGTGTGTGTGTGTGTGTGTATATATATATATATATATATATATATATATATATATATATATCCTAGAATATTTTTGTTCTCTGAATCCATCAGCGTCATGTCAAGGATGTACTATGTATACCATTTTATTCTTACTTTTACCGAGGATTTTGTTTATCTGAAATGTGTATTTTGATAATTGCTGTATAAACATTCTTTGATGAGTTATTGCGTAATTAATTAAGGATGATTGATATTGCATTGGTTTATTTGCGCCTCATTCGCGCTGTTATATGGGTATGCTTTTGATTTACTCTCATCAAGCAGATGATTTTAATGAATACATAACGAATCAAGCTTTCATTATAGGTACGTATTGTGCCAACAAAATATTTCGAACAAGGACAAATTAACTATGATAATTTAAAACACATTTTGAGTGCAATAGAAAATTGTATTGCATGCGGAAGTATGCTCATAGTGCTTCGAGGTATCACTTTCTAGTATCACTTTACACAGCTTTTCAATATTCCTATACCCGATCAGATTATTACATAACAGAGAGCTATATACCTGTTCTAATAAAGGCACGATAATTTAGCGGTGCTTTAATTATTTTGTCAACAATATAAATAGACGCTCTACAACTTCATAGAAAGAATGAAAGAAGATCCTCGCGCCTTATCATGCACAGTGTATTTTACGAATAGACGGTGCACTAGATCATAAACAGTGCCTCATTTCCTGCTCAGTTCCTTCTCTGCTCTTTATATACATCCCGTAAAATTTATAATGCGCAATTAAGCGCAGCGCCCGCTCTAATTGATGTTCGTGTAGGCCTCACTCCTCGCTCTCGCTCCTTTTTTCTTTTCTGATCATATTACCCCGCCATTGTAGCGAGTTATATACGTCTCTGTTGTTGATGCTGCTGCAGCCGACTCGGATGAGCAAAGGCTCTGCTATCTGGAGGTTCATTTGGTATCAGAGAAAAAGAGTTTCGGCTGGGAGATTTTTGTAATTATTCGTGGAATACTGCTAGCGAAAGAATTTTAATTAAAAAACGTGGAATGCCGTTTACCTCGCATCGAAACTTAATAATTTTAAAAGTATAGAATGTATGCACTAAAGTTTTAAAGATTATAAAAATAAATTATGAGATGTACCTTAATTAATTTTGTCTAAGAAATCATTAAAACAAGATGATAAACATTGTATAACAAACTTAGTAAAAACATAATTATAAGTTACATATTACATTTCTTCATTGCACTGCAGACACACTGACGCAATCATTCTGTTAAACCTTTCACTTTTCACGTATTTTAAAAGATTTAAGATGAACTTTTAACGCATTGGGTCTGAAAACAATGCTGTGTATGGATTTATCCGTAACTAAAATAATCAGTGTCAATTACGTCACTGCAAGTAGGATATAAAAAAGCAGGCAATCTGCAAAAGCAGCTCTAATTTTAAAACTAAATGTAAACTCCTAGATATTATATGTATGACTATGCTCCTTATTTTCAAAACAGGGTAAAAAAGCTATTGAATCTGGTACTTTTGTATAGTTTTTCTACAGAGTAACTACGGCAACACATTTACGCAGACGCAGCAATATTGGCTTGATCCGCTCGCATGCACTTCCTATTTTTACTCTCTTATACGTCGAGCTCGCCTTTTTTCAACGCAACGAGGGTAAGGTATTGACCTTCGTCGCTGATGATACTTATACACTCGTCTGCCCGCGCGTTGGGACAGTGCAAGAAGTAACATAATTTTACATTAGAATCGAATTGGTAGATCCGAGAGAGGGTATCGTATCGTCGAGTGTTTGGCTGTACTACTCGCTTTGTAAACTGGGATAGTTTGGGCTAAAAAGCTTCTGCATATCGTTGAATTGATCCGTTTTGAAGGAAATCCAGGTACACACGTTTGCAGGGCATCCGATTCCAGTTTTTATTTGCGCGTCCGACCCAATTCAAAAAGGAACAACAACACGGGGCGTTAGCGAGTAAATAACAACGAAAAATACAAAACGGTCTCAAATTGACCAAGGCAAATTCACGAAAACACAAAGCCCGTGGTAGCGCTTTCACGGGAAAATAAAAAATCCGAACAAAGGGACATAAAAGCCGCTGGGCTCGCCCTTTTACTCTGATGGTGCTACACAGTATACACACAGAGAAGGCGCGTTAACCCGATACATGCGCGCGCTTAAGAGGTTATTACGGCCATTACAGCGCGAGTGTGATTGATTAGAGCAGTGCGAGCACAGCAACGAATATGATCACCGCTATAGCTCACGTATAGTATACACGACGACTCATGCGCTCTGATGTATCTCGAAGCTCTGCTCCGCTGCACATGCACGCACGAATGTATACACAGACTGTATTCGTATACACACACATCCCGATAGCCCTGCAGCTGCCGAGCTTCGGAATCTCCGATACGGCGCGTCGAGAGGAATTTTTTTCACTCTATAGTACTTAGCGAGGATATAGCTGCTTTTTTGTCGAGTGCCGAGTGTGCTTTGTTGGAATCTCTCTATTATAGACTGCGGATATACTGCACTGACGCTACACTGGACGGAATACTCGCGTTTCATGGAAGTGTTTCAAGGCTTAGCGTAAAATATGTAGTTTGCCGGGGGGGGGGGGGGGGGCGAAAAAAGCGAGATGAGAATCGACGAAATCTGCCTGCGCATAAAATTATACGACGCGCTCCACTTGCTGGCTCCCGATCTCTCGGTGGCGTTTCTGCAGTCGCGCGCGTTTATGTGTGCGATCATGAACTTGGAAAGTTGGAATTTTGGCAGTCGCAGTGCTCGCTTACCCTTTATTCTGATGAATCATTTCAATTAAAATTTATCGCGCGTTTCGGAGAAACAATCGTTGCGCAACACTCGCGCGCGCACAAGCTGCAGCGACAGCAGTTTATCAATAGTATATATATACATTTCATTTTGCTCTCGTGAGGCAATTGATCAAAAGCGTAAAGAATTCCCATCCATGGAATACACAACCGCAATAAAAGCCTCTCTCTGCGGCTCTGAAAGCGGAGCGCTCGCGAAAAAACACGCATATCTCACCTATAAGCCGCGCGCAAGTTGTACCAATAGCAGTATAAACATAGATGTATAAAGCGAAGCCGGAGGCACGCAGGCGCGCAGCTATCCATTTCCGCTATGAAAAGTCGCGGGAGCGCGTAAAAGAGTTAAGCAATAAATCGAGTATAACCTCGTTGGCGCCCGGAGAGTAGAGCAGAGGATATCGACTCCCCGGATTCCTCCCTCCCCCTCTCGCTCTTCGCGCCGCTCCGCCAGCGCTATACGATTCAAGTTCGCCGCGATCAATTTAATCCCGGATCTCTCCCCCGGCGCTGCTGCTGCTGCTGCTGGGGATGTGCGCGGATGGACCGGCCATGAAAGCAAATAGGGAATCGATGTATGGATAGATGTGCGGTATACGAGCGCGGGCGCAGCGGTGTCCGAAAATCGCGTCCGAGTCTTATTTTCAATTCGATCGCCGCATGTTATCGGCCGAAGCAGCGAGTACATTAGTCTCCGCGTCTGATTGACGGAGCGAGTCGTCGAGGTCGAATTAAAGGGAGATGTGTTACGACTTCTGCGCGGCTAGCGAGATTTCTTCTGTCATCGTCGATGAGATTTGTGCGTGTTTGCCTGTATGTGCGCGCGACGCGCGAGAGCGATCGGGATTTGGCTTGTAAAGCAGCCCGGGAGCGAGAGGGAGAGAGAGAATCTGACTTTCAGGGGGATTGCGCATTTTTAGGTCACGATGACGATTTCGGGACGTCTGCCGCGTCGTACACTCTTTGTTCGACGTTATTGTCCCGATGAGCCGAATGAATAACATATTTTTTTTTCCGTCATGTAAATGCTGGAATCTTTTTGTCGCGCGGGTTTCTAGTTTGAAATTCAAAACGGTCAATTTAAAATTACATACTACTTTCAATCAGAAAGTATAATTTTCTTTGTTTCACGTGAAATATTTTTATTCGAGACGAACATAAGCTTCGTATATAAATTATATTTCGTCGCGTGCTATACCTTGATCTTATTTACGTATAATATATAGTGGACTCTTATTTCATTATATTATATATTCCTCATAAAATAATTGTTCGATATTCGCTTAAAATAATCGCTGATGCTATTTTACTGAGACGGCGTATGCGTAAATTATTTAACATCGAAGAGCAAAGTCATCAACCGTACATCAAACGAGGAAAATGTTCATTGTTTGTTTTTTAATAAGTACCAATTGAAATATGTAACTATTGAATTGTTAACTTCTAGAGACTATTCGCCGTTCACGTTTTCATTAAAACTCATTCGTCATTTTTTCATGCTGTACTTCCAGTTTGCACAAGCAGTACCTCACTACCTAAATAAAGATTTCGGTCCGCAGAGTCAAAATAATTAACAACGAACGAGTATACAAGCAAGAGGCCGAACCTCAAAGCTGCCTCGCCCTCTCAGTCCGTCCCTAAAACACCCCCGAGGTCTCTCGAGTTGCCCAAAATCGAAAGAGGAACTCTCGAAAGCTGTGCCGCAGGTACACTAGAAGTGTACGGCCAAGGGAGCGAACCGGAAAAGCAGAATCGGCGCAGTTGCAGCTGCCCAGTTCATCGGCTGCTTTGCTGGTGGCTCTTTGTGCCATCGATTATAGTACTCTCCGATTTAGCATCCCATCGGAGCGTTTCACGCTGTGCAAAGAGCAGCGGCGAGAGTGCAATTTCTCTCTCACCAGGTCGTCGATTTAGAAGAAAGTATGAAGGTTTATAAAATAAATTTTAATGTTTGAATTTTCCAATTGAGCCGTCCTCTTTTCCCTCAAAGGTATTAAAAGAAAGAGTGAGGCAGTCTTTGGCAATAGTTGGAGACCTATTGACTCTGAAGAAGCTAATTAAAGCCGGAGCACAAAGCGTATAAGTAGCTTTCAGTCAGAGTTCTTAATTCATTTGAAATTATACATTCGGTGATTCGCTTCTTTTTTAAATCGACTGCGCAACGACGGGCTTCTGGCACGGGCTCAGTAATTATCTCTCAAATTTTGTGCGATTAGAGCATTATTTCGTTTGCACAAGTTGTGCGCTGCCGAACATAGACGATATATATTACAGACTATATAATCGAAATTGATTACATAAGAATAGAAACATTGTTTTATCTTACGTGTCTGAGCTGAGCGTAAAAATCGAAGGAACGTCTACATAAAACGAAACTGGAGATGCCGAGTTCTTTCTTCGAAAACGAGCAGCTGCACTTCCAGGTAGCTTATACAATGTTTCTCGTTCTTCCAGCGCGATGGTTCCAGAACTCGGAGAAAAGCGTGGAGCAAAGTGAAGCTGATTTTTCGTAGCGTGTAGCTGTGAACGAGCAAAGTTTCTTATCGCTTTATAGACGCGTGCGCTGATGTATGTATAAGTATTATACACAATACACACGCGCATGAGGAGGCGCGATAAGACGCGCGCCGGTTTGTCTTTCTATCTGCGAGACCGCGAAAGGAGAAGCGACTCGGATATGGTTTTATCGAAAGCCACGAAAATTTCGACGCAGCGATGCAAACAAGCGCGCACTCGAAGACAATAATAGCCATAAATTATCACGCGTTATAATTATCATTCGGGCTTCCACGAACAAAGGAGTGTCGAATGCTCTTTCTCTGTGTCAACGATGTTTCCAGCGGTATACAGTTATATTCATGCACACATAGGAGTAGGATCGAATAAACTTGTATTCAGCAATGCGCTCTTCAGAACTTGACCAGAGTATATAAAAAGCGAATTTCAAAGGAAGCCGTCGTGAAAAAAAGAAACAAAAAGCAAGGAAGACAATGCGTTCACCCAGATTTTCTTTCAGCAACCTTCAGCGGCAGCATCAGCTCTACGGACCTCCAACGATACGGAATTTCGCACTCGTCCACATTCCACGCGCTTAACAAGGCCCCATTGTATCGAAAAATTCGACCCTGCGCTCCATTGTCGATCTTGTCGCCTCGTCGCGAGGCCAGCATATTATGTACTGCGTCGCGCAGCACTTTGCCGGAAGCGGCTCCGCGGGGCGTTTCTCAGGAAGATCCGCTTCTTCGGTACAGTCTCCCGCATGAAAATTGGAGAAGCGTCGCGTCCCACTCCACTCGCTCTCGCTCTCTCGCTCTCTCTCTCTCTCTCTCTCTCTCTCTCTCTCTCTCTGCAGTGTATATTATATATAAATATAATACACGCGAGACGGGGGTACGCGCGTATAATAATGCAAGCGGGTGTTTCGAGAAGCGGCCGCGCGTAATGAAGATCCGCAAGCTCGCTTGGCGATGATGTGTATAATGTATATATAGGATGAGTGAGAGCAGCGGGTATGTTGTTACGCTGATGCAGCCCTGATGAGCTCCGGACTTTTTTCCGTACGATGAGATTGTCGAGGAGTTTGAAAAATTTTGAGATTACGCGCGGTCCGTTCTCTGCTTCTGGATCGGGTTGGGAGATCTGATACGCGGCGGGAGAGAGAGAGAGAGAGAGAGAGAGAGAGAGAGAGAGAGAGAGAGAGAGGAAGCGATAGAGATGGGGCATAAGCGTTGCTGCAGATGGATGTTTTTCTTCTATAGATAACGACAACCGAAATTATCACGTTTTACTCTGGTGGGATGATGATTTTGTCGTCTAAATTCACGCGTCCGTGAAAGTGCGATCTTCATTTCAAAATGTCATCTTGAAAACGACGCGTTTTTATTTAAAGCTCGAGTCGCGCGCTCTCACAATTGCTCGTTCGAAGGCTATATACTCTTGGAAGAAACGAACGCATGCACATTGACCGTTATAGAGGTCGAAGAATCGCTTTCCGGTTCAATGAAGATCCTATACAATGTGTTCTTCATGCCTGTATTGATACTTAAAATAGAATCACGCCGCGATTACGTTCGATTTGCGATTTCTTGCTGAGCCGAGTACGCGTCGCGCTTTCTCTCGACTCCGTCGGCACTCGAATTCGAAAAAGTATACATTGCTTTTAGATTACTCCGTTTAAGAGTGCTCCACACCTCGATCGACGCGCCACTCCGAACTATCAGACCGGAAGTGATTTTAGTCAAATTTGCTTGACAAAATACGGGTTTATAATAATATGATCGAGATAAACCAAAAAGTTTGGAAACAAAAGTTTAAGCCGTTGTTCACGTGGGGAAACTCTCCTTATAGTGTTCATCAATTTACAAGTTTGTTAAAAAATAGAAAGAAAATGAGACCTCAATTGTCGTTTGCACGGCATAAAATCAGCTGTTTGTGAGTTACAGAGAAAACGATTTATTAGGACTAGTTATGTAAAAATTCAAGCTAAAACGAAGTTTCCCCGCGTGAAGTATGAAATAATGAATCGATTAAAACCGATTTGTTCCGATTTGTATAATTATTCTAAAAACTACAATCTGTCAAGCAAAATCAGAATTTTTTCGGCTTTTAATTTTAGTATATGCCAGTAGAGCGCGCTTATTTTCACTCAGCGTTAGGGGACCCTTGTCCCATAATAGTTATCCGGCTCAATGTAACTCATTTTTCAATATTTTGCACATTTTGTCCGCAAAGCGCTGCACTCAATTCTGACTTCCGAAATAATCGTGGAGCACTCTTAAAATAAAAGTACGTTTTCCGTGCAGCATCAGAGATAGACGTGGCTATAATCAAATGCTCTTACCCTCGGATACAAGATACGCTCGTTATCTCAGAACCGATTCATCGATTGGCTCAAGGTATTATAATACTCACTATTCTTATAGCGCAGTCTTTTAGTCTTTAAATCTGAAGCAGAGCTAGACGGCGAGAGGGAGAATATACGAAAGGTTAGAGAGAGCGAAAGAAAAGAACGCTCGCTGCTACAAATTTTCCTCGTACAAGTTCGCTTACCATTAAAATATATCACGGTAACAAACAACTCTGCGACTGCGGAACTAACTTCCTCTCCAACTTGCAAAAAGCGTAAATGCGTATATAGGTATAAATAATGGACTCGACGACTCTATTATGAATTTCATTATTTCTCACTTTTGGAGCGATTCTCGACGAAATTTCATCGCGGAAATCAGCGCACTCTCTCTTTGTGCGTCGACACGTCGCGCTGCGTACAAAGTGTTCTCTCTCTCTCTCTCTCTCTCTCTCCTCTCTTTGAGCTAAGCACTCGTGCTATCTGTGCCGTGAAAAACGCCGCCACTGCACAGCGGAAAAACAAACTGGAGCGCGAACTGCGACTTTCCGCGAGAGAAAAGCAATGGCTGCTGCGTCCGGAATAATTTTCGGAACGATCTCGGAGCAGGAGAGGCAGCTTGTACGAGTGTGTATAAGTAGTAGAAGAGTCGAGTCAACGATCTCGCGAATTCTCGCGCGACGAAAAAGCCGGGAGCGACGGCTTCGGTTTAAGTACCCTTTTTGCTCCCATGTAACGATAGCAGAGCGCGTTCCGCTGAAAAAGTTGAGCATATGTTGTTCTCCTCCGGTTCTTACGGGCACGTGACTGCATAGTAGTTTATTTGTAGTGTTGCCCGCGCTGTTATCTGGTTATCGGCAGTACGCGCAACAATGACAGGCGACAAGGAGCGGTGCATCGTTCGCGTAATACTTGAACGCTGCATGATTCACGTTTGTTATTCTGCCGGACGATTGTACACGCAATGACGTTCGCCTATGTGCACGTGTGTTGTTTATTATTGTTGCGCCCATGGATGCACGCTGTTATTATTATTACACATTATCGTACGGGGCCGTCGATAATTTCGCAGGCCGACAAATATTTCACTCGCCGTCGAGCCAGAGTGCACGAACTTTAAAATTCAGCCCACCCTCGTAATTGCGCTGATTATGACGTCAGCCAGCTACTGGCAGTGGCTATTAAAATATTCAACCCTCGCCTCTTTCCCATCGAGCTCCTCTGCAGTCGCGTAAGGGTGTCGCAAGTGTATTATAACCTCCCGCAAAGTATTTCGACGTGCCCGAATGCGCCGAGAAATTCTCCGCCGCTTGATTAAAGCAAACATGGGTCCTATATTTACTCAGGCGCGAAAAAAGAAGAGGCGAAACTAACCTCTCCGAAACAAACGCAGTCGCACGCAGAAGCTTACAGCCGTCGAATTTTCCCATTACAGAGCGGGAAACTTTTTACTCTCAAAAGACGGCGATGACGACGAGGACGAGTAAGTAGGAACAAACCCTTTTTTATCGCAGTCGTCGTGTGGCGGAGCGTAAATAAAAGTGGCCTCTTTCGCTTTTCTCCCCCGCGACGACACACAAATCTTCACTGCAGAGCGCAGAGCAGTGCCGGAGCTCCCCTCGGAAAAGTCGAGCTCGCTCGCGGGGAGAAGAGGGGAGGAGGGTATACAAGTAGGTATATACAAGTATGAGAGAGAGAGAAAGAGAGAGAGAGAGAGAGAGAGAGAGAGAGAGAGAGACGGCCGAAGTAGAAGAAAAAGAAGGGAAAACTCACCGAAGTACTTGTCGGGCTCGAGTCCGGAGTCCTTGTCGAGGCCGCAGATGACGAAGTAGTCGGCGAATCTGCCAGGATGCTGTTCCGGACCGCGCAGCTTCGGCGCGCTCCCGTTCATCCTCGCTATCCACCTCGACGATTACTGGCCTGGCCAGCGTTTTCCTCTCGCTCCTCCGCAGTCGGATGCCCCGTGGACTACGACTCGAGATCTGACACTTATTGAAAGCAGTCGCGCGCGCTCTCGGGAAAAACACAACAAAGGGGCACACTCAGCGACTTGTGACACGGGCTCTGCCGTGTGCGTACTGCTCACGTGCGCCTCATCGCTCGCACTTTCGCTCCACTCGCAGCTGCTCCTCCACGGCAGAGATGCGCTGTTTGTCCACGGAGTAAGCAGAAGACTGCACAGCTGACGACGACGTCGAGGCCTGACCTGGACCTGCCTGCGAGTTGTGTGCTCGCGGAACGTCGTCTAACGCGCGCGAGCGACTTCGCTCTCTCTCTCTCTCTATCCGCTGCTTGCACTGCTGTCTACAACTTGCGGGAGAGCGCAGCGGGCAGTCACTATACAGCTAGCTCCCTCTCTCTCCTCTCCGCGCCACTCAGCCGCGATCAGTAACTACTAACTATACAGTGCGTTCCTTCTGCTGCCAGCACGAGACAGTGAGCGTTTAATTGATCGCCGCTGCGCGCGTGCGTCGCGCGGTTCTCTGTCGTAACTCCGTCCTTCTTTTTTACGCTCCGCTCTCGGCTCTCATAGGGCGAGATTTCAAAACAGAGAAGGGAGACTGTCTGCTCGACATCAGGGTCGACGACATACGCGACTATATTCGCCTTGTTAACGCACCATCAGCGCGAACTAGTGGCCAAAAATGGAAACCTAGGTAGGTTGTAAATTTCGCGTGAGTAGTTTTTCACATAAGAGTAAAGAGTCAACAAGTTTGAATGGGACGATGCGTATAATACCTGTCGGAGGGCGCAAGTTTTCTTAGGAACATTCGAGTGTGCCATCGTTCTTGGCTGTGTTGTATATGTATTATTTCATTTTTTTCAACAATTGTCGTTGAAAAATTACTTTGAATATCACTCGGGTTAAAAGCCTTAATAATAGTAATAAACGATTGAGTTTCAACATTGAACCTACGATAAAAATATATTATGTACTATATATATAAATAAATAAATAAATATATATTTATATATATATATATATATATAATATATATATATATATATATATTCACAAAACAGTTTTACATCTCGCTGTAACGCTGTTTTTAGCCATGTTGATAAGACAGAAACCTGTAGTGTATTTTCTCACGCCCCTTTACCAACGAATATAGACTCCTATAGAAGAACAGTTCTCATGGCGGCGAAGGGACAGAAAAGTAGTTCGATCATCTCCGCCAGATGGCGCCATCCATCAAGTCTTATCATGTTGTCTCTCTCGCACCCACGGCGCCATTCAAGTTTTGAACTTAGCCAAGCTTGCGGTCGAGCGAGCTATTAACAATTTACTTCAAGCACCGCTATTTTTTGTAAGAATATTTATTTAAAAAATGCGTCGGCACATCGGGAGAAGGCAAGCGAAAGCGAGGTTTAATGCTAAAACCGAAAACGTTAAACCCATCTATCCCACGCGCTACCATTTTTTATGAGAGATTATTAATTTATAAAATATGTCAGCACATCGGAGGAAGGTGAACGAAAGCGAGGAATATATTTAAAACCAAAACCTTTAAACTTAGCTACCTCATGCGTCGCACCTAATAATCCCACGCACCGCGGCGGATAATAATGAGAATACGTCGGCAAATCGGAGGAAGGCAAGGGAAAGCGAGGACTAAATTTAAAACCAAAAACCATAAACCCACCTACCCCACGCGCCACTATTTTTAATGAGAATACGTCGGGACATCGAAGGAACGCGAGCAAAAGCGAGGACTAAATCTAAAAGCAAAACCCTTAAATCCAGCTACCCCACGCGTTGCAATTTTTAATGAGAGAAGCTTAATTTGAAAAATACCTCGGCAAAACCAAGTAAGGCGAGAGAAAGGGAGGACTAAATTTAAAACCAAAAGCCCTAAACCTACCTACCCCAAGCACCGCGATTTTTAATGAGAGAAGCTTAATTAAAAAAATACGGCGATAAATCGGAGGAAGGCAGGTGAAAGCGAGGAATAAATGTAAAACCATCTAAAGCTCCAAACCCACCAACTCTCTGCGGCGCAATTTTTAATGAGAATACGTCGGCACATCGTAGGAAAGCGAGCGACAGCGAGGAGTATATCTAAAACCAAAACCCTTAAACCCACCTACTATTTTTCTCAGTCTTTACCTCGGATAAACAAAATAACATGTTTATTTCTGCATTTTTCCTTTAATTCAATTATATCTGAAATGTTAACTAACGTAAACATTGAGTTTTGGACGAGTTTAACCTCTGATTACTGAGTTCTCACAATTATTGATTTTAATAACAATTACAACAACAAATTTACCGTATCTCGTCACCAGGAAATCTGTGAAAAGTCAAAGCAGGATCTTTTGCCCTCGATTTTTCGCAGCTGCTGTAGGCACAACGTGCACGTGGAGGCGGCATGATAACCACAAACTGCTTCTTTTAAAGCTATATAATAAATTATTTTAGAGCTATCTAACAAACTAGAACGATCTACTTCCCTGTTTATTCCTATTAATTGCAAAAAAACTGTTGATTGTGATCGAGAATGATCAACAAAACACTAAAAGACTGCAATAAGCTCTTCGCGCTGTTTACACAGCAGAATCGAGCGGGAGACTGACAGGAGCTGTGTTTTCGCGGCAATTTACCAATCAGAAAAATGTGGTTGTGACAACCAATACTTTTGTAGGCCCCCCTTACGTGTTTAATAATCATTTTGGTATCATTTTTTTGTCTTTTTATTGTTAAAAAACATATTTCAGATAATGTAATATGTGAATGATGAATCGTCTGCTGTGGCATGCTCTCGCGCGCGCCAAGCTGTAAGATACGCATGCGTGGCGGCGCCAAGCGGTTGGGTAACAGAACTAACGGCTGTTCTTCTATAGTAAGTCTATATTCGTTGCCTTTACTTTAAACCGGGTGCAGACGCGCGGTCAGCTGTCATCGAAAACTCAATTCGTATTATTTTTCCTTTTTTTACCCGGCTTCGTATTATCAAAAATGTTTGATGTTGACGCGACTTGTAGATTGAGGAGTAAATAAAGCGTAGCCCTCACCGGTTCGTGCGCAAAAAAATGTTTTTCGGGCAATTGCAAGTATCCAGCTGAGGTTATATTTTGTATATATCGTATTATACACATAATTTTCTCGAGGTACCTAGCTTATTTATAATGGAAGAAGTTGACAATATTATTGTACATTCCTTACGTCAAATCGGCTGGTAAATTTCACTTTTAATTCCATGTGCGAGCATCCCTTTTCTTCTTATTAAATAATTTGTTTTCTGTTGCAGTGATGTGGATGAAAATATTACCAACTTGGCTAGTTTTAATACAGAACTTGTTGTTAGAGCAACTGTAAAATGTCTGGAAATTATTCGACCTGGTCTGGGCTTGAATCCTGTTTTACCTGTAAATATGGCTGCGAGATTTCGCATGGGTGCAACACTGGCCCAATGTTGTTCGGTAATAATTTCTGTAACTACTTTACATTGAATCAAGTGATAATCTGTAAAATCAATCCAATGCTCTTAACTCTATTTTTACAGGAACTCGGATACAGAGGTGACATTGGTTATCAAACATTTTTGTACAGTGCAGAATCTGATCTGCGGAGAGTTCTAATGTTTTTGATTGAAAAGTTACCAAAAGAGAGTGACAAGAGCATAGCTGAACCAGACACAAAAAGTGCTCAACTTGAAAAACTAATCTCATCTGCCTTACAGTCACAGATTGCTGTGCCTTGGTTACCTTATTACTGCCATAAAAAACGATCAAAGTTTAATATCAGAACCAAAATACCCTTTCAAGTAGTACCACTTGATGTTGTTGTAAAGGAAGATGATGAAGGTAATAAAGCATGATACTTTATCAATATGCTGTAGACAGAAGCAACATTTAATTTTTACAAAACAAGTTTTTGATCTAGCAATAAGTTAAAGCATGGTTATTTTTTAGAGTACCAAAATTATCATCTTCATTATGAACCAACTTTACTTGAACAAGTTCCCAATGTCAAGTACCTTGTGCCATCAGTGATAGTCTTGAATAGTAGAACTGAATCTTCACCGCAGCTAACAGTGGTAGAAAAAGTAAACTGGCTAAATTCTCAGGAATACGATAGAACTTTGGAAGTAGCTGAAAATGGTTCAGGTCTTCTTGGTAGATTAATAACTGGTATGAAACTCAAAGATACAGAGAGTCAAATTGGTGATAGTAACAAAACTACACAGCCAGGTATTGAAAAACAAGAACTTTTTGAGATGAAAGAAGATGTAAGTATCATCAAAGAGCAAGAGATTGATAGAATAAAAACTGATTGTGAGGGTTTGAAAGTTGCTATTGAGGACATTCAAGCAGATATTAAAAAATTAGTTTCTGAAATCAATCGTGCAACTGTGGCAGAACAAAGTGAAATAAAAGCACTTGCATCCTATGAAGAAGAAAGCAAAATTAAAATGAAAGCTTATGAATTACTGGAAAATGGAGAAGATGATACTCAAAAGTTGAAAGAAGCTGTAGAAGCATATGTGAATAAATTAATCAATTTAGCAAATCAATGGGAAAAACACAGGTCACCTCTGATTGGACAATACCGAGATGAGAGGGAAAAACATTCTTCTAAAGCTGTAAGTATTTTTTCAACAGATATGCATATTTATTTATATTTTTATGAATTTTTGATTATTTAATAGTGATCAAACATAAATTAATGTAATTTAAAAATTATAGAGTGCAAGTCAGAAGAAACTAGATGAGCTACGACTACTGAGAGATAAAGAACGAGAACTGTTGGAAGAATGTCGTAGCAAAGATCAGCAGTACTCACAACTTGTAGCAGATGTTCAAAAACTTCCTCGAGAAGTGAATAGGTCTGCATACACTCAAAGAATTCTAGAAATCATCAACAATATAAGGAAGCAAAAGGATGAAATCGATAAAGTTTTAGAGGATACTCGCGAAATAAAAAAAGAAATCAACACACTCACTGGAAGACTAGAAAGATCTTTTACAGTAGTAGATGAATTAATATTCCGCGATGCTCGAACAAAAGAAGTATCTAGAAAAGCTTATAAATTACTTGCGACGTTGCATTCTGATTGTAGTGAACTTGTTAATCTAGTTGAAGAAACTGGTGCCACTATTCGAGAAATCAGAGATTTAGAAGAAGAGGTAAATTGTATTAAACATGTATTTGTTATTTTTTATAAATTTTATTTAATGTAAAATATTTTTTTAGATTGATTCTGAATCAACAAAAAATATTGGAGCTAATTTAGAAAGGATAACTGCCGATCTGAAGCAAATGAGACAGGAGACTGCATCTTTGACTGCACAATTACAAAGCAAAAATTCATGATTACTGGATAAATCATGATGCAAGAAAGCTAAATACTAAGCAAAAACAACAACAGAATTATCAAAGCTATTGTACTGCTTTTAACTGTATGTGTATATTAAAGAATGTTATATAATGTAAGATGTCAGCTAGTTAAATAATACTAACACTTTTACAGTATTTAACGTGTATTGTTTTATGCGCATGGTCTCTTCTTATAAGAATTGACAAATGTAAACATTGTTCTGTACTCTGTGCCTTAGCACACTTAACAGGTTCGATAGTGTAACTTTTTTTACTCAAAAGTTTTGAAAACTTTAATGGAGTCATCTATGCTTATAAGCATGTATGTGTAAATAATGAAAGCGAAAATATAATAATACATCAAGAAAGCTGCATTAATTTAAAATCTAACAAATATCGTCAAATCAGCTGAGTAAAATGAATTATATGAAAAATTATACTTTATATTTAAAAGATATAAAAAAAACTTGTTCACTATATATTTCATGCATTTTAATAATTTATTAATTGAAATAATATATCATACCCTTATTAGTTTTATAGATAAAAATTGCATGAATCTTCTCGAAATTTGGTTCATAGTATCAAAAAGTTCAATCCTTATAATTTATTCGTAATATGGAATATTTTACATTGCCACATTAATAAATACGTTAATTAAAAGTATCAAATTTTTATAACAACTTAAATACAATAGCTTTACATTATTATTAAGATAATAATATACAAATTATTTTCAATCTACATGAATAAATGATTTTTAAAAAAATGTGCAAAAATGTTTCACCAAAATTAAATTATAATTATTGGTTTTGTCTTTTTCTAACGATTTCTGGTGGCACATAATTTTCATCCAGATTTTGTACAACCTCACTTTCTTCGCCAAATATTTTCTTTTCTTTTTCAAGTTTTTGTTCAATTGTCAACTCTATTTTATCTTTGTTTTCAAAGAAGGTAAGAACTTGTTCTTGTTCCGCAAGTTCTTGCTTTATTTGTTCAATCTTAGCTAATCTTGCTTGACGATCTAGTTCAGCTAAATGTTCTTTAAGAACAGTCATTCTTTTTTCTTCCCATTCATTGTAAATCTGAAAAATTAGACAGTTATATATTTTTAACCAGCATTTTGTAACATTATATTTAATCTGGTAATAATAAATATCAATTTTGAAAAAACCAATAGACATAATATATATTAAATGTTAACTCATCATTAATATGAGCTTACCTTAATTTGTTTGTCAATATCTTCTTGAGAATAAGTATCAATTGCTGTTTTGGCTAAATTTTCAATGTCTGTTTCCAAGTTGCCTTGATGCAAGTTTGCAGTTTCTGAGTCAGGTAGAAGCTGCTGTAATTCTTTTGCTTCATCAGAAGCTTCTTCTCCAAATATTTCTGGTACATCTTTTTTAATTAAAGGAAGTACATCTCTGTAAATAACTTCCTTAACTCCTTCTTGTTTCCATTTCTTAAGTAGTGCAATAGCATCTGTCAACTTTCTATACAATAATAGTCCTCTTAACTGACAAGTTCTTCCAAGTGGATCATGCATTGTTTGCCCTATTAAATAAAAAGTTTTTCCTGTAAGATCTGATGGTTTCCATAGATCAAAATGGTCATCAAAATAAGGATTTCTTAGGTAGCGAACACGTATTTTAACTTCTTCCTTTGGTTCAGGATCTTTCAATGTTTCAGGATCTACCTCTTGCCAACTATCTGGATTTTCTAAATACTTATGACATGAATAAATTGCTAAGGCATTACTGATAGGATGCTCATATTCTTCTTGTAACATCATCAAACTTGCAGTTTTAGCTGCTAATCCGAATTTTCCATTTTCAATAAAATGATCCATTAGTATGTTGTAGCAAAAGTAATCACAAAATATGCCATAATTCAATCTGTCATTTAAAACATCTAAAAGTTGTTCAGCTTGTCCAGTCTGTAATTATTATTTGGGAATGTAATAGAATAAAACATTATGAGGAGTAAAATAAATAAAATCAATATGTTTTTGTAAATTATTAAAATTTTATTAACTCTCACCTCTAAGAAAAATCTCACAACTGCATGATGTGTAGAATCAAGAGTGAATGTTGTTTCTCTTGACATTCTTAATTTATATAATAAATCCTCAAGCTCTTGTATTTGGCTATTATTGGTGATACTATTACTAAAAATATCAATATCTACAGCACTCACTCTACTTTGAGTTTGAAATTTGTGATCTAATTCTAAGAAAAAATCAACAGGCTTAATTTTTTGCAATAACGGAGACTGTAACCGCTTGTTCCATGCTTCTTGGCATTGATAAGCTTGTGACAAAAGAGTTCTGCAAAGCTTTGGTGTTTTCCATAAGGAAAGCAAAAGTTTTTCGCTTGATTTTAAGTTCCTAAACATTCTTGATGAATTCATTTGTACTAGTTTCCTGCTTACTTTATATAAATGTCTTGTGGCCGGTTATTTATCTGAAATTGAGGTTATACAAATATATTACATATTTACGTTTTATTTTTTAAAAAGAAACTAACAACCAACATTTTAATAGTTTGAA
Organism: Nasonia oneida; assembly: GCA_037356405.1. Classification (NCBI taxonomy): domain Eukaryota; kingdom Metazoa; phylum Arthropoda; class Insecta; order Hymenoptera; family Pteromalidae; genus Nasonia; species Nasonia oneida. The sequence goes on from JAZHPH010000097.1 coordinate 252,139, forward strand.
GATTAAAGATGTGAAAACAAAGTGACAATAATATTCGAGTTAAAAAATTCAACATACCTATGCGGCAATGAAATGAAATTTGTTTTTAAAAAATAATCTTAGCAGACGAATGATACAAGCTCATAACCAAGAGAGAGACCTAACCAAACTCCGTCATCCGTGGACCGTGTCCTGAAAGGCCAACACTTTCTGATATATATAATCTGATATATGTAATCAGTAAGTAAATTTGGCAACAGCGCAGTTTCAGTGTACAACATTTGACGTCTTGAAACGGTCAGCAACGGTTTTAGACTACTGGATACTACTATACTCATATGTAAACACAGTAATCAGCTGATTACAAAGCTCATAAATAATAAAAGTAAAGAAAATTAATTTACAAAATTCATATTCAAAAATAAAGGAGACATGGTTGTAGAAGGTGTCTAGGTGTTTGGAGGGTCGCGCGATGATGGGGTCCAGGAAGAGCACTTCGTTTTTTTTTATTTAGGTGTAAAAACCGATTGTCATGGAAGGTGTATTGGTATTCGAGGTCACTGATAATAGGCTCGAAAAAATGCGCTCCGTAAGATTCAGGGACTTTCCACACTGATGCGCTGCGCTTGCGTTGTGACTTGTGCCTGTGTTGTGTCTGCGCAGCTTTGTTCCTCTGGTAATGTAAATCTATATACAGGGTGTTTCATTTTAATCCGACCACGACAAAAAACCATGGAAAAACTAATTTTAACGAAAAATGACCTTAACAAAAGTTGAAGGGGGTAAAGGGGGCCATCGAATGACACAAACACCTATGACCTTGAACTCGATTTTCAAGGTCATTTGAGGGTAATTGTGATTTTTTAAAATAGGAATCTTTATTTTTGACCTTGGAATCGGATAGAGCGGAAAAAATTACGTCGCAAAGGATATTTTAAGTTTGCTTTGGTGACCTTGAGAAGGTCAATTCAAGGTCAAATAACAAAAAATCTGCTAAACAGCCGTTTGTCTGGTTTTATTTTACTGATGTCGAAAGATGACCTTGACAAAAGTTGAAGGGAGCAAAAGGGGCCATCTAATGATATCAACACCTTTAACCTTGAACTCGATTTTCAAGGTCATTTGAAGGTCATTGTGTTTTTTTAACAGGAACCCCTATTTTTGACCTCGGAATACGGAGCAGCGGAAAAAATTACGTCGGAAATGACATTTCAAGTTTGCCTTAGTGACCTTGAGAAGGTCAATTCAAGGTCAAATAAGAAGTATCAGCCTAAGATTGTTTTCCTTTCAACTTTTTCGTAGAATTATCATTTTGTTATTGTAATAAACATTAAGAGAATAATTGACTTAAAATGTGATTATGCTTTGCTAACTTCAAAGCCATTTTGTAAGGTCAAAAGTGCAAAAATGCAATTTTGAAAGTCAAATGTTATGTGGAGTCCATATTTATATCCTAACTTTAGCGTTACCCAGGAACAACGACGTGGACGTAATAGGATTGTGTTCCCTTTGGGGTGCTTGATTAGAGTGAGTCTCCTTGCCTCTCACTTTTATTATGTACAGATTTGAATGTAGGTGCCCAAAGACACCACCATTTTTTTGGATTCTATTCAGTTCTTGGGATGTTTAGCGTTACTCAGGAACGACGTGGACACAATTGGCTACTAATTTTCCTCATCGAATTTTGCCTGAATTTATTGTTGAAATAAATAATTTATTTTGTAAAGATGATTTTTCATGTTGAATTTCCCCGCGACTCATTGTTGAAATAGACAATTTTTCTAATAAGAGATCTCTTTTCATATGAATTTATCCTCTACTCATTGTTACTTACACTTAGTATTCAATAGTTTACTAGTTATTGAATAGTTATTGATTAGCCAAACTAATCAAATATCATTTGTTTAACAGTTTCTCTTTTTCATTCATTGACCTTTATTTTTTCTATTAAAATTTATTACTCATCGAAAGCTATCTAATTTGTTCAGTTTGGTAAAAACAAAATTTTTTATTGAACTTGTTATAAATTTTTAACAATGGCTGATTATCCAGCCGCTGAAAGGGTTGATATTTTATTGATTCTTGGTGAATCTAGACATAATTATCGACAAGCTGCAGCCTTGTATCGAATTCGATATCCCGATAGAAGACATCCAAGTCATACAACCATTCGTGAGATTTACCGTAGAGTTCAAAAAGGGCAAGTAGCACGGGTTAGAGAACGTCGTAATTACAACGAAGACGATCTTCGTGTAATGGTCGTTTTAGCAATGGTTCATTTGAATCCCCACGTTAGTACCCGTGAAATTCAAAGGCAAAGTGGTATACCTATGGCTACTGCTTGGAGAATACTGAGAAGTCAACGTTATCATCCATATCATATTACTTTGACTCAGGATCTCACACCTGCTGATATGAGGTTAAGGCTACAGTTTTGCCAATGGGCACGACAAATGATTGCTAATGATCGTCACTTTTTTCAATACGTAATGTTTTCTGATGAAGCAAAATTCAAAAGCAATGGAGAGCTTAACCGACACAACTGTCATTATTGGTCGAATGTTAATCCGCATTGGTACAGGCAGATAGATAACCAAAATCGTTGGAGTCTTGATGTTTGGTGTGGAATTATTAACGGATACCTTGTAGGCCCATACTTTTTCGATGAAAATGTAAATGGCCATAATTTTTTACAGTTCCTGAGAGAACGTCTTCCAGTACTTCTTGAAGAAGTAGATTTATACACAAGAGCAAGACTGTGGATTCAATTAGATGGAGCTCCTGCGCACTATGCTCGAATAGTTAGACAATATCTTAATCAAAATTACCGTGACAGGTGGATTGGACGCACTGGACGTGGAGATTTGGGTGTTCGATGGCCACCGAGATCTCCAGATATGACATCACCCGATTTCTATTTGTGGGGGTATTTGAAAGATGTTGTTTATGAACATGAAACTACAACAAGGGAAGATATGATCCACAGAATTCAAACCGCTTGTGAAAACATCCCAAGAGCTGTATTACTCAGAACAGTAGAACATTTTCAGCAGCGAATTGAATTGTGTATCCAACAAAATGGTGGTGTCTTTGAGCACCTGCGTTGAATTTTGAGCAAAAGTGAGAGGCAAGGGGACTCACTCTAATTAAGCACCCCGAAAAGTGAGAGGCAAGGGGACTCACTCTAATCAAGCACCCCGAAAAGTGAGAGGCAAGGGGACTCACTCTAATCAAGCACCCCGAAAAGTGAGAGGCAAGGGGACTCATTCTAATCAAGCACCCCAAAGGGAACACAATCCTATTACGTCCACGTCGTTGTTCCTGGGTAACGCTAAAGTTAGGATATAAATATGGACTCCACATAACATTTGACTTTCAAAATTGCATTTTTGCACTTTTGACCTTACAAAATGGCTTTGAAGTCAGCAAAGCATAATCACATTTTAAGTCAATTATTCTCTTAATATTTATTGCAATAACAAAATGATAATTCTACGAAAAAATTGAAAGAAAAACATCTTAGGCTGATACTTCTTATTTGACCTTGAATTGACCTTCTCAAGGTCACTAAGGCAAACTTGAAATGTCATTTCCGACGTAATTTTTTCCGCTGCTCCGTATTCCGAGGTCAAAAATAGAGGTTCCTGTTAAAAAAACACAATGACCTTCAAATGACCTTGAAAATCGAGTTCAAGGTTAAAGGTGTTGGTATCATTAGATGGCCCCTTTTGCTCCCTTCAACTTTTGTCAAGGTCATCTTTCGACATCAGTAAAATAAAACCAGACAAACGGCTGTTTAGCAGATTTTTTGTTATTTGACCTTGAATTGACCTTCTCAAGGTCACCAAAGCAAACTTAAAATATCCTTTGCGACGTAATTTTTTCCGCTCTATCCGATTCCAAGGTCAAAAATAGAGGTTCCTATTTAAAAAAATCACAATTACCCTCAAATGACCTTGAAAATCGAGTTCAAGGTCATAGGTGTTTCTGTCATTCGATGGCCCCTTTTACCCCCTTCAACTTTTGTTAAGGTCATTTTTCGTTAAAATTAGTTTTTCCATGGTTTTTTGTCGTGGTCGGATTAAAATGAAACACCCTGTATATCGTATATATAGATATACATTACCAAAGGAACACAGCGCAGCGCAGGCACAATCCTGTTAAAAATAAATACATATTTTTTGTATGTATCTTTAGTACGTACTAAAAACATGTAATTTGCCTGCTAATACGTATTAAAAATATGTACTGATTTGGGACTGACTATTTTAAATATATTAAATATAAAAGTATTTGATGTGGCCATAAATGGAAGTACCATAAGGATAATAACACCATTTATGGCCACATCAAATACTTATATTTATATTTAATATATTTTAAATAGTCAGTCCCAAATCAGTACATATTTTTAATACGTATTACCAGGCAAATTACATGTTTTTAGTACGTACTAAAGATACATACAAAAAATATGTATTTATTTTTAACAGGGAACACAGGCACAACGCAAGCGTAACGCATCACTCATCAGTGTGGAAAGTCCCCCAGTGTCGACGTGTGGAAATCGGTTCTAGAAAGTGTCCAAATATTCTGGGTCGTCGATTGCGGCCGGGATCCAAGAAGTGCTGGACCTCGTGTTCGGCGATTCCGAACACCTAGACACATTCTACAACCATGTCTCCATTATTTTTTAATATGAATTTTGCAAATTAATTTTCTTTACTTTTATTATTTATGAGCTTAGTAATCAGCTGATTACTGTGTTTACATATATGCGGAACACAGCTCCAGTAGTCTGAAACCGTTGCTGACCGTTTCAAGACGTCAAATGTTGTACATTGAAACTGCGCTATTGCCAAATTTACTTACTGTTCCCGTATCGGAACCATGGAGGAAGAGAGAAGGAGACCAAACTCCTATGGCCCGAATCGCCGAAAGTGGCTCCCTTTTTCCGACGAAGATCGCCAGGTCCGCTTGGCAGAACCGCCAGACCTAGCGAGTAACAGAGCTCCTGCCTGTGGCTTATGGTACTATATTATCATAATAATATCATATCGACGGCTGATATAAGAGCAAGATTTTATGTAAATTTTTTATATCAATTTTCATTTCAAAATTTGCACCCTAAAAACAGCTAAAATCTTAAGCTTAAACTACTATATCTACTAAATTAAACTTAAGCCTTTTACTAAACCTTCGAATGGGGGCGATGATCATATGCAACTTTCACTTTTTATCTAGCAGAGATCTCGATGGTCGTGAGGATAAAGGCGTCGTCTGCTAACTTTTTGATTAGAGTTCAAATCCAATGCTCGACTTTTTTTTAATTTTTTTTTATTTATTTTGCTTGTAAATGTTTATTTTAATACTAAATTAATCTTATTTTCGAAAAAGAAATTAAGTTTATAATAATTTGTTAAAATAATATTTTATAGATTTACGTAAACAGAGTAGGTTACAAGCTATTTTACCCGTTATTTTAACAAACTGTTATAAATTTAATTTATTTTTTGAAAATAAGATTAATTTAATATTGAAATGAACATTTACAAGCAAAGCAAATAAAAAAAAAATCGAGCATTGGATTTGAACTCTAGTCAAAAAGTCGGTAGACGACGTCTTTATCCTCACGACCATAGAGATCTCTGCTAAATAAAAAGGGAAAGTTGCATATGATCATCGCCCCCATTCGGGGGTTTAGTAAAGGGTTTAAGTTTAATGAATTACATATAGTAGTTTAAGTTTAAGTTTTTAACTGTTTTATTGTATATAAAAAATTATCATACATTTAATAATAATAGGTTTAATTAAAAATTTATACATTAATCTTGCTCTCATATCAGCCGTCGATATTATTTTGCAATTCACTATAGTACCATAAGCCACCGACAGGAGCTCTGTTACTCGCTAGGTCTGGCGGTTCTGCCAAGCGGACTTGGCGATCTTCGTTGGAAAAAGGGAGCCATTTGGAAAGTAGGTAGTTTGGTCTCCTTCTCTCTTCCTCCATGATCGGAACATACCCGAATATAGACTTGGTATAGGAGAACGGTCACGGGTTAAATTGAAGGGACGAAAACTTGGGGGATAGGTATAGTGCGTTATAGGTTTCTCATCCCGTGCAGTCTTGGGGGACAGCTATAGTGTCCATCCTATGTGGACAGCTATAGTATAGGCTCTACGTGTATTTCAAAATGGGACCCCGGCGCCAATACTGTTCTATACAGTCTATATTCGTTGATATAATTGCAGGTATTATGACCTGAGATAACCCGGTGCGTTCATTTGGCAAAAATGGTAGCGTGATGTGCGCGCAATTCAAATTGACTGTATTTCGTCGATCGTAATGAGTGATAATTCGAATCGTCCTTATTGATTACACGAGACTTTTTTTAAACAAGTGTTAATTGAAATTATAATTTATAACGATGTACGTGAAGATGTAAGTTCTGCTCGAAGATGATGATCGAGTGACCCGGTATTCTTATAGACGATGTCCAGGAGTTCATTGGAGGAAAAAAATGAAAACTATTTATAGAGCAGTCGATTGGTTGTATTGAAAAAGTTTAAAGTCGTTTAAACTTCAATCGAATTCAATCGATTTCAATCCGTGATTTTCAGCAGGATGAAGCGAATTCTTTAAGCTGATAATTTTATGTAAATTATTAAAATTAAAAACATTACAATAAGAATTATTATTTTGATTATTAAAATCGATTAAACTATTTTAATAGTTAATCTTCAATAAGCGCATTGGTATAGATTTATATGGTTGTAAACATGAATAGCCATTCAAATCGATTAAAATTTATTTACGAAACTACAGTTAAAAACGTTACAATAAAAATTACACTTTTGATTATTAAAATCGATTAAAGTATTTTTTATAACACGTGCATAAAAAAGACCATTATCGGCGCCTATAAACTGGGCCGAAAATGGGGTTTTCCGAGCGTCACACAAAAAGTAGAGCGAGAGTCCCTGATCACAATACATGTATCAATTAATCCATTTTCGCCCCCTATATAGGTAGAACGAGCCTACAATAATCGGAGAATCGGAAATCGAGCGGACCGAAAATGGTCGTTTTCGCCTCTAGAGGCGAAAACGACCATTTGAATTTTTGTGATTCTTGTTTTAGACAAGTCCATAATATCCACCAGAAATCCACAAAATCGTCACAAAGAATTTGTAAAGCTTACGACCATTGCAAAAAACGTACGAATATTTATTGTAACGAATGTGAGGAGTATATATGTGCAAGTTGTTTCGACGTTTACCACACTGAAAAAAATGAATAATTTCTTCCACCATTATTTCGAAAACAAATATTCAGAATTGAATCAAACTTGGGTGACGTTTGAAAAAATTGTCAGCCATTTTGAATTCACCGTGCTTATTTTTTCAAATATGATTTCAGATTCGTTATCAGCGACCCCGAAAACCCCGGTAAGTCAAATTTGGCCAAAATCAGTTGACTTTTGAAAAAAATGTCCGCCATGTTGGATCCGCCATTTTGAATTTTCCAAATCTGATTCCAGATTCGTCATCAGCGACCCTAAAAACCCCTGGAAGTCAAATTTGGCCCAAATCGGTTGACTTTTGAAAAAAATGTCCGCCATGTTGGATCCGCCATTTTGAATTTTCCAAATCTGATTCCAGATTCGTCATCAGCGACCTCAAAAACCTAAGTATACAAATTTTGGTATGAATTAGAAAAATAAAAAAAAAAATATGATTTTTGAGGTCATTTCATGATGTCACAAGCGCCATCTTGGAAAATCTTGGAGGAAAATTCGCAAAAATCAAATGTTTCAACAATAATATCATTTGCATTATGAATCTGTATCACGAATTTCGTTGAAACCGTTCAAATTGTAATAAGCATGTTAAAATGTTGAAAAATTTATTTCTGAATTTTCACCAGATTCAAACTGCCATTTTGCATAAGAAAAGTGCTTTTGGTTATCATTACTTTCTTTTTTTGACAATTTTCTAGGCGAAAAACCAATCGACTATAAAATGTCCGCTTGGGAAGAAATGGGTTAAACGATTATTAATAACTCCTACTTAAATTTTTCAATCACGCTTATTCATTCACTTCAATTTATTCGTATTTTTAGGTTAAAAATTTTTTAACTTGTTTATCCCATAATAAAGTTTTATTTTATAATGAATAATGACCATTAATAATTTATAAAAGACAGAATGCATTCTGCTCAATAAACATTTTCTGCTAAAAATAGTTAATAGAAGTTAATAAAAGTCAATTAGATTTTTTATCAACCTTGAGTCTAAATTTTAATACAATTTTTTGCGTTAGAATTTGAAAAAATTTGCCTGTTGAAATTAAAGTGGCACACCTAGTGGCAGAGCTTGTAATTGTCTAAGGTGTACCCATAATGTCCAAAATAGATAGTTCATAACCTTAAAAATCTTATTTTGCATTAAATTCGACTGTTAATTAGAAAAATATTTAATCATAAAAATTTTAAAAGTTTGGGGATGAATTGAGAGTTTGGCTTAGAAGAAGATATGTATGACCTCATTCTCACAACCTTTGAGATTGATACACATAACTTCCAGTATTAGGCACTTACATGTATATTTAATAAATAATTGGTATTTAAAAGAAAATAATGTTAAGTTGGCTTGGGCATTTGGTGCCGTATCAAGTGAGAGGCCCCGTGGGTGCACATCTTTTACAAATACTCATTGCTGCTAATTTTTTTAATAATTGTTTGTATTTAAGACATATATAAGTAAAAAAGTAACAAAATGCTAAGAAGTTACAAAAAAGTTGACAGAAAATAGCAAAAAGGTATGCGCACTAGCAGTAGCTATGACAACATAACCGCACATTTTATACATTTTTACCCTTTAACTGTAGGTTCCCGTTGCTTGCGTGAGTTATTAAAAAGTGTATCCAATGCACATAAAAAAAATACACTCATTAGCGCAAGCAATGCAGAGCCATCACTATGTACAGGCAACTATGTTTGCCTCTATAGGATGCCTTTCAAAGGCATATGTATGGTATTTAATAAAATAAATAAATAAAATAAATATTTGATTTATGGTGAGTTGTCAATTACTTTTGTAGTATTAGTCAATTTTGATTTTATTCCTATAAGAGTACATGTTGAAGTGGCAAATTTTTGGTAGAGATTATTTTGAAAATGAGGTCAACTACAATATATCTTTTTTTTTTCAATTAAATTGGCATACTTTATTGAGATAATCCTGAAATTTCAGAACATTTTGTGTTTTTTTTATCAATGCCCAAACCGCCTTAAAGAGCATTCACAAGCTCAATCACAGGTTTAGAAAAAATATACGTTTCTACCAGCAAGAGACATTCGTATATTAATCATAGCCAAGAGTGTAGTTTTAAAACATGTATGTTCAAAAGCGGCCACCTAACCCTGTATACGCATACATATTTTCTCTCTCGCGTTTAAAATAGAATGTTGAAAATAATGACGTCATTTTATGACAAATACTTAGAAAACTCATTAGCTTTAACCATAGACATAAGAGAGATAATCTGTGTGTGTAGGCTAGCAAAACTTGCACCCACTTAGAGAGAGACAGCATACCTTCTATCCCATATACCAAGCATTGGATAGAAGGTATCCGCTGGGTGCGTCCCGTTGGAAGGGAGGGCTGGCGCTGATGACACTTTTAAGGAGGTTATATACCGCTAAATGGATCTCTTATAAAACAACTCATGTCTTAGTTTCCTATCACATGACAACAAAAAGGTAAATAAATATATATGTATGACATGACATATATTATGTTTCATGCTGCATATATAAATTATTTTTCAATTTTGACTAGGTAAATTTGTGGATAGTTGTGTAAGAAATCATAAAAGCTTTGAATTATTAAAGTCGAATGAAAAATAAAAAAGTGTTCCTTTTTTAAGTGATTTTTTTTAAATGTTTATTATTTACAAATTTTTTCCAAATATTTATTGATTAAAGATAGTTATTCTATACAGCAAATATATTGAGATAGTGAGCATATGTTTAAATGATGATCCTTCTCCACGCTCTCTACGCTAGGAACATAAGTACAGGTCAAACTCGCACGTTAGAGATCTTCAATTCTATAATTCTTGTGATCATTTTAGAAAAGAATCAAGTCAAAATTTCAAATAACTTAAACTAAATCGCAAAAGGCTTAACTTTATCCCTACTGCAAAATCTCACATGAGATTTCCGCGACCTTCAAGATTTAATACGGTTGAGCAGGATTTTCATAGAAAATCGCCAACGCCGGTTTAATATTGAAAAAAGCACACGCATATTAATTAAGTCTAGAGATTACATTGGAGCGTTAGGCTCCAACTGTGAGTGGCTCGGTGAAAACTGACTTCTGACGCTTTGGCTCGGCTACTTATAGGGTCAGAGATAACGGTAAACCGCCCCCCCCCCCCTCTTTTACTCCCGGTCCCTGCTGGTTTGGTTAGGACGCTGCATCAGCCGCTCCTTCGGCTATCTTCAGCCCGTTCCTTTGAGGTTTCGTGTACTTCCTGCATGACGCGCAGCGGCCATGTTTGAAGACCAGCGTCGCTTGTCGCCATTTCTAGCGGGAAAGCATCGCTTGGCTTCGCACTGTGGAAAGCTTAGAAAAGCCTCGGACGATCACTTCTCGGCTGGAGACTCCGGGTCGGCCTGTCTGGAACTTCGACTTCCTCTGGTAGTTGGTGGTCTCCTTTGGGTGGTTGTTCGTCCTCGAGGTCTTCCTCTACGTCGTCTCTGAAGCCTTTGCAGGGCTTCATGTTGTCTGCGGATGTAGTGGTCACGTTCAGACCTTCACACTCCGCGGCTTTCTGGACTGCATACCGGTCGTACGGATCGCATCTAGTGACTCAGTAAGGGCCTAGGAACTTAGTCCAGGGCCCAACTGTGTCCACTTGATCGATATGAGGTCTCCCTCTTGGTACGAGACCTGCTCTTATTGGTCGTTGTTGTACTGCTTCCGGTTTTCCATCTGCATGCGCTCAATGTTCCGCCGAGCCTCTGCTCTGTCGTCATTTCATGCTTCTTTAAAGTGGCGTATAATCTCCTCGTTGATGGCCTCCTGCAGTTGGATGTCGTTCAGCAGGGGTGGTCGCACGCCAAAGAGCAGTTCATAGGGGCTGGTAACAAACGCCTTCTAATAGATCCCGTTGATTGCTCACTGGGCCCTGCCGACGTACTTGTACCATTTCTTCTGCCTCGCTGCTCCTAGCTTCCTCATCACTTCTGCGACGTCGGCGTTGACCCTCTCTACCTGTCCGTTGCCTTGCGGTACTCCAGCGGTGATCACCAGGTGTACGATACTGTCGCTCTCGCGGAAGTCCCGAAATTCGCATGAAGTGAACGCTATTCCTCGGTCTGTGATAAAGCGATGCGGACTTTCGAAATGCTGTTGCCAGACTCGGAGTGTCTTAATCACTTCTGCGCTTCTGGTGGACTTCGCCGGGAAATTCTACGTGAACTAGGTTAAGGCGTCTATCTTCGTAAGTAGGCGTTGGTATCTCTTGCTGGTTTCGGGCATCGTCGGGGACAAGGCCCGTGTCACCGCTAAGAACTCCAGCTCATAGCTGCTGTACTTATTCTCTGCTGGAGACGTCTTCCTGCTGAGGTAGTACACGGGGTCTGGTCTTCCGAGTTCTTCTGTAGCAGGATAGTACCGTAGCCGTCCTTTGATGTATCGGTGTGCCGCTCGGTCTCTCGGTGCTGGCTGCACAGTTGTAACAGCGGTGCTTCGTGAATATAAATTGAGTGTCTTTCCTCAGATGGTCGCTCAGCGGCCTCACGATCTTGGCATAATCGTGAATAAACATGCGGAAATATCCCACCAGCCCGAGAAACCTCATCAGCTGCTTCGTCATTCGTGGTTCCTTATAATTTACCATATCTGTGGTCTTCTCTGGCGTCGGAGAGATTTTGCCGTATCCCACCAGGTGTCCGAGAAACTCCACCTTGGTCTGTAGGAACTGGTATTTTTTCCAGTTGATTCGTATTCCGAATCTTTCCGCGTGCTCTAGAAGTGCGCGCATGTTTTGTGTTAGTCTTATCCCGATATACAGTTTTACTGTAATATAAATAGACTATCATAGTTATTCTATACAGCAAATATCCTAAGATAGTGAGCATATCGGCATAAAAGTAGCACAAAAGGTTTGCGATTTAATTGCGGATTCTGAAAATGCCTTAGGTTCTGCAAAATTTGCAGTGGTTATGCGAAAAATTATGTCGGTTTAAATGATGATCCTTCTCCACGCTCTCTACGCTAGGAACATAAGTACACGTCAGACTCTCACGTTAGAGATCTTCAGTTCTATAATTCTTGTGATCATTTTGGAAAAGAATCAAGTCAATATTTCAAATAACTTAAACTCAATCACAAAAGGCTTAACCTTATCCCTACTGCAAAATCTCACACGAGATCTCACCTGAGCGATGATCTTTCCCCTTGATGATCCCGTCGTCCATGAAGAAGACTACCTTCTTGTTTTTGATCGGCTCCAGGAAGACGTATCGGATAAATCTGTTGAATACCGCTGGCGCCGTACTTACGCTAAACGGTACCATAGTAAATTCGTACTGCTCATCTTGTGTTACAAAGGCCAGATACTTACTGCTTTCTTTCTCCAGCTATTCATGAAAGAATCCGTTCTTCAGGTCTATCGTCGAGAAGACCTTGGCTTCGGCGCGGCTGTCCAGGACGCCCTCGATAATCGGCATTGGTGTGGCCTCCTTGACCATCCTCTGGTTTAGTTTTAGGTAGCTGACGCATAGGCGCATCTCGCCGTTCTTCTTTTTTGTGAATACCAAGGGGCTTGAGTAATCGCCGTGGCCTGGCACGATTACCTCCTGGTCCAGCCACTCGTTGATCTGGGCGTCCACTACTTTCTTCTCACGGGTGGCTGTGGAACGGCGTCTCGTCCTTCATGACGACCTTCATCCGGATCGGTGCCTCCTCCTTTGGCTCCGGTTTATAGTTCGCGATGAGGTTTCGCACTTCGTTTCGGTACTCGACAGGACTTCCTCAAGTGCTGGCGTCATCTCGCTGGATTCCTTTATCACCTGGACGTATTCTTTGCTAGGAAAATGGGGCTTCACGATAGCCCTTTCCTTGCCCATGATAAGCGTGGCGACATCCCGTATCGAATCGCCTATAAACACCTCTTCTGTCGCGGCGGCTTCCGGTGCGATTAGATATTCGAGCACGTAGTTAGCTCCGTCGACGACTGTAGGGATCATTACAAGGCCTTCCGAGCGTGTGACTGTTCCGCCGAAGCCCGTTATTACACCTATATGAGGTCTTAGCTCGTAGTCGTGGCCGGCTTGCTGCTGGATTTTCTTCTACACATCCACTTGTATAACGCACTTGGTCGCTCCTCGTCAGTCGCATCCTCTCGTGGCTTCTCGCTGGGGCCTCCGCCGAGACAGTTTGTATCTGGTTGACGGACGCCGTTGCTGCTTATGTGGGCCGTCTACTGGCACTTAAGGCATCTTGGGCCGTCATCGTTGTGGCCTGTCTGGCCGTAGTTGAAACACTTGTCCGTTTCGTCTCTCCGGGGTTTGCTGGTACCCAGGTTTCCATCTTATCGTTGAGGTCATTGTAGTCTCGGAAGGCAGCCATGTTCTGCTTATGGAGCACCTCTCCGGGGAGGTCGTCCAGGATGTATGAAATGATTAACTCATTGGCCATCCCGCCTTCTTAGTCGAAGCGTCTCATCCAGTACACGTACCGTACCCACGCTTCGTTCTTCTCCAGCTTGCAGTTCTGCAAGGTCTGGAGCAGGGCCTTTTGGTTGTCATTCCGTCGGAGCGCCGTGGTGATCTCTTCCCAAAATTCCTTCCAGGTGGTCACGCCCTGGAGATATTCGCTTCAGTCCTTGGCTGACTCCGTTAGGGCTCTCTTGGCGGCGCCTAACGTCGTGATAGTCGTCCCATCCGCTTAGCGCTGCCTGTTCCTCCACCGACTCCACCCATTTCTGAATGGGCTTCGTCGCCCCAGCACCGGAATATTTGACGAGCATGTCGGCTTCTTCCCGGAAGGGAACTCTCATCCTTTCTCGTACCTTCATTGGCATTGGTGATGGCGTCCCTGTGCGTTGGCTATCTTGGTTGGTCGCTGGCTGTGGCGTCTCGACTGATGAGCGGTCATCTTGGGAGTCCTGCGCTTGCAATGCCGACGCTGCTGCTGCTATGGCGGCCTGCATCTGCTCCTTGAGCATCTGCATCTCTAACTTCGCCACTTCGAGCTCTCGTCTCGCCGCGTCTCTCTCGCCTATCGCTGTTTACAGATCTGCCATGTTTTCTGCCTCTTTGGGTTGTTTTTCGGTTACCTGGTTTGTCGTTATGGTCTCTTTGTCGGATGTGGAAAGTTTATCCTGCGACGTTCCTTGGGTAGTGCCTGCTGCCTTCCGCTATGTCGACCTCGTCACCTGTTGTCGTCACGAACTCCTTTGCAGCTCTCTGCGGTTGCTGTCGTGACGGAGCAAGGAACACCTTTTCCTTGCTCGGCCTACCTGACTGCTTCTCCGTAATGGACTTCTCTGGACAGATCGTCTACCTCTCCTTGTATTCCGCTGGACTCATTGGCTGCCGTTGAACTTACCTCTTCTTGGCATAGTTCCGCCTGGCGTCGTCTCGCCGTCTCGATGTGGCACCTCTGCAGTCCCTCTTGATTGCGGGTACTTTAGTCGCATCTCCGGCTAGCTTCAACGTACTTCTCTAGTCCGACTTGACCTACGCTTCCCTAAAACTTACCTCGTGTAGTTCCACCGTCGTCTCATGGCGCTCCCTCGATCGTCCTCTCTCTCTCTCTCTCTCTCTCTCTCTCTCTCTCTCTCTCTCTCTCTTGCGCGCTTGCACGCTCCATAGTAATCGCTAAGGCCCGGAAACGCAAGCTGCACACCAGCGAATTGGCCTTTTCTTGTCTTCTCTACTTCGTCGATCCTCTCACCTGCATCCAGGATGAGCCCCTAATTGTAAGAATCGGGAACTAGTTGAGCAGGATTTTCATATAGAATCAACAACACCGATTTAATAATAAACAAGCACACGTATATTGATTAAATCTAGGGATTACATTGGAGCGTGAGATTACGGCTGTAGCTTGGTATAAAATGGCTTCTGACACTGAACGGTAAACCGCCCTCCCCCCTTTTACCCTACTGAAAAATCTCACATGAAATCTCACGTGAAAATCACCTCACCAAAATCTCATCTGAATTAGGGGAGCAAAGTTAGTTATAGATCGAAAAACCTAATGAATCGGTTTTAGGTGTTAATTGACATGCCATATTGGTCCTACCATCTAGATGATACATCTGGAAATGGGAGTATTAAAGTTTTTTAGAGCTAATTTTTCCATTTTTAATTTTTTTACAAAATTTTACATGAGATTTTACATTCACTCCACGATGCCGAGTATACAGCTATAGCATGCGCTTAGAGTATATACGCTAGGCATGCGCACGATGCTCGCGTTCGCTTGAGCTTATCTCGTTGTACGAAATCGTCGTCAACCAGTAGACGGCGCGACGAGTACCTTTTTATGTATTACGACTGTATAAATCCACATATTACAACAATAATTACGTGAAAATCGTTCAATATTAACCCAATTACAAAAGTTGGGTTAAAAATAACGTAAATAATGACGTATTTTTAACCCAGTACCCAAATTAAGGGGGACCTAATTTCTGAAACGGCGGCCGCGGTGGCGGCAAAAGATTTTTTATTAATATAGAGAGATTACCTGCAGTTACGTGCATTACCATTTATTCAACTAAATGTTGTTACATTTCGAATGCTGTAAGTCTCACGGCGACATACGAGACGCGGTGGCTCCCACCACCGGTGCACAACACCTAGCCTCGCAATGCACCAGGATTTGTTGTCGTCTTCGCTTGGAAGTGCGTGGGGAAAGGAGGGAAAGAAAGAACGACACAAACACTTTATTTACACAAAACAACCATACGTGTATTTCACCCAGCCCTTCCCTACAACACGGTGGCTCGAAGCCGCCCGTGCTCAATGTAGCCACGCAGGGCTGATGCTCGCACACACACCCTCGAGCCAAGCTCGTGCAGCAAACGACAGGCCGTAGGCCCAGTCGGCTTACGGCTGGCTCTCTCTCTCTCTCTCTCTCTTGCGCGCTTGCACGCTCCATAGTAATCGCTAAGGCCCGGAAACGCAAGCTGCACACCAGCGAATTGGACGCCACCTTGCTGGAGGAAGCTAAAGCTCTGAGCCCTGACCATCAAGGGCTCATAAATATCAACGAGCTGCTTCCCTCTGATGTCCATAAGCTGCGTTCGAGGGCCAGGCTGGAGGCCAAGAGGAGGCAGGGCTGCCGCACGTTCACCCGAGAAGGAAGGCTTTACATGCGCTGCAACGACGACAGGGAGCGGGCCGTCATCAACACCGACGCTGAACTGGATGCTTTTTTAGCCTGGCACCCTCTCACTGCCGACATTGCTCTACACTGAGGCTCAAACACAAACATATCATC
Organism: Nasonia oneida; assembly: GCA_037356405.1. Classification (NCBI taxonomy): domain Eukaryota; kingdom Metazoa; phylum Arthropoda; class Insecta; order Hymenoptera; family Pteromalidae; genus Nasonia; species Nasonia oneida. Next base: position 268,645 of record JAZHPH010000097.1, read on the forward strand.
TCACCACACCCACCATCAAGCTCATCTGCTACGTTTTCACCCGGCTCTGAGACGTCTCTGTCCGACGGTCTACGAGTCTGTCATTTCAATGCGAACTCGCTTACGGGTCACATTGAGATGATCAGGCTCTTTTTATCCACTCGCTCTCCATTCCACGTAATAGCTGTTACTGAGACCTGGTTGAGCGAAAAGGTAACGTCCATCCCTTCACTGGACGACTACGTACTTTACAGACGGGACAGAAACAGAAACGGAGGAGGTGTGGCCCTCTACATACATATATCACTGTCGGCTAGCGTTATCTCTTCATCTGACGGTGAATGGCTTGGCAGGCCGGGTAAGCCTGAATACCTTTTCTGTGAGGTATCGGCAAAGGGAATCTCTCCGATCTTCGTGGGAGTTGTGTATCGTCCTCCTCACGCTCCATTCTTTCAAGGCTCTAACTTTATAGACCAGCTAACTACCCACATGCACAATTACTCAACGAAGGTCATAATGGGAGATTTCAACTCTGATCAGCTTTCATCATCTGAAGATGCCAGTTTCATCAGGGCCTTCATTGATGAAAATTCCCTTTCTTCTATCCCATATGGTGCCACGCACCATAAACAGGGCTCTGATACCTGGCTTGACTTGTGTCTGATCGACGAGCAGGATCGCCTGCTGTCACACTGGAAGACAGACTCACCTTTCATCAACGGACATGACCTTATCACGGCCACTCTCGACGTACAGATTCCACGACACGTACCTAGCACATACTCCTACCGAAACTTTAAAGGAATCTGCGCCGAGAAGGTAAGGGACTTTCTTAGCGCATGTGACTGGTCATCTCTCACCGTGTCATCACTTAATCAACTCGCCCCATCACGGACTGTAACACCTAAAAAACAGCGTCACTCGTGGTTCTCCATGGCTCTTCGTGACCTTGTATCCGAGAGGGATAGACTATACAGGCGTTTCAGGAACTCCAGGCTTGATTCAGATCTCCGCTTATACAGACAAGCTAGGGACTATACTCATAAACAGGTCGAGGAAGCCAGGCTGGATTATTACTATTCACGCCTGTCAACCTTGACTAATATCGCCGAGATCTGGAGAGAGCTGGAGAAACTTGGAATTTCCGCCACTATGGCCCCATTACCACCTCGCTTTAGCACAGATGAGCTCAACAAGCATTTTAGCTCGATCTCCAATGATCCGCTAGCGCCTGCTGTTGAGAACTATCTTCTAACCCTGGAAAGTCTTGACCACCCGGAACATTTCGAGTTCAGCCCTATAACGGAATCGGACGTGTTGAGTGCAGTGTCGCACTTCGACACCCAGGCGAGGGGAAGCGACTGCATCCCCCAGGTTGTTATCTTAAAAGCACTGCCAGTTCTCGCTCCTGTATTATGTCACATCTTCAACCTGTCTCTGAGCGACGCCCGTTTCCCATCTGCCTGGAAATTGTCACTGGTGCGTGCACTCAACAAAGTCAGTTCACCAACAGCCCTGACTGACTACCGCCCGATTTCACTTCTTTGCTTTCTCTCCAAAGCCCTGGAGTGGCTGGTGCACAAGTAGGTCTCGCAATACCTTGAATCAAGGCTCTTACTAGACAATTATCAGACAGGCTTCCGCACTGGCTACAGCACTCAGTCTGGCCTAATTAAGCTAACTGACGATGTCAGGGTCGGGATAAACAAAAAGAAAGTGACACTGCTTCTGCTCTTTGATTTTAGCAAGGCGTTTGACACTGTGTGCCACGTCCGGCTCCTGAGGAAGCTAACAACTTTTGGCTTCTCTAAGCAGGTTATCCGCTGGTTTGCCTCCTATCTCACTGGAAGAGAGCAGGCTGTCGTTGGTGACAGTAGCGAGCGTTCTTCCTTGCAGCGTCTTAACATCGGCGTCCCGCAGGGCTCCGTCTTAGGTCCCCTGCTGTTCGCTCTGTACATCAATGACATCGGTTTCTGCCTAGACTCCGATGTTTCCCATCTCATCTACGCGGATGACCTGCAGATCTACAGTCATTGCCACCTCGAGGAGCTCGATTCTTTATCAGACAAGATGAGTGCTAATGCCGAGAGGATAACGGGCTGGGCTGCGCAAAACAAACTTAAACTTAATGTTACTAAAACCAAGGCAATTGTCCTGGGCTCCCGCTACTACATAAATCTACTTTCCTCTACAGCCAACACTTTCATTAATATCGGGGGTGCCCAGGTCAGCTTTGAGTCCTCCGTGCGTAATCTGGGATTGGTGCTTGACTCTAAACTCTCATGGAAGGAGCATGTTACACAAGTGTGTAAGCGTGCTCATTCGCTAATGTACAGGCTTTACTTTTTTAGAAAGAGTACCAACCTCAGATTGCGTAAACATCTTGTGCAGGCACTGCTGTTTCCGCTAATCGACTACTGTTCTCTTGCATACTGTGACTTGACGCAGGAACTCGACTTAAAACTACAGAGACTCGTGAATACAGGAATCCGGTACATCTATGGTGTAAGGAGAGATGAGCGCATCTCCCCGTACAGGCGGGAGCTGCAGTGGCTAACCACTGCTGGACGCAGGAAGTATTTCACAGTCTGCTTCCTTCGTAAAATGTTTAACACGGTCGTACCATCATACGTACTGGCCTTTTTCGACTTCCGCGTCTCGCCCCGGCCTGTGAGGGGTGAGGTGACACCACTGGAAATACCTGCCTTCGTGACTGAGACGCTGAGGAACTCGTTTCATATCAGCGCCTCATACTTATGGAATAGCCTGACATCTCACATCAGAAACACCTCATCTATTGTCACCTTCAAAAGGCTTGCTAAAGACTACTACTTTAAACTCGAAAACACATAACTCATAGACATTCATGTACACGCACACACTTACTCATTCTCATACTAATCATTTTCACCATCAGTACACTTTTACACTACACTTTCTCTACACACGCCTCAACTTACTTTACTTCTAATTTATATTTAAACTTCTACACACAACTTACTACTATTGTATAATACAATGTACGCAAATAAATCAAATCTAATATAATCTAATCTCTCTCTCTCTCTCTCTCTCTCTCTCTCTCTCTCTCTCTCTCTCTGGTGTGGCAACGTCGACTTTTGCGGGCCCGCGCTTCTCGGCGCCCGATTGGTCAGAAGTCCGCGTGGATAAGCTGACCATACGACAACGCTTGCTGATTGGTTCAGCTTGCGTGACATCGGCGGCAGTCTCCTCGCGCGTGCCAACACGTCGACGGTTAGCTCATCGGTACTCGGAACCGAGTTCCAACGGCTACCGACGACAACAAACCGCGCCTCGTCTCGCGATACCGAGAATATCTCTCGCGCTAGGCGGGCTCTCGGTTCTGCCGCATCGATCGTCATTTTCGATTGATGCGGCTGCGACGCACCGCGTCCCAGTCTAGAGCTCGAGCGTAGAGAGTGATCTAAAGCCGACCCAGAAAATGTCACTGAAAACATGCGTATATTACAATATTTGATAGCAGTGCCTGCTTTTAACTCGCTTTAAAGATACGTTCAACCTTTCTGGAATTGCGTTATCACCATCCGTTTCACAGTGGCAAAATGAACTCTTTATGACACAGATAAGCGGGTCCCAGCGGAACTGTGTTACAAACTATAGAAAGAGTAGTAATTTTATTAAAAAATAATATGTTAATTCGCCCATATTTTATATTACTATTCATCATGTTTTGATTCAAAGTAGTTTTCGGAACCACAATAACGATGGTCTTCAATAGTATATACAATATTTTTAAGATATGTGCAGTTTAAAATTTTACTTGCTCTGATCGATTGAAAAATTTGTTTTATTTTATACCGTTCTTTAGTTTAAAGTTTGGCAACGTTGCTTCATCTTGAATCGATACCTTTTTTTCTTTTAATTTCTTTATACTCTTTTTTACAAAATTTTTGACCTCTTATTTTTGGCTTTCTGCAGCAACAAGAAACTGAGCTATCATTACTTCTAATACTAAGCTTTATTATTTGCTATCGTATATTAATGCTAAGTCATGCCTCCATCTATTTAACCACGCATACATCAAATCTATCTGAATTAATTAATGTTTAATAGATCAAAAATGAGTAACGTATGTATTATATTTATGTTTATCTTATATTTAATCTTTATAAATGCAAAGTGATTTTTATATATTGATTAAAAATGTATAAAATATTCAAACAAGTAACAGTTTTGGGAATATTTGTAAATATTGATAATTCGTTTGAAAATTGTTGTTTCTTTCAGATCATTTAGTTAGTCAAAACATATATCGAAATGAACTCAACCAACAGTTCATTCCCGAGCCTTTGCTTAAAGAAGACTGCATCAACGTAAATGATTCAATTGTTGATTCATATTTTGACGAAGTTGAAGAATCACTCATCCTTCCAACAGCGTACAATGATTTGGATTCTGAGGCAGTTTCAAAATGTTTCAAAATGAGTCCTGAAGTCATACAATCATTTGACGAAGATAAAATAGATAGCTTTTATTCAGAAGATTCTGATATACAACTAGAAGTACCTATAATCCTTCTGCATAGCAGAAAGCAGCAAGGCCTTGATAATTATGAGAAGTCCCAATCGATGAAAAATCAAGAGAGCACGATACTATCTGATCAGGAGCAAACTGATAGCTTTTCCAGTCCACTACCAGATTCTAACGGAAACCCCAACATTAATTCACCAGAGATTCTAAGGAATAATTCTGAACTATCTGAAGAAATGGAACTTTCTTTTACCTTTACCCAGCAAAACAGCTCTGTAGAAAATATATCTAATCGTAGCCTCCCGATCGAATCTCCAGTTAATAAAAAAAGGCCAACGAAGACTATTTCATGTTCGTATTCTGATTTTGATGTTAATGTTCCTTCTACATCACGAGGACAAGTAGGGAAACAATCAGAGGGTCATTTAAACGATTTAGAATTAGATTTAGGTGTAGACATTATTAGCAGGTCTGATAATAAAGAACGTGCCAAAAGATGTGAGCACGAAAAACCAAATAGCGAATCCAAAGACGATGACGATTTAGATGATAAATATCAACCGTCGATCGAAACTAGTTCTGAAGAAGATCTTTTTACGAGCGAAGATGATTCAGATTCTAGTCCGGATCGTAGGGCTACAAAGAGAAAAAAGAAATAAACTAAATGCCCTAAAACGCAAACCAACGAAAGAACAACAGTAAGGCAGAATAAGTCGTATGAGGAGGTTGGAGAGAAAAAGGAGTTAGAAGTAGAGTTTTTGAAAAAGCTGTATGTTCCTGACTCTTCAGAGGGCGGAAAACAATACAAAAAAGAAGGTTGATGTCCTTACTGTTTGAAAGTTGTAAACCGTCTTGATAGACATCTCCCCGTACACAAAGGTTACAAAACAGTCGATAAATTATTGAATCTCCCACCCAGATCTAAAGAGAGACTCGATTTATTCAAAACGTTGAGATTGCACGGTAATGCAAAATTTAATACCAATCATGTTTTGAATCCGACAGGAAAACTCCTAGTTTCCAGACGCCTAGCTAGAAATAGAAAAATTCCAAAAGATAAAAATAGAAGTACTGAAAATAATAGTATAAATTTTGTTGAAGAAAACAAATCAGATGAAGAAAATGCAGAAAACTATGAAAAAGTGAATGGAAGCACAGGAGAATATGATTTAGAAAATGAACTAGAAAAAGAAATGTTAACATATAATAAACAAGTTGATGAAACTACTGAAGAAAAAAAGCAGACTTACCTTAAACGAGTGCAATGCGAGTTTTGCAAAGCGTATGTGTCACGACGCAATATCTCAGTGCACAATCACATTCACCATCCCGAAAAATATTCTGAATCTTCGAATTGTCACAGTATTCTTAAGAGTCTTAGAAAGCAAACGGACTACTGTCATCCTGAAGCATCAGAAAGGCTCATAGATATCATGTCCGGCATGAATGAGACTGAAAGTTTCCTCAATTTTAAGTATGATGACGCCATTATTTCTTACTTGAATCTTATATGTGAGCGATATGATTTAGCTGACCAAGATGATTTGATTGCGACACATGCTCGAACCCTTGGGCATTTCGTCACTGCAATGAAAAAACTTAACCCTACATTAGAAAATCTGACAGATTGCATTGATTCTTCTCAATGGAAAAATACTGTCACCGCAATAAGAAATATTGCTGGATTCGATAAGCATACCAGAAAATTCAGGGCACCATCAACCGCTCAACTACTAGGATTACTTTTAAAGAATATTACAAAAGTATTAAAATCTCATTTTAATCAAAAGAAAGACAAAGATGGTTACGATCGAGTTAGATCTTTCATTGATGAATTTGAATCTCATTGGCTACCTATGATCGGGAGTAAAATTGTCTCCAGTCAGAATGAAAAGAGAAAAAGAAATGAAGGAAAGACGATCGAAGAAGTTACAGCAACTGATAAGGACGTAATGATGGAGTTTTTATCTAAGAGACGTGATTTATTATACGAAAAGGCACAAAAGAAACTAGAGAAACAAGTTTATGACGAACTTGTATCGGTTCAAATGATCATTTCTCAATGTTTCAATGGGCGAAGACCTGGAGAACATGGCCGGACTATGTTAAGCGATTACTATAATAGAACAATTACAAACCAGAAGAGTTCTAATTTTCAAACTTTGAATAATGAAAAGAAAAAGCAAGCTGTTAAATTCTCGGTAATGCATTTTTCCGGTAAAAAAAGTGAAGGCCTTGATGGTCGAGTTTATCTCGATGCGAAAGATGAAAAAATCATTGATTTTTTAATAGAAAATCGACCAAGAGTCAATATAAGTCCTGAAAATACTCATTTGTATGTTTCTTCTGATATGAAAAAAGATGAGCACCAAGATAGTCACCTAGTTATGAAAAAATTAGTAGATTTGTGTGACAAAAAATACAAAAAGTTCGAAAATCGATGCAATGTCACTGCCACGGGCTTCAGAAAGTTTATTGCAACTGAATATAAAAGAAAAACAAATGGGCAACAGTCGAAATTGCTTATTCGATATTTGCCACATACTGAAACTGCGCATAACAAATACTATAGAGGAGTACTTCCAGAGGAAACTGTTGAAGTTACCCAGATCTTAGAGGATATTATCTTAAAGAAAACAGAATCACATGATTCTCCTGATTCACATTCTGATAACTCTAATGAAACTGGTCCCAAAGGAAAACATCCAAAAAAAGGTATGTCTTTAATAAATAAAAATTAAATTTTATGTTTTTGTTTATAATTATATTGTGTGACGCTGTGCGTCACACAATATAATCCCAGCACTTCGTGCACAACTCCTTGCTTCTCAATGCGCTCAAATTTATTTATTTTATTTATGCGGATTCGCCGCAGTCGTCAGTCGTTTGGGAGAACGTGGGGAGAAAAGGAGAAAATAATAATTCTTTATTTATATTAGCAACAACAACAATATATTTCACCCAGCTCTTCCCTACAACCCGGTGGCTAGTGCGTCTCCCGCGCAATATAGCCACGCAGGGCCTCGACTACCTTTACTCTTCTCTCGCTCGCGCCAGTCCCAGTGCTTGCGCACTTAAATCGCACGAGCTCAAGTCTGGCTCGAGCCGCGACCAGGTGACACAGCGCGAAGCCTAGTCTAGCTGCTCTCGCGATCCCCTCTCTCTCGCTCGCCGACTCTGGCTGTAGCGCGCCGCTGCCGATATCCTTACGGACAGGCACATGAACGCGCGCTCCCTTCTCTCTCGCGCGTACGCACGTACACACTCTCGCACGCCTGGCTGTAGCTGGCGGCCCCAATGCCGATGCTCAGCACCAGGTCGACAAAGCTTTAGCCGCAGCGGCTTCTCCCTTCTCTCTTGCTTCTCTTACGGTACTGGCGGAGGCCGCGCATTTGCGACAAACCCAGCCGGCTCTGCGAGACTCTGCGCCTCCGCGTTTACGCCGGTGCAGTCGATTCCTCAGCTCGTCGCCGAGCTGGGTCTCGGTGCACCACGTCGCACTCGCTCGCGTTTCCCGCGCACTCTCTCTCTCTCTCTCTCTCTCTCTCACATACACTCTCTCGTGAGCGCTGGCAATGTGCCTTGCACTACGCCGACACCTTCTCGCAGCGTGTACCCGCACTACACGCGCACACCCGGTTTTCTCTCTCACTCCTTCTCTCACATACACACACGTAATCTCTAGGGGTTCGTTGTCCGCGCCAGAGAAATCTCGCGGAAAATAATAGAGAAAACACTATACCTGGTGAGGGGGGGGGGGGGACGAACCCCGGAATCCCCTTATCTCCCACGAGGTTCTAGGAACCTCGCTGGCTATGAGGCTGGCTGGTTCCCGGGCGCTCTCTCTCTTTCTCTCTCGTTCTCCTCCTCTGGGACGTGGGGCTGGCTGCGATGGCGGTCCTCCCACCTGGATTGCTGGCCTCGTCGTCCTCTAACTAGTTAGTCTTCTTAAATTAGTCACTAGGCATCATACAAATTAATCTACGTAAAGTTTTTGATTTGTCTTATGAAAATGCATAACCAAATAATTGCAACTTTTATCATTAAAAGTAAATGATATATTAGATTATTTCGTTAAAGCTGCAATTTGGTAAGGCAGTTCGTCGTTACAAGACTCAATGGCCAAGACTGTTATTTATTAATTAAGAAAATAAATATAAGATCAGGATAAACTTATATATCATTCAAATAAGTCATAGAAAACATGTGATACTATGCTATATTACAAACGTAAAATCTTTGAGATTTAAAAATAGTTATAATCATTTAAAGATCAAATCGTAAGCTTTAATTTTGCAATAAGTGACGTATTGTGATGACTAGAATTCTAAACAAAGACTTAGATATAATTTTTAACGTATTTTATACGTTTAAATATGTATTTTCCCACACTTAAAAAATTATACTGGTACTATTAGATTTAAGTAGGTTTTTCTATGTATTCCATACGTTTTCCAATACATATTTCTACAGTTAAAAATTATAATTCATTAGATAACATTTTTGGTATCTTTAAACCGAAAATACATTTATCATCTTGAGGACAATTCAGCGGTACCTAGTATGCCAAGAATAAAAACAAAATATGAAACCTCTTCGATACGTGCAAGGACAAAGATAATAGATATTCAGATAGGTCATAGAAAATATGTAATACTATACAATGCAAAATCTTTAAAATTCAAAGATAAGTCTTTTAAGATTAAATCATAGAATTAGAATTTTATGATAACTTACGCATTGTAAAAACTAAGTATTCTAATCCTAGACTCAAGTATAATTTGAAATGTATTTTATACGTTTTGATATGTGGTTTTCCACAATTGAAAAATTATCCTACTACTATTAGACTTAAGTACAATTTTCTACGTATTCCATAAGTATTCGAATGTATTTTTCTACAGTTGAACAAATGTAATTTCCTTAATAAAATGTTTTTTTGCACGTATTATTTAAGCACTTATTTTATCTATAAATTGAAAATATATTCAACATCTTCAGGAAAATCCAGCAGTATCCAGTACCTCAAGAATAAAAACTAAATATGATAATCTTGTACCAAGAAATTTTTGCTGATACATTCACCTACATCTATGAGAAATGTACAACTTATAACGCATAATGATATACATAGATTTNTTTTTTATTCCAACAATCAACTAAATCTATTTAACGCTATCTACTTCTTACCCTTATACGAAACCATGGATTAACATGTTATTATCTACATGCTCTAATTTAATTTTGGTGCTAGTCTATTAAATAAATGCAATTAGGGACGTAATCAATCGATACGCATTTTTTACCCTGACCATGGAGGCAATGATTTTTCCACGTTATTTTGGAGCTAAAGATCAACGATAGATTGGCCGGCTATATTGCACTTTGATCGATTCGCAATGAATAATTTTTCACATTAATCAAAAGCCATTCTTCAAGGTATAATAAGCAAGTTTTTTCTATTATTGCTCAATAGATCATAATAATCTTGTACCAAGAAATTTTTGCTAATACATTCACCTACATCTATGAGAAATGTACAACTTATAACGCATAATGATATACATAGATTTAGGTTTAATTAGCAGCTTTTGTTATCTTGTTTTTATTCCAACAATCAACTAAATCTATGTAACGCAATCTACTTCTTACCCTTATACGAAACCATGGATTAACATGTTATTATCTACATGCTCTAATTTAATTTTGGTGCTAGGTGCGGTCTGACCATGTTATCCATAGCCAGCTGATTGACTGCCATCTTACATGCCCAGACTAGTTTGGAGGCAGTCTTTTGAGCTATAAGAGCTTTAAGAGCTGCCTGACTGTCTGAACAGATGGTAATGGTTTTCCCTCTCTTTCCGAGTTCCATGATCCTTTGCGAGCAGGTTAGTATAGCGAATATTTCGGACTGGAAGACCGTGGCATTCAGTCCCAGGGAGAAGAAGGTGCCTCTTTCATCCCTCCGACAATAATACCCCGAGCCAGCTCCCGCCACGGTCCGTGAGCCGTCCGTATACCAGACTTCTCCCGTCCCCGGCAGGCTGTCCCTTCCAGTCTCCCATTCCTCTTTAGCGGGTATTACAATCCTGTATCTTCTTCCAAAGAAGTAGCGTGGGATCATCATATCCGTTTGCATGGTGAATTCAGGTGTGAGACCCAATCCGTCTGGTAATCGGGTGTGTCTCGTTCCTGTTCTCCACTGTCCAAATCCGTTGAGTCGATGGGCAGCCTTGACCGCCTCCCCAACGATGGTGAGGTGAAGTGGTTCCACCTTCATCAGAGTCCCAAGTGCTCTGGTGGGCGTGGTTCTATATGCTCCTGTCACCCCTCTTAGCACCTGTCCTCTGAGTTTCTCCAGTTCTGCCATGGCTCCCACCTGTTCCACCCTTGGCCACCAGACCAGAGCGGCATATGCAAGTCGCGGTACCAAGGCGGCCCTGTAAAGCCATGATTATCCGGGGACTGAGTCCCCAGGAGCTGCCAAAGGCCCTACGGCATGTCCAAAGAGCAGCCAGGAATTTATCGCATTGAGCTTTTAAATGCGCCTTCCAGGTAAGCTTCTTATCGAGGACTACGCCTAGATACTTGGCAAAATCTTTTGCCTGCAGAGCGACCCCAGATAGTCTGGGCATCCTGCAGGTATCCAGCTTGTATTTGCGTGTGAAAATCACCAGCTCAACCTTCTCCGGGTTAACGGAAAGCCCAGTTAAGCGGCACCATTTCTCCACCTTTCTTACAGCGAGGTGCATGGCGTTCATGGCTCCACCAGCCTCTCTGCCCCTGATGAGTATCAGAAAGTCATCTGCATAGGCATGAGCATAGCAACCCCCCGAATTAAGCGCTTCTAGCAGTCCGTTGGCCACTAGGCACCAAATCGTAGGGGACACCACCCCGCCCTGCGCACATCCGTTACTGACGGTCCCCGAAACCGTTGCGGTTCCTAACTTTGAAACCACAGTTCTGCAGCCGAGCATACTCTGAAGCCAGCTAATAAGCGGCCTCGGTATCCCCCGCAGCTCCGATTTCTTTACGACTGACTCGATAGACGTGCGATTGAACGCTCCCTCTATATCGAGAAATACTCCAACCATCAGTTCCCCCCTTTCCAGCTGCTCCTCAATGCGACTAACCGCTGAGTGTAGGGCGGTCTCTGTAGAGAGGCCTGCCCTGTATGCATGCTGGTTAGGGTGTAGGGGCCTAATATTGAGGATCTCGCTTTGGATAAACCTATCTACCAACCTTTCAAGTGACTTGAACATAAAGGAGTTCAGACTAAAGGGTCTGAAGTCCTCAACGGTTGTGTGACTCGGCTTCCTTGGTTTGGGAATGAACACGACCTTGGCTGTTTTCCAGATAGCTGGTACGTGAGCCAAGGCGATGCTAGCTCTGAAGAGTTTAGTCAGGGGTCCTATCAACTCCTCCAGCCTCTCCTGTAAAAAGGCCGGTTAGATTCCATCAATACCCGGTGTCTTGAAGGGGTCGAAGTTACTGATGGCCCAACTGCTTTTCTCTGGGGTGACAACCATAGCTGCCAGTCGCCATGTTGTCCTTCGCGGCCTTTCCCCTCCATAACTCTCACCAACCACGTCCTGGGCAGGTTGAAAGTCCGGAAAGTTGGCCTGCAGAAGTAATTGTAAGCACTCCTCCTCGGAGGTTGCGTAATCTCCTGTAGGTAGCTTGATTGCTTCAAGCCATACCTCAGGATTCTTTGCAAGAATTCGTAGAAGTCTAGCTGCATCCGGATATCTCTCGATTCCTTCGCTGTAGTCCCTCCACCCTTTGACTCTTGCCGCATTAACGCTACTTTTATAGCGCCTCTGTGCGTCCCTATGCCTAAGCCAGTCGCCGGGACTTCGAGTGTTTTTGGCCCTGTTATAGGTCTGTCTCGTTTCCCGCCGTAGTTTCTCTAGTTCCTGGTTCCACCACAGGGTCCTCTTGGTGCCTCTTGGGATGGTCCAGGGACAGCTTCTTTGGAAGGAGATCTCGACTATCCTGACCAGCTCTGCTGCCCAAAAGTCAAGATCGCTCGTACGAAATTTAGGTTTGAAGGTGTGGAGCTCGTTTCTAAGGTTTTCCCTGAAGAACGCCCAGTTTGTTTTCCTGGGATCTCTAAAAGCCCTTGTCTGCGAGCTCCTCTTTTTCCATTCACAAAGAATATATCTGTGGTCAGACAGCGAGGGTTCATCCGAGACCCCCCAGCCGCCTATCCACCCTTCTATTCCCGTTGTACACAGGGTCATGTCGATAACCTCACTTCTAACCGCATTGTAGATGGTTGGTTCCCTGCCCCTGTTTAGTATACACAGACTGGTTGTGGCCAGATACTGCAGCAGCGCATCTCCCCTGCTGTTGTTGTCCGAGCTGCCCCAGACTGTGTGATGCGAATTCGCGTCGCACCCCAGAATCAATGGAATGTTCCGCGTTCTGCAATCGTTGATGAGTTCTTGTACCTCCCCGGGCGGAGGCTCCTTCTGGGAGTCGTATGGAAAGTATCCTGAGGCCACCACCACGTCCCTCTCGGCTCCCCCGTCGATAGGAAGCCTCACCTTAATTGCTGTAAGATCGCCACTGCACCGGGCCGGTAGCAGCAATGCGTCAAGGCCTTTGACAAGAATGCATGCCCTGGGGGTACTGCACGCAGGGTCACGGAAGATCCGTCCGGCCCCTCCCAATCCCCTGACTCTACACGCGACCACCCACGATTCTTGTATTAGGCATATACCTGTGTGCATCCTAGCCATGCGCCTGGCCAGGGTAGCCGAGGTGCGCCTTTGCTATGGTGCAAGTTAATTTGTGTGAAAGCTGTCCCGTCCCCAGCCATGGTGATTAGGACGGACCAGCTCCACTTTGCTCCCGCTGCCCCCGGTTGCCCTCGTCTACCCTTACCGTGACCCTACCGTGTCCCCAGTGCAGCTGATAATTTCGCTGCCAAAGCAGCCTTACCGAGGCTTCGGGTATGCTAAGAACCAGGAAGGTTCCACAGTCGGGTCCCTCCCTGTTTTCCGTGCTTAGCACCCTTCACCTGTTAATGCGCAGGCCCGGATGCATGTGGTCCAGCCGTTCCAGGACGCCCGCCGGCTCCAGTCTCTTGCCAGCAATCCGGAGGGTGGCCCTTCTCGGCTTTCTCAGCGCCGACATCTCTACCAGCGCTAATTTTGCACCCTCCCAAGGTCTTAGCCGAGGGGTTATTTCCTCCAGCCAGTCTCTCGAGAAGGTGTTACTAGCCACCACAATTATGGCCCCCAGCTTGACAAAGGAGTCGTCGAACTCGGGCCACGGTCGGGCTTCGATCTTATCGACCTCGGCCTGGACCGCCTCACTGACGAGTGCCAGCTGCTGGGCAGTCAGCTCCTCGTCAGGATAGCCCTCGCAGACGACCGCCCTCGTAAAGGGGTCCACCATCCTGGCGGCCAAGACGTCCGTTTCTATATTCGGACGTTTACTGGCCGGGTTCGCTGGCGGGGTCGAGTCAGCATCTTTGCAGCGCTTGACTCCACCTGGGGTTCGTTCTCCGCCAGCGGAGACCACCGCCGTGTGTCGAGGGTGCGAAAGGGAGGGTCCCTGAAGGTTCCCAGCCCTTGCCGCCTCCTCCAACTTCTTTCGGGCTTCTCTCTTCCTTTGGGCCCCCGATCTCTTTGGCCTGAGCCTCAGAGTCCGGAGCCCCTCAGAAACAGCATCAGTCGGAGGGTTCTGCGTGGAGGCCCCCCCCCCCCCGACGAGATCACCGGCAGTGCACTGTGGTGCGCCTGCCAGTGGCAACAATTTTTGTTGCAGGTCCTCCCTCATGCTGACCTGCCCTACCACAAAAATCCCCGAGTTTTCCGAAGAAATCTCGGGGTTTCCACCCGCTGCTACCTCTGGAGGGGCCACCGAAGCATCCCCGGGTGAGGCTCCAGCGGGGCAACTATATTTGAGCCCTTGGTTCGGCAGATTGAGGGCATTACTGTCCAGAAACTGACACCCCTCCGACTCCGCGCAGGGGTCTCCCACCTCAGACCGATTGGGCGTTGCCGCCCGGTGGTCTTCAGCTTCCTCCCCCTCTCCACCCTTCCTCGAAAGATTTTTTACGTAACGGTCCATTTTAGTCCCACGAGCAGCTAGGGAAATAAAGGTCCGCCACTGCAGAGCCCCGCATGCAGTGGTAAGGCTAAATACCCGGGGAGGTCGCCAGGTATCCCCGGGGCACCTTTGGGACCACACAGTACCCTGTGAGGCCTACTAGTCCCTTCGGCACGGTTCTGTCACACCTTGGGCGTGGGGAGTGAACATACCCACCGCGGGTCACCACTCCACGGTGGAGAGCTGCTCCTTGGTTGCGCTGGCGGACCACCGCCCCCGAGGAGGGATTCCGGGGTTCCGGCAATACCCGCGTTGGCTGGGCTCCTTCACCCACAGTTGCTTAGACTCCCGTTTAAAAGGGGCAAGCACTGCACTTATTGCTAAGACGGACCCACTTCCCCCGGGGCCGCGACCCGCCCCGCATAAGCCCCCTCACCCACGGCAAGGTCACTCAGCTCCCAGAGGGGGAAAAAGCCGACATACTGCTTCCGCATCAGTCAGCACAGCAGTCTCGCAGCAGTCAGCACAGCAGCAGTCCTACAGCAGAAGAAATTCCACCGAGCCTTTATACCGGAGTTACTTTTGTTTTGGAATTTCAAGGACATCTGCAGTCCACACACACACACGCACACACACATAACATTAGCACAACACTGTTATATACATAGCTACGCTACGGCCTACGACCAGCCAGCAGGATCATAGTATGGTAAACATCTATAGGTATAGCTTTATATGTGTAGTATAGTCGAAGTCCGTTATAGACTATAGTACACTCGTTTACGCTCAAGATTTCGGAGCAGTTTTATCTGTGTATCTTTGTGCTCCAGAAAACTTACTCAAGACATCTTACAAGGAAGGTACCCGAACCCGACCTCACCGATTTCAATGATTTTACGATATGTTGTAGTACATGTGAAAATAAGAGACACGTATTTTTTCTTATCGGCTCATAAGCGTATTTAGGGGGTGAAAACGACCCCTAAAGTTAACCCCCAAAAAGCATTTTTTCTGAATATCTCGCCTTAAAATAAATATTTTTTAACGAAACAAATTCGAGGTTATTTCTTACAACAAGAGCAAGTAATTCATGGTGATTTGAAGAGTAAGGGTGGCATCCCCTATTTTTTAGGGGTCGAAAACATATATTTTTTGGCATAATTTAATAATAAAAAAGTTTCAAAAGCCTAAAAAAATTGGAAACAATTTGAAAACATCCATAATAATAAAATTAAGTTGACGTCTTTCGGCTTTTTAAATAATATTACCCCTAAGGGGGGTAAACCACCCCTTACACAAAATAATTATAAGTATGTACTTTAATTCATAAAATTTCGTAGGAAGTTCGTATATAAGGGTTTTCGAGGTCGCTCTTTACGAATCTGTTATCAGATTTTGAAAATTTAAAATGGCGGATCCAATATGGCGGACGAAATTAACAAAAAAATTGTTATATAATAAAACAAGTTTTTAGCAACTAAAAAAATTCGAAAAAATGTGTTAACATTTATAATAAAACAATAAAGTCTTCCGATTCTTTAATAAATATTACGCCTGAGGGGGTAAACCACCCCTAACACAAAATAATTATAAGTATATACTGAAGTACATACACGGAGTGTTAAAAATGGCTTTTTCGCCCTCTGTAAGAGAAAATGTCGTACAAAACACGTATGATAAAATGATCTAGACTCATATAAATTGACACTCGTCCCACACTTGTTAATAACTATTTATTGCATAAGTTATTTGAAATAAATATTAATGATAAATATAATAATAATAATAATAATAATAATAATCTCTGTGATAAAAGCATTTAGTTGAATTTTTCCAATGCATATTTGGAATGCATATCGTTTTACAGATCTTATAATTACAGCCATTTCTTATTATAAGTATACAACATTTATTCTAATTTTCCATGGTTATGTATGTTTTATGGTATAAAATCTTTACAATAATGATAATCTTCGAACTAGTGTTTAAAACATAATGATTTTTTACACCAAGCACAACGTATAATAGCAACATTGGTGCATCCTTCTATATCACAGTGTGAATTGCAAGAATCTCCAAACTATAATTAACAGGAGTGTCAAATTCTTCTGGTTTTTCATCGATATAACCACTTCTAAACCAGGAATATTTAAAAAGATTAATATACCTTGGTGAAGAAAGTTGATTATGCACTAGAGATTGTAATTTAATAATGTTATTCCTTTGATGTAATTTTAAATCATAATCCATTAAAATTACATTATCCGAAAATTGTCGAACAAAATTCTTCCAGATACGGAATCCATATACATCAAGTGGTTGGATATTCTTTGTTGTTCCTGTCGGTATTTTTTTTACATTAACAATTTTATTGTCTGGCATCGTTTCTTCTATAACTTTATCACAGTGGCCACTCCAGGAGTCAAGTAATAGTATAGTGTTGGTACCTACATTCGGGAAAAATATTTTTTCCATCCAAATTTTAAAGAGGTCTGAAACAAAAACATTAATATTTGCTACCTTTTCTGCAGTATTAAATGAAATTTAATAAAAAGATATTTACTCGATGTTAGCTTCCCAGATTTTGATGCTTCTACATAAACATTTTCGGCCTTCAATAAATTGCTTTCAACAATAGGTCCAAAATGACCACTGGATTCTTTTAAAACTAGAAAAAGTGGTGACATCAGTTTCCCTTCAGCTGATATAAGTGGTTGAATCGTATACCTATGTGTTGTTGACGAAACTGACTGCACTAGGCATTGCACTTGTTTTTCTCCATCGATTGCGAGGGTTCTTCCAGAATGCATTTCTAGTTGAAATCCACTCTGGTCGGAATTATATACATTTTGAATTCCAACTTCTAATGCACATAACCGAACATCGGCTACAAACGCATCTGCTTTTTTTTCAAGTTCCGAATTGCTTTCTATTGTTTTCTTCGTAAGGAACTTATTTATTTTTCGAGAAACTATTCTCTATAAGCAGTTTAAAATTTTGATAACCAATTTCTACAAGCTTTGAATCTAAAATCTTCAGAACCTATTGGTTTTTGAGCTTGTAATGCCCATCGACGTATATCGCGATCATGAATAATAAAACCAGCAGTGAGTGCAGCTTTAAAATTATCTAATGTATATTGACAAATTTGAGCGATTTTTTTCTCTGTAAGTGCCACCTTTATTGATTGTGCGTACCTAACGCTTCAGCTGACTAACGGATCTAACTTTCTTAAATCTTTTCTGTACAGTTTCAAGTTTCATGTGTGACTTTGTTTTATGACTTTTCCAAAATTCTACAGCCCTTTTCTTATATTCAAAATTGACTTCATTATTTTCTTCTGTACATTCATTTGTTGGTGCTTCCGAAAAATCAGGAATATGATGTAGTACTTGATCCTCAACTATTTTTGCATCTTGATCTTTGAAATCTTCTAGAAAATCCAATGATTCTTCAACTGTCATTTCAATGTCATTGAATTCATCTGCTGCATCTATTAAAATATATTTAATTTGCTCCGACAATTGAATTTCTCTATAATTTGTCTCACTTTGTGGTATTTGTAATGTTCCAAAGTAAGCTGATAATAAACTTATAATATTTAGAGGGTTAATTCTCATCTTCAGATCTAATGTAAATAAAAAGAAAACAATTTATTTGTTATATGATTGTAATTATCGAACAATTTAAATAAAGCATTTCTTAATTTACCAAGATTAATTCAAATATTTAAAAAAACCAAGGCGATTAAACTGTAATATGCTGATATTGGATACACTATTCTAATTTTCCAATTTGATTGCTGTGTCCCAGATAGTAGCCACTAATAAAAATATCTGAAATTTGAAAAATTAAATTTCTATAAAATGCGTATAAAAATGTCCTTTTTGGTGCCTATGAATTGAAGCGAAAATCGATTTTAGTATGTTTCATGAAAAAAATAACATAGTTTTTAAAGTTTTGAAAAAAATATGTATGACCCACTTTGCCCCTTGTTATATAATATAAAAAAACTCGAATGTTTATTATTTCAGAAATTTCGGTAGAGGATTTTAAAACTTTTTTTGAAAATGGCATAGGTTATTTCAATATTAACTGATTGTGAGGCCCAAAGACGGCGAAAACTGAAATGGGATATACAGGGTGACCCATTTTAATTTTCACAGTTAAATTGTACAAAAAATTGCAATCCAATCATAAAATGTTTCAATTGAATGTTAGGTAGAGTATCCCCCTATAGCACCCGATATTTTGGCAAAATTTTCTATTTTTCAAATAGTTGTCTTCTATGTTTTCCGCGTATTTTGAGCCTAAAGCAAGCCTTAATACGAATAATACGAACAAGTATACAAATAAACTGGCAAATTAAAAAAATGTTTACATCTCATATGTATACTTGCCACTACGCACTTTACTGACACTGGTATCAGAGGCAATGAAATTGCCGACAGACTCGCAGCTCTGGGGGCTAAAAATCCCCCCATAGGACCGGAGCCTTTCGCGGGAGCCGCAAGGAGCCTGCTAGGTGGTGTGGTCCGAGAATGGGTTAGGAAAGAAAGCGCCAGAGACTGGCGAGACGCAGGTGGATGCAGACAAGCCAGGGCGCTTGTTGGACAGGAGGTCAACGCCGAATGGACTGTATGTGCCGTTGGCAACTGCAGGAAGGACTCTCGTCTCCTGATACAGATCGTGACAGGACATATTCGTCTTAGATATCATGGTCTGAGGACAGGGAAGGAGAATGAGGTCTTCTGTAGATGGTGTGGAGGGGGGGGGGGGGGGGGGAAACCCCCATTCCCATACTGACGGAGTGCCCAAAATTTGCCTACCTTAGACACCTGTACCTGGGGGATTTCTTCCCCACGTGCGAGGACATCGGTGCAACCTGCTCGGGGGCCATACTAGCCTTCTGGAGGAAGGCTGGCCTACCCGCGTAGGGCACTGCTTCATTAGGGGGCGACACAATGGGTTTTTACCTAAGTGTCCGGGACCTTCCCTGGAGGCTCACCTACCTTTTAATAATAATAATAATGTCGGCTTTTCCGATGCGCAGAAAGTAAGTTTGCATTGTTTTATTACTAAATATTTATAGCGTTAGTACACGAGACCAGAAGTTGTAGATTTGACAAATGAGAAATCAGGTACAATTGGACTTTTATAATATATATAATAATTTTCAATACTTATATACAATACTAATAATTTAATTTTTTATTGTTATTACAGAAATGAAACAGCACAATGAAAATATTCAGCAGTTAGGTGCTGAATTAACAAAAGCAATCAACGATGGCTTCAAAAGTTTAGTAACAATTTTAGCAAGGATGCTATCAGCCATGTATAACCAACATGTTGCTTAAAATAATGTTGATTTAAAGTCTGACGTCAAAGAAGAGCAAGCTGTAAATGGATATGAAGCCAATGAGTACGATGAGGATGACAACAATGAATTGAAGGAAGAAGAGCAAGAGAAAGCCTTCGGAGAGAATGAAGATGAACAGATGATACTTGCAGGAGAGCTGTTTGAAGATGATCCAGATGATTACAAGGAAGAGTACCTGGCAGAATTCCTTCAAAATGATTTTGATACAGATGAATTATCAAAAGAAAGATTCCCTGATGATCCTTAAAAACTCCATTGCTGCAAATAATGTTTTTTACGAAGTGTTATCAAGAAATGTAAAACTATTTTTGTTCTTTTTCTATACCAGTTTATGTAACGCTACTTTTTGATCTCTTTATTTATTTTTCTGCAATATTTATATGATATGCGAATGTTATTTTTATTTAATTTTATTTATTGTTCGAAAGCTCTTGTATAATTAACATGGAAGACTAAGAGGTGCCAACAAGAAGCATGCATCGAGCAAGCCTTATGTAATTTTTCATAAGTTTCTTCCTCATATGAACAATTGTTCATTTGTATCAGGAAAATTAATTCTTTTAGATATTTTTATAGTACTTTTTCAATTACTTATGTGATTATGTAAAACTCTACATCCCTAGTGGAAATAATTGGGTGTGCCAAAGTATGCTAAAGTGTGCCAAAGTGTGCCAAAGTGTGCCATACTGTGCCGTACTGTGCCAATGTGTTCAAATTCGGATAAGTGAAACAGTATAGCACACTATGGCACACTTTGGCACACATTGGCACACTTTTACACAGTTTGACACACTTTGACACACAATGGGCCGTTAGAGTCCAAAAAGAACACAACGTATAGTATATTAGTCTACGTATATAATATAGATAATAGATACAGATACGGATCTCCCTTTTGCTACTAGAGGTCGCTAATATCCGCATGTATGTATACGCGGTATTTTATGAGTTCGACTCAGCTCAGACCCGTTGACCGTTGCGCGTGGGATTTCAAGTATACCCGTGTCTTTCTTATACTTATAGGTAATAGTGTATACTTTGTAGCGATACAGAAAGTAAACAACGAAGGACCCATCAGCTACATATTTTTCAGAACGTGGCCTCAAAACGGATACCTTTCAGAAGGAAAAGGGTAAGCATTTTTATACATAAATGTCATGATTACGCAAGACTACGTATGCCTAAGCAAATATACAATGAAAAAAGACTTATGTGAAATTTCTACATATATGCATATCACCTTAACTTATGTTATACTTTGCAGGTTACAATGGCTAATGACGAGAACGAGAAGGGAACTTTTCCTCCTGATGATGTCGAACCATATGCATATATACACATATCCCCTGATGCGATCACAATAAAATGAATATGCGTTGGTAAATTTTGTGTATATTTATTCGTGATACCTCTTAATAATAATAGTCCTTTGATCCTCGAAATTCATAACAAATTAAAAAATATATATATTGTAAAATATGCTGTGTCAAAGTGTGTCAAAGTGTGTCAAAGTGTGTCAAAGTGTGCCAAAGTGTGCCAAAGTGTGCCAAAGTGTGCCAGAGTGTGCCACAGTGTGCCAGAGTGTGCCAAAGTGTGCCATAGTGTGCTGAGGTGTTCCACAGGATTCACAAAACAAAAATTGAATGTATTAATTTGGTATTTTTTAGGACGTGTGCTAAACTGTGCCAAAGTATGCTAAAATGTGCCAAAGTGTGCCAAAGTGTGCCAAAGTGTTTCTTTTTTTCCGAAATTGAACCCATTGGCACACTTTGGCACACTTTGGCACACTTTGGCACACTTTGGCACAAAATCCATTTCCACTAGGGATGCTCTTAAATAAGAATCAATAAATAAAGTTTTTCTTTAATTTAAGTACTTGTATTTCCCCTCCCCCTTACTTAAATACTATTTTAAAATTTTGATTTGCAACAATAAAAAAACAACATTGTGTATTAAAATTGATACAAATTTTTATTTTAATTTTCATTTGAATCACATAATTTTCATTTCTTTTTAAATATAATGAATCACGCGCGCTTTCAATACAACATTTATAGTAGGTTAATGTTTTTAGAACTGTTAGTAGTTAGTTAGTAGTTCATGCGGTTCGACATGATTTCGAGGTTTCAGAAATCACCATTTCATCAGTGACATGCTTAGAGAATAAGACCCCTGTCGCGCCGCCGTGACGGTCGCCGCTCGCCGATTCACTCCACAGTAAAATATGTACCCGGCGAGCCTATAGAAGTATTTACTTCAAAAAATCAAATCGCAGAAAGACGACTGCGCAATTCCCACGGCGCATTCCCAAAGCTAGGTGGAAGGCACCCTAGGGAGAACTAGCATCTCAGTTTTGACCTGGAATTCTGAATCTACCACTGAACGAAGAGTGAGTGAAACGATTGACCGAGCAGTGCCAGCTGCAATAGCTCCCAGGTCAGACAGTGGCACGCGTGTACGTCGCTTAGGCAGTCCAAGTAACTGCACAATGGCCTGGGACACAAACGACGCTTCTGAGCCTTGATCTAAAAGCACCCGTACATACGTGCCTTTGTTCTTGGGGCCTACCACTAACACACGCGCAATGGCAAGAAGAATCTTCCTCGACGACACCAAGGACTTAGCAGCATGCAAAACCACCGCTAAGCAGCTGCCGGAGCTCCATCGGTTGTTCTTTGACGCAGTAGACGATGATTCTTGGCTTCTCCTACTCGGATCATGAAGAAAAGAATGATGTTTCTGCTTACATTCCAAACAACGACCAGAAGAGGAACAAGAATTTGCTCAATGATGTCCTAGACAGTTGAACCAAGGCCGCAGCCGCTTAACCTCCTTCTGGCGATCTTAAGGCTTCTCGTCCTTGTACTGAGAATATCGCGTGTGGACCAGCACGGAAAGGACACTGCGAAGATTTCGCGTGGAAAACCTTACGAGGATGAATCGATTTAAGCGAAGCAGCCGATCTTTTCTCGCAACGTCGTTTTATTTTCCTCCGAAAAAAGTCGTAAAATCGACTTTAGAACTCGTCTTCACAGGGCAAGCCTTTTCTTCTGCCGCACATGCAAACCATTCGTTCAAAAATGTTCGCTCCACTGTTGACAAAAAATACAACGCGTTTTCTGTTACCGCATTCGACCAAGCCGAAGCCTGTCACGTAGGAAAAACTCTTGTTTTTTTTCACAAGCAACAAACCTACGTCAGGAACATCGATTACATTTTTCGAACGTGTCACTAAACTATACGCGCGCGAGCGTTGCCGACCAATCTTCGCACTCATTCACACACGCTGTTTTGTTCAATTCATACACATAGGCCACTATCAAGCGTACCTATTTCCTAGATACGACGTATCTGCGGCCCTCTAAGCACAAGAGCAACAATTCGCCTATCTTGTTTTGGCGCTACATGGCCAGTGTAGCCTCTCCTGCTATTAAGTCATTTCAATGACTATGGAAGAGAAAAGCGGCACTCACTTAATAATTATAGAATCGAATGAGTAGCAATCCTACAATGTGGCCTTTGTAGATCCACAGAGCGATGTGCCTATCCGCGAAATTGTGTATGTCCGGAACACCTGTGCATTTTTAGAATATTTAAAAACAAGTATGAAAATAAAACAAGTATCACCTCACTTTATGTCAGATTATAATGCTATTGTATAATGTCTATAGTTGGGAGTGTATATCCTTAAACAGCAACAAGTTTGGTTTATGCGTTTCTGAATTTACTTTTATTTAAAAAACAAAGAAATACATAGTAATTTTATGTTAGGCGCCTCTTTAACGTCTTGTATCTGAAACAAAAATTGTTTGCAGAATTGTAATATACACGTTGATGAACGTTTTAGTAGCGGACCTGTTACCGTTCCATTAAGGCTGCTTTACCCAACCTCCCTCCCTTCGTGGTGTGTGGACCCTAGGGCTCGTCACTTCCCTCGTATTTTGTGACTCCAAACCACACACCGTAACACTACTTTGTTTAGCGTTGCTGCTGCTGTTGCAGCTCTGACGGCAGGAGTTGCTCTTGTTGCTGCTGCTGCTTCTTCCGGCGTACTTGGCACAAGAAGCAAATCATACAGGAGCAGTCCTCAGGGGGTTTGGGGAGGTTTTCCACTATATCCTAAGTAAGATTTGCTTCCTGCGTACCTTTTTCTCCTTTTCCTTCACTTTCTTCCCCTTTCTCGCTTTTCTCGCTTGTACGAATTTTTAGAGGCTGGTGTTTTTTTGAAAGCTGGCGAAGCAGCCAACTCCTGTATTTCGACATAATTCTGGAAATTATAATTGTATTATTACTTTCCGTAATTATCACACAAACATAATTCCATTAACTATTTTTATTTATACTTACCTCTTGAGCCGCTGACGCTCGCCATGCCCCCGACGCTCGTCATGCCAGTCGGTGTTTGCGCTTCGCGCTCGCACCGTACGGCTTTTGGTTCTACACAATCGCTTGTAGAATTGTTGTTTGTCAAAAACGGTTTCAAACAAATTATTGCCACGTTTAAAAGTTGTATTTTAAAAATGTCTACAACTTTTACATTTAACATTGCCATGTAAAACGTAAATCCGCAAAGTTTTATAGTAAATAATTGGTTTCTTAGCTGTAAAAAATCTATTTTAAGCTGTAAACTCGAGTTATAAGCATGTTCACAATTTAATGTTAATGGGAAAAAGTTGTGTTTTTAAAGATCTACAACTTTTTCATTTAACTTTTTTTTGTATATTCCATAGAATTCGAGTTAGAGCCAAAAGACCGTTTTTAGCGATTTTTGGAGGTGAGCGCATACTGCGATACATGCAGGATCAAGCCCAATGTAAATTTGGCACCTTACCATTATGAGGGCAGTTCGCACATAAATTTTTAGCTCAATCGATTAAAGTCTCTCAGAGATAATCGTGGAATATAACACCAAAATTTTTATTCAAAAAACACGAAAAAATTGAACAAATTGTGGCCGCATTTCAAAAAAACGTAGAGGATTGGGACAAAAAAAATTCGTTTTTATAGTTTGTGCGAGAGGAGACCTCCCAAAATTGCGTGAGATATCGCATCTCAAACATTTTTCGCGCGTGAAACTATACGACACTTTTCGCGGTCGTGCCTAAAAACAAGTAACATAGCATTGCAACAAACAGTTGCCTGTACAAATTTACTATTCTAATGAATGTATCGATAAGAACCTCAACCAATCGATTTTTTAAGATATGGAGCATACTATATCAGTTTGGAAACATAAAAAAACAATATAAAAACCATGTACAGAAGCATTCAATGTTTCCAGCTGAAATAGTAAAATTTTTTTTTTTTAAATAATTGGCTTTATAAAGTAAAATTGTATTCAATTACAGCTAAGTATGTCAGCCCAAACAGCACGGAAATAAAATTAGATTAATCAGTCACATAAAATAAATAAATAAATTTAATCGGTCAGCCATCTGTATATAGTCGCATAGTAGTGAATAGGTTTTGTGCAAATCATCTGCGACGACTTTATGGTAAAGTTCAGAAGGTTGGAAATAAATTAATAAATTAATGTTTCGAAATTGAAAAATGTAGAAAGGCAAATTTAAAAAATCAAAGTAGCGAAGAGGAAAAAATCCGAAAAAGAAAGTTTAAAAAGAGAATAATTACGAATAATCAGAATTATGTTTTTACGAAAAATATGAATTTTGTATTTGATGATGAAATTTTTGTCTATTGTAACACTAGTCTAGAGGCAGAGACGGTTTTTGTCGGACTTAAATGGCCAAGGCATCATCAGTCTTTTCTATGTATTTTTGCCTCCTATACAAATTTCGAGGGTAGAATTCCCGAAATTGGTCAGTTAATTTGTTATTAACAATTTAATTGTTAATATTTAACAAAATTATATTATTTCGAACAATGAAACATTTTTTAGATATGATTATAAATTGAAAATATTCTTTCAAGTTTTTTCGAAAAAGTTTAGTTTTTAAGTAAAAAATTGATCAAGTTTCATGAAATTAAGAAATAGTATATTTCGATACAAGTGCGCAAAAGTCGATTCTACACGAGTGGGAGGTTTGTCGCCCGAGCGAAGCGAGGGTGACAATCTCACGCGTGTAGAATCAACTTTTCGCACGTGTATCGAACGTCATTTTTCGATACAGGGGCGGAAAATATGCTTGAACACACGCGGACCGTGCGTAAAAGTGAATTTTACGCACTGTATCGAAAAAAATCGTGATTCTGACCGGATTTTAGTACTCTTTCACTCGAAAAGAAAGTCTTTTTCAGAAAATCTTATAAGAACGTTTTCGATTTAGAGATTATATAGAGAATATATATAATTATATAGAGAATCTAAAAAAATGTTCTCTTGGTCAAAATAATATAATTTCGTTAGATATTAACAATTAAATTGTTATTAACAAATTAACTCACTACTTTCGGGCATTCAAAATCATTCGGAAAATACATAAAAATAACCTTGGTGATGCCTTGTCCATTTAAGTCCGATGAAAACTGACTCTGCCCCTAAACTACACATCGTTTGCTCAAGTATCTCTGATATAACGTATTCTCTTGGCTGGGAGTAAATATAAGGCAGTATTGGAGCTTTGAATCCAACGTAGTAACAGGATAAGATTATGCAGGATGGAAAGAAACGGAATATTTTATAAATTCACTGTCAGCATTGTCGCTGCTGTTGCCGCCCGTCTCTGAGCCGCGAGTCGCGTACATGCGCGCAAACGCGTCGCGGAGTAAAGAGGGGCAGAAAATCAGAGAAGAACCATGGCAGTCAGTACGTGAGTCTTGTGCTGTTGGTGAATGAGAAAGAAAAAGAGAGCGAAAGAGGGGAGAGAGGGCAGAGGGGAAAGGGAGAAAGAGAGAGGGAATAAGCAAGGGGCCGAACGAGTAGCGAGCGAGAGCTAGCAAGGGTTGAGTGGTCGGCGGCAGCAACAGCGGCGCGTCTGCATCCCACGCCATGCGTCTCGGTGGCCACTCGACGCTCAGCAGCAAGCGCGAGCGAAAGAGAGCCGAGAGCTACCCCAAAAGTGCACGAGCAAGTGGGGAAAGAAGGAGACAGCTTGTGCGTGTGCTATGCACTGCGAGCATGAGTGTAGGCGCAAGCAACGAGGTAGCTCGTATATACGTATAGTCATAAATGTACCTGCAGCGAGCTTGGCAATCGCGCTTATCGTAATAAATTCTCCCACGCACGCATAGCCGTACGCCCGCTATTTTAGATCTGGTAATTGCTGAGCACGAAATTAGTTCGTCCGTCTCTTATCATCAGCCTTGATGTGGTATTGATATGCATACGGAGAGAAAAGTATTAGAAAATCACAAATCATTGTGATAATTTTTAACACATTCCCGAGCACACCTCCGGAATAACTAGAGTGAGGTTATGAAATAAATATGTAGCTCCTTTTTCCCTTCTCTTTAGGAGGAAGCAAAACAGACAATTTTTTAATTCCTTATATATCTAAAACAATGTAGTCAAATACTTCAAAATTTTATATGCTGATTTACTATGAAGAAAGCTATCTGCTGCTAAAATTTTAAAAGATTTCGTCGAGTGGTTCTTAACTAAAGAGTTTAATGTAAAAATCGTTTTTTCGAAAACTGCGCGAGCGATCTATCTAATGAATAGACTGTTGTTTTGATGGTTAGGTTGGTTAGGAACACATGTAAACATGCGTGAATTTCTGTAAAAAAAAATTGACGATAGTGTTCGTATTCTATAATAAGAAAACAGAGGGGTCTGCAAACTTTTCGACAATGAACTATCCAAAACTTATATATTAAATTATGTATCAAAAACCGCCTCATACATTAGCAGGCAGATTATACTGTATATAAAAAAACAATATTTTATTTATTAGACCTATAAATTTAGTTTGAGGAAGCTACGTGCCAATGAATTGGCAACGGTTTTTTAAATGCGGACCCAATTTGTTCGATTTTTACCAATATTTGTAAATACATTGCTAACAGAAAATTGCTGAGATTGAAGAAAAGCTCTAAGTAGCTTACTACATCCCTCTAAACTATGCTAAATACCTAAACAATCAATTTTCTAATATTCTAATTGAAATCCTACAAACGAAATATCATCCTTTTGTTTACTTCCTCTTGAAAACTGCGATACAAAAGTGTTGTATTTATCTGAGATTACAATAAAATAAAATTAAAATAAGATATATTTTAAGAATATCTACAAACAAAAATAAATATTTGATACAAATACAAATAAGTTACTAATTTTCCAATAGTTTTGATGATAGTGTTGATAACTGCCAGAAGAATACCAATCAAAACTTTGACAACAATATTGAAAAAAAACAGGATAATACTGTATAAGCACCGACAGGCATTACGAACGCGAAGCGCGAGCGTCAGCAGTCGTGCCTTGCATCGCGAAGCGTAAGGCCGCGCATGGCGTGCTAGTTCATATCTATAGACTCATTGCCCATGTTATTTTTAAAACTTTTTTACGAAGCGGTTTGGACTGGTTAATCACCTCAGCATAAGATACCATAGGTAATAAACTATCATACTGTTTAATTTCAAGTTTTTCCTTTAATAGATTGTTTTTTCTCCAGTTCTTCGACTAGCTGCTTCAATGGCTTACTTTTTCGGATTTCCTTAGCTTTATTTGTGCAATTAACGCTCTTGCTGACTCATTTATGCTGTCGTTCTCAATTTTTGAGATTATGTCCTTGTAGCTATGTTCTGGGCAGACCACTAAGTTGTTACTCACTTCCCTGTAATTTTTATCTTACTGCGCGAAGCAGCTCGGGTGATACACTACATCGCAGATAATACAAGCGATTATTGTTGCTTTCGTTTGTTTGTGACAATTGAAATAGCTGGGACGCTTGTCGGGAGGTAACCGCACTCCCGCCACGTGGACAGTATTGTATTGTTGTACTTGGTCTCAACAACATGTACTGTTTGACTTTTTCATAAAAAAGTTCTCCAATTATGAACTGACGAGGCTTATCATTTTTGGTTTCGTTGATTGAAACAAGATACCTGTCGCCAAGATCTTCAATATCGTATACTTTAAGATTGGTAAGTTCATCGCATGTATGCGCTCCACAAATGCTAAACACAAAGATATATATATATACACATTCTTTTTTTCTCTTTGGAATTTGTATAGTTCACAGTTATTATTTCACAGTTATTATTTTGTATTATGTTAAAAATTTTGAAACGCGGTGACAGACTATTTTAAAAATGAGGAATCATCCAATCACCAGAACGTTGCATTCGCAACTTTGCAACGTTGCTGAACAACGTTGTAGCGTCGTGAAAATGGCCACGTTGATCGTAGCAAAAGCTGCATCCTGTGAGAACGTTGTATTGTTGCTAGAATGTAGCAAAACTCGTGCTAGAAACGTTTCCACAACGAATCTCTAAGTTCTTAAATTACTTCGGACCCTTCATACTTTACAGGCGCGTTGCTACAGAAAAATCATAATAAATTACGCAGCAACTAAGTGGCGTCTCATCCACAAATCAGGGTGCGATCTGGAGTCTATGAGGGTAAGTCCTCTTATAGGGCAGAAAGGTGGGAACATTTTTGATAGAGATAGAGTATTTTTGTGTGGGTTCACGTTCCTGCAACGTTGCAATAGCATCCTAAACAATTTTTGGCAGAGCTTGTTTAAGGCGACGTTCTGAAAACGTTCTTGAAATGTTACTGACACATTCTGAGAACGTCAATATTGCCACAAACACGAACATTTTCACGTCTTAGCACGTTACTACAACTTTCCTATAGAAAGTTGCAAAGTCGAAAATGCGACGTCCCTAGAGCGTTTTTACAACGTAATTTGCTGATTGGGCAGCTGTTGTCGTCGCACCAGCCATGCAAAATATGTTAGTATTCACGGCAAAAATGTGAAATGTGTCAGTCTTTGCGGCAACTTCCGGAATGTATCATTTTTTGTTGAAATATGACCTAATTGGTTAGCCTTCTTGGTGAGAAAAGAAGTGTGCTAGTCTTCCTTAAAAGTGACGACTTAGGATTATTAGCATGGAAATAATTACACTTATCTGAGAAATATTTTATAAGAGGAAAATATTCTAGTAAAAAGCCTATAAAAGAACGAATCATCAAACCAATGGAGATAAGTTTGTGAAATAGTATAAACGTCTGATTAAACTGGCACTAGCCCTTATCAGCGTGAATAAGAAAGAACGTCAGTCTAGTTGTGACCGAGTAATCGCATCAAGTGCGACTCTTTATAATATCGAGTAGCTAAAGTTTTTAGGTCTTTAATTTAAGAACTTGGTAGTTTTCTTCGTCAGTTTTTGTTACAAGATGGATCGTTTTTTATCCTACTTTTTTGGCAGTTTTAGTTTTCAAGTATTTTTGACTATTTTCAGAAAGTAAATGACGATGATAGTTGGTCAAGTAACGCGACACAGATATAGGTCGTTAATGGTGATTTGAAGTTAGAGCTTGGATTCGAGTTCTTTTTTAAATCAAAGTACTTATATAGTATAATGATTTGTATGCGAAAAGTCATTTCCAAAAAGAATGTTGGTCTACCTGGGACTTGAAGCCACGCCCTACATGAGGACAGCCACGTGCCTTAGCTAACTGAGCTACGTGGTCATTAGACTAACTATATTCGGCAGTTATTTTTTCAAAACAGTTAAGAATACTCGATCTAAAAATTGCCACAAAACTAGGATAAAAAGCGTTACATCTTGTCACAAAAACTGTCAAAGAATGACTTAAGGAAACGCACTTAATATTGAACAACTATACGAATTGGAAAAGCTAAGTTTCCATTATGAGAATCTAAAATCAATACATTCATCCTCAAAAAGCAATACAAGAAATAAACTCATACAAATAACGATCAGATGGAAAACAGTAAGCTGCAAAAATGACTCTTATGAGCATAATAGGCTTATTCAACAACCGACCAAATAATTAAAAAAATGTAACTATGAAAAAACAAGAAAAAGAATTTAGTAGATTGGATTTTTTTTTTTAAGTGGCATTTCGAACTCGAAAGTTCATCGCCTCATCTAAATCATCATCGCAAGCCTTCCACGTATTTCTATTTTGTGCCAACCCCATCTATTGCGCACCCTCCCTCCCGATTTCAGTTAAGTCTGTTTTTACGTTGTCCCCCCACCTGCGCCTAGGTCTACCTAGAGGTCGCGGTGTGCTTGGCTTTCCTTTCATTATACGCGCTACCGCTGCATCGCTCCCGCATCCTCCACGACAGCAGGATTTTTGTAATGTGTGCTAAAAGAGATAGAATATAGACATAGTGAGGTAGAAAGAGAAAGTGAAAATAGGAAATATTGTTGAGTGTTCGTTGTTGTGGTGGTGCTTGCGTAGTGTTTCTAGATGAATGCGTTCGCCAGTGTGGGCTCATCACACCCACGCCCGGGCCTATCGGCTGTCCGCGGCTGCTTATTCGATTTATTCGTAGTTAACCTCCATCTCAGGGGCCGTTCCTCTATCCGCAACCTGAAGACGCGCTGTGTAGTGGTGATAGGCACCCACCCGTCCGCTCTGGACGACTACGCCCAAGACCCGCTTAGGGTACCGGCGTTGCAACAGTTAAAAGATTGGATTAGATCAAATAAATAAAGTAAAACAAAATCACTGTTTCAAATATTCTTAAAAGATCAAGTATATTAGTTCTAAGTATTAGTTTTAAGACTTAGATATATAAGTTTGCAATCAATCTCACCAACAGATAACTGTGTTTATCTCTGCGGGTATGTATTGCTAAAATGTAATTTATGTAACTTTACAAATAAATAAATAAATCTACTGAATATTTGGTTTCAAAATCTAAAAAGATGCGTCTTAAATAATTAATTTTTATAATTACAATGATTTCTAAAAATAAAAAGCTTTAAAAACCTCATAACAAACTAAGCTCTTTTATGTGCTTCTCGCTTCCTCCTAGAGAAAGCTTTGTACTAATAAAATTTTGAGTTTTGTTAAAACTTCTAGAAAATCCTTTTTGGTGTGTTAGAAGTTCAAATCAAGTATTTTTAGAAAATGTCCGTATGGATGTCCGTATGGATGTGTGTGTGTGTGTTTTTTTTATATGGCGTAGGCAGAGCAAGCTCTGCACAAGTGGCCCTCCGACACCGGATCCCCAAAGGTACTATCGTTGAACAATACTGTCGTAGGGCCCGTTAACTAGCCTTTTTTGACTTCTCCATTGAAGTTTGACATTTCCATACATCCCCCATCCACCAAGGTGGTTAGGGATTCAGGATCAAACTCGTCTTCTTCATTCTGCATCGTCCTGCTGTCTTCTTCATTCTGCATCGTCCAGCCGTCTGCTTCCTGTAGCATCGACCAGTCGTCTACTTCGAGCAGCATCGTCCGGCCATCCTCTGAATAGACTTAACCCTGACACCTACGTTCCTCTGCATCGGGTGAGGGAGTCTGGGCTCAACTCTAAGACCTATGTCGTCTTTTGGTCCAGCCAATAATACTGGAGTCCCATCGTCTTTGCCACTCAGCTAGGATTTGTTCCTTTGCGGATTTCCAAACTTCCTTTTGAGTATTGTCACCACGCCGGCTTTCTTTGTATATATTTCTTTGTACATACTTGAAATAACGCACACTGCATCTTTTGATACTGTTCGGTAGGTAGAAGCGACCCGCAATGCACTTCTCCTATAAACTGTTGATAGCTTTCGTTCATAGGTTGCTTGGTGGTCACTATTTGTGTAATAATCGCTCACCATCCACGAGAAGACAATCAGGCAGCTGCTGACAAACGTGAGATCTATGATGGACCTTGCGCCTCCTCTGTAAAATGTGTAAGAACATCCCTGGTTAACTAAGACTAAGTCAGAGAAGGCAAATGCTTCTAATACTAATACTTATCCTCTTTCGTTCGTCCTTTGGCTGACTCACTCTACTGCCCAGGCGTTGAAATCGCCTGCTATCAGTACCGTATTTCTTCCTACAGCATTCTGTACTATCCGGTCTAACAGTTATCTAAATTGTTCTATCTACGGGTTAGAAGGCGCATAACAGCTGTAAATGTGTACGCCTGCGACCTCAGTTCGCACAAATCCTTCATTACGTCTTGTCATTTTTTCCTGGAAAGCAGCGTCTCCACATGCCCATATCACTGCTTTAACAGTACTGTCTATATCGCACGATGGTTCGTCCAAGTCCCTTTATTGTTCACAGACAATAGCTATGTCGATTCCTGTCTCACGGACATACGGGCTCACTGTGTGTATGTATGAGTGCGTGTGTTTTTTTTCTCTCTCGGAGAAAGAGGTATTAGGGAAAATCTTAGAAAGACTATAGCACGACCTTGTTTATAAGGTCGTCCCTACTAAAAAAGCTTCAGTGAAAATCAGATGATTTTTAGGTGATTTTTAAGAGAAAAGCGTGCCAATTTCGTATTTGATTAGCAAATGATTTTTGGTGAAAAGCATATAACCTTTTATTACTTTAAACTATTATGTTTTGGATTTATATTTGCTATAATTTTATAAACTTTTTAAACATCATTATTATTATTATTATTTTTATTATAAAGGTTATAATTCTAGATTGTTCCCGTTTGCTATTTCGAAATAATTATTTAAAAATACTGTTGATAATTAGTGATAAATTTTATCATTGGCAAAAATTAATAGAATTTTTTGAATATTATAAAATTAAAATATTTTAAAAATTGTAAATTACTGATTTTAATAACTTTTCAATAAGTGTACAATAATAATACAAATTTTAATTAATAGAGAGAAAAAACCAGTATCAGGAAGTTTATTTGTGGTTAGGAATAAGTATTTGGTACATTTGTATGTTTTTTATTACAAAATATATTTCATCTATATACAATGCTCTTTTGATATTAGTAATGTAACATAATGGTAAGATGTACATATTTCGAAGACCTTTCATGAAAATACAAATACTTTTAATATCCGTAGTATCTATAACGGTAGGATTCTCTACCCTATTGATAAATCTCAGGTGAGATCTCACATGAGATCTCATGACAAAATCTTATCTGACCAAGTGCGTGAATTAACTAAGTTCCGCAGCTGAAAAAAATGTGATCGTTCTAGATAGTTCCCAAAAAGAACATTTAAATTTATTTTTTTTTTTTGTAAAGATTTGCAAAAATCCGACTGTCCTGCACCTAAAAAAAGTTTCGTGAGAAAAAAATTACTTCTAACAAGGAAAGGTACCCAACCCGAACTCACCGATTTTGATGATTTTCATATATGTTGTAGAACATAAAAAAATAAGAGACACGTATTTTTTTTTATCGGCTAATTTTCACTTTTAAGGGGTAAAAACCTCCCCTAAAGTTAACCCCCAAAAAGCGTTTTTTTTAAATATCTCGGCTTAAAATTAATATTTTTCAATGAAACAAATTGGAGGTTATTTCTTACAAAAAGAGC